>JAUNZO010001978.1:0-360772 GCA_031894775.1 Chloris gayana | reverse complement strand
AATAGCGTGCCTTGAAATTTATCCGATGCGTGTCACACTCTTTGTAGTCGTATGATGAGCGCAATCCTACAATGAAAATAGTTTGAACCACTAGGTAATTTTTTCCTTATCATATTACAAATTTTGCCAATTGGTGGTGGTGGTGCTGTGTGTATGTGTGGTGGTGGTGGTGGTGGTGGTGGTGGTGGTGGGGGGGGCGGGGTTGGCTAACATGTTTTTTTCCTACCATGGGATACCATTACTCACCAAGATCAATAATCACTATGATGTTTTATTTCCTGCAAATATACAATTGCTGGTAAAAAAATCAATTTAGGATTAGTGACGCCTAATTACAGTGTCACTTTGGTATTTCACATTCGGGAGGCCCTTTTGTATATAATTTTCTCTCTTAGCTTGTTGTTGTACTGATTACAAGGTTTTATGTGATTACTTAATAAAGGAAAAAGTCTATTTTACTCCCCGAACAATACACTATGTCTAAGTTTCACCCCGAATAAAATCTTGGCTCACTTTATTCCCTTAAACAATTTAAGTTAGCTCAATTTACTCCCTCATACAATTTTTCTTTTTTATTTCTCTTTGTATGACTTAAATTTGAAGCTCAAATTTTGCATGGTGATAGAATAGTATCATTTTCTATATAAAAGAAAATATTATATATTTTTCTTAAATCTTTTGTATACAATTCTTGAACTATATTATTAGATGATATTAGATGCTATTAAACTATAAAAACTATGTTTAATATATATATATATATATTATATTTTTTAACTTAAGGTTCAATAAAAATTAAAAACTATTGTTGTGCAAAATTTAATCTTCAAATTTAAATCATACAAAGAGAAATAAAAAGGAGAAATTACATAAGGGAGTAAATTGAGCCAATATGAATTGTTTGAGAGAGTAAAGTGAGCCGAGTTTTTGTTTTGAGTGTAATTTGGATAAAGTGGATTGTTCGGTAGAGTAAAATAGACTTTTTCCCTTAATAAATAAAAATCATATGGCTGATCGAGTATTATACCTAATAAATAATTTTATTTCATTTCAATATTGATATATAAGTAAAATAATTTTGGTTCATGAATATCTATATCTATATTCTGCATGGAACGCGGCCAAGCTCATGGATACATATCCTCGTTAAAAAAAAAGAGTACATGACGTGCTGTGCCGCACACGGTACATCAAGGAGAACGGCACCCCAATATGATGCGCGTATCCGGGCACTGTTTCAAAGAACCAGTGTGCAGACACTGTTTCATCGGCTCATGCACGGTAAATCAGCCAGTTTCTCTTCCACCATGACGACACAACACAAACTGCCTTGCGCGTTGCTGCATCTGCACACAAATCCACGGCGTGTACCGTTGCCTAATCAACCGATCGATCACTCTAGCAACGTCGTAAAAGACTTGCTTATCGAACACGTACTAAACGGTAGAGCAAATAATATAAACTTAGATACGTCTTTTCCTGACATTCTGTGAAAACGGAAATAACGTTAATTGACTCGCTTTTTTTTTCTGTTTCTAAAGCTCTTGTATGTATGAGTATTCGTGTAGCGTTGGTACTATACTTTTTTTTTTCCTTTTGTGTACACGGCTTGCTTATCGAAACAGTGCACTGCAAGCAAACTTAATTATTAACAATTTATTTTCTCTAAAAGAAAGCTGCTAGATATTAGGCTTTTCTCTGGAGATGCCGAGCGTTACTGTTTTTCTTTTGAGACGAGCGATCCGGAATCTCCGAGGAAAGTCTATATAGCCCCCAAAAAAAATTCTTAAATCAAGGTAGCGTTTCATCCACGCGCGCGCGCTTGGAGTAACAACAGCCGTGGCGGTGGAGGAGGAAGACGATGGAGGCCCTGTGCCGTCAGCTTCTTCTCCTGTGGCGCAACATGCCAAGAGGGTCGCTACGCCATGGCGTTTGGCGTTCCGTTGCGCCAGCGGACAAGCCTCACCAGCACCTGCAGCCCCAAGCGCGAAGACCCCGGAAAAAGCTTTTTATTACTAGTTTTCTTCTTAGTAATAATCTAGCATTTCTCAATGATCACCTGCAGCCCCACGCGCGAAGACCCGGAAAAGCTTTCTCTATTAAATTGCATGACGAACGGAACGGGACGGTGGTGATCACCGTGCACGCATCAGCAGGGCAAAGGTCCATGGCACATGTTTGGCAGCACCCGGGCGTTTCCGTTGTGCAACTGGACAAACCCCACCAACAACACCTCGCCCCAACACCCGGAGACGTTGCATTTGCACGTCGTCCACGAGACCTTGTGGCATCAGCGGGCGAAGTGTGTGGTCACGGGTAGATCGATCGAGGGGTCGTTGCATCGTCACTACGTGTTCGGCATCGTGCACAGCGTGTGCGTGCCGCTCTCTTGTGTGCAGCCCAAATTATGTTAAAGCTGGTGCTTAGAGATATATCCAACAATTTCCTCAAGAAAAGATACATACTAGTATGTCCAATACCCGGGTGGACACGTACTGCATGCAAAGTGCCGGCCGGGAAGTGGACTGTTGGTGATACAATTTGAGATGCCTTGTCATCTTGGTTATTATCTGTAGAGATAGGCCACAGCCTTTGCAAGCTTTGGAGATTTCTTTTTCTTCTAGAAGGAGGTCCTAACCTTTTTTTTTTTCTTTCAGAGAGAATAGCTAGATGCCCAATTTGGCATGCAGCTTAGGTTGCTTCACTGAGACACTGACACAGCTGCTCGGGCCTTTTGCCACGACTATCAAACTAGGCTCACTGGGCCTCCCGGCCCGATCTGTAATAAACATGTCCAAATAGGCCGTCCGGCCTGGCCCGGCCCGGGCACGGCAAGGGTCTGGCCGTCGGCTCACGGCACGGGACGGCAGTCTGTCAGTCACTCGGTCCAATATACAATAGCGGCCCATTTAGCGTAAATAATTGCAAAATGAAGATAAAAAATGGGTGCAGGTGGGATTTGAACCTTGAAACTGTTAGTTGAGAGTAAGGTGCTTCACCACTAGACTATAATTATCTTTGTTTTACTTAGGAAATTCTATTATATTTATACATTAATGGACAATTAACAGGCCATACCCATAAACAGGCCATGCCGTGCCGCCCGCCGGGCCGATGCCTCGGCCCAAGCATTATTTCGGGCCGTGCCATGCTTGGGCCGTGCTTTTTTCCGTGCTTTGAGCGGCCCACTTGGCACGGCCCATTTAGACATGTTTATCTGTATGTAACCTCGTGGACCGGCTCGACGCGCACCCAATGCTGGGCCTACCGTCCTGGTCTCTGCGAAGAGCCTGGCCTGCTGCGCCAGGTTTCGCTTTGGGCCCGCCCAATAAACCCATTCTTCGATGAGGCCTCCTGTGCGAAGAGGAGAGAGAGGCGTACGGAATGCCGGTGGCGAATTCTTGCGGGTAACTACCGCTGCAGCTCCTGCCGTCATCGGATCACGGCAAAGATGATTCTGTCCACGGATACCTCTTCTCCGACTAAAAAATTTCTGGATCCCTACGCCGGGAGGCCACCTCGATCGTGCCACGACTTTTGAGATGCCAAAACTCTTGCTACATACTACACGTCGGCACATGGCAGCGGTGGACCTGCAAGGGTCGTCCACCTGCCCGGACAGCGCCCGCCACCCGCCGACGACTCCCCCGTCCCGTCTCCTCCTTGCATTTCGGTCACAACTCGCAAGACCTCTGAATGCTCTGTTCATCCGACCGCGCCTCGACGAATGCTGTTATTTTACAGCCCCAGTTGGAATTATTTACATCCTTCTTCTGTTCGGTTGGAATTCCGCAAATTTTCGATGAAAGCGATGTGGTGGGAATCACCAAGCTGATACTGTTTGCAACTCAGATAATGCTCTGGCACCTTCCCCAGATTCCTCTGCGTGATGCTAAAGGCCCTTTTAGTATAATCCTATAGTCGAAAGACAAAAAAATGACGCCTTTTCTCTTCTTTCTCCAGGCCATCGTCTTTGAGATCGATCTCTTTGCAAAGCATAACCAAACCTGAGGAGCATATTCTCCTCTCTTCTCCCTCCAAACACAGCGCCGAGAAAGCGACCCGGTGGCAGCTCCCGGCGCCCACTCTTCGCCGCATCAAAACTCCCCGCGCACCAGCCGTACGTTTCTTGGCCCTTCCAGTCTCCCCCATTGTGTTCGCCCCCATCCCTCTCTCTACAAGCGTCTCGAGCTTCCCATTCAGGTCAAATCCCTCGACCCCAAGTTTCGTCCTCTTTCTTATCTTCGTCAGGGGCCTTCACTCCTTTAGCTTGTGTCCAATTTGGTTCTGGAATTGCTGCCGTGTCTGACTGCGCCTGCCCATTCTCACTGCATTTCGGAGCTCCTGCCGGGAGTTTGCCCTGTAGTTCATCTTGGGTCTGTGTGTCTCATGGTGCTGTGTATGCAGGGTTCCATTGAATTTCAGAGTTTCACTTTTTATGTGCGTGCAGGTTCATGGAGAAATGGCGGTGTGTATGCGTGCTGGCTCTCTTGCTCGTGCTACCTGCTGCTTCTCATGGACGAGGTATAGCTTAATTTGATCCCCAGGACTCAATTTACAGCAACGATATTCTTATTGGTTTGTTAATGTTAAGTCTCCCCAGTGGATTCCAACTTTTTATATATATATATAATTAGTTGGTTCCAACAGTTGAGTTAGCTTTAGCACTGACACATAAGCTTTACCGATTGCAATGAACGGACTAAGGGTGTCAATGCATCCACAAACATCTGGAAAGATGTAGTTTTGTACAGATGATGAAAAGTGGGCAGCTGCCAAATAACTGGACTGATTTACTGCACTTACTTATTGTTATGATTGGGGGACTCATGTGGAAACATGTACAAACATCTGGAAAATGTTCCAACTCTGAAGAAAACGGGGAAGTAGGTGCCTAGGTGGGTGACTTGTTAATATGGTGGAGCTCTAATTGATGGAAAGGAAGAAATGATTGGTGGCCTTGCAAACCATAAAAGACTAGCTGATGAACTAAAACAACAAAGAATCAATTTTGGATGTTGACCTCTGATCATATAGGGCTTAAGCTAATAGTCTATATATGCTTTGTCTAAACGGAGCTGCAGTCACTTATTCTGCTGTCTTTCCATCTGTCAGATTTTATTTTCCTTGAATGCTTCATATATTAGAGTGTCTAAAATCAATGCTTCTAGTCAGTCTTGCACTGTTTAAGTCTACAATGAACCTATAATTTTCATATCTCAGAGCTCCATCACAAGAATAAGGAACAGAGTTTTGCCTACAATCATACTCTTGCAAAGACACTTGTGGAATATGCTTCAGCTGTAAGTGAATATATTTCCTCATTATTTTTGTCAGACTTGATTGAGCCCTATAGCTGAACTGTATTTCAAGAAAATACTGTATTTAATATGGTATTTCACAGTTTTCAGTTGTTTCCTCATTTTATGCCAAACTTGCCTTGAGTCAATACTTTTGTTGCATATAGGTGTATATGACAGACTTAACATCTCTGTATACATGGACATGCTCAAGATGCAATGACCTTACTCAAGTAAGAAATCTTCAAGTTTGTTCCCTTCCACTTGTTGAATCATCTATATTCTTTCTAAAAAAAAGGATATTGGTTTGCTAGACAGGGCTAGGATAACTTACTTTCTAGTTTTGATATGTTTTCCTACTGTTGAAATAGGGATTTGAGATGAGATCTCTAATTGTGGACGTGGAAAACTGTTTGCAGGTTCCTATCTTACCAGATTCTGAAAAAATTATCTTGCAGTCAAACTCATTAAACTTTGCTTGGTTTACGTAACATTGTTTGGATGAATAATGTAACAGGCATTTGTTGGTGTAGATCATAATCTAAATTCAATAATAGTTGCAATCAGAGGAACTCAAGAAAACAGGTACTGAGATTGTGGCATTTGCTTAAGTGGTCTCAATTAGCAATGCTCAATATTCACTGCTTCAGCTCAGATGTGGTTTATGTTTTGATTTGTTAATCAGTGTACAGAATTGGATAAAGGACTTGGTATGGAAGCAACTTGATCTAAGCTATCCGAACATGCCAAATGCAAAGGTTAATGCCAATGAAGTGTCTATTCTCTTTCTTTGTCAGAAAAAAGGCTGAAGTGCGAATATTCATTTGTTTGTATTACTCTGGTTAAAGGTACACAGTGGATTTTTCTCCTCCTATAATAATACAATTTTGCGTCTAGCTATCACAAGTGCCGTTCACAAGGCAAGGGAGTCATTTGGAGATATCAATGTCATAGTTACAGGCCACTCAATGGGAGGAGCCATGGCTTCTTTCTGTGCACTTGATCTTGCTGTAAGTATTCCAATGTCTAAGGCTTTAGGAATCCTGTCTTCACTATCATAAAATTCCTAGATTGCAATCTTTGTACCATGGTTAACACAAATATTTCTTCACAGATCAATCTTGGAAGTGATAGGGTGCAACTCATGACCTTTGGGCAACCTCGTGTTGGCAATGCTGCTTTTGCCTCATACTTCGCTAAATATGTACCTAACACAATTCGAATTACACATGGACATGATATCGTGCCACATCTTCCACCTTATTTCTCCTTTCTTCCCCAACTGACATACCATCACTTCCCAAGAGAGGTATACCTTGCAGAAACTACTATCAAGAAAGAAGCTCTTTTTTGCTTCATATTGCTTTAGCACTATGTCTATTCTAGGCTTGTCAAAATAAAGTACATGTATAACCAAAATGTTGTTCAAATTTCAGGTATGGGTCCAGGACTCCAAAGGCAACATAACTGAACAAATCTGTGATGACAGCGGTGAAGACCCAGATTGCTGCAGGTATAACAGTTCATATATTCTTATCTGCTGAAGCATGGTTTCCTTTGAACCTGTGGTGTGTAGTCTAACACTCAGCCTCCTCACTTGTCCTGCTAGATGCATCTCCATGTTCAGCTTGAGCATTCAGGACCATTTCACATACCTGGGAGTTGACATGGAAGCAGATGATTGGAGCACCTGTCGAATCATCACGGCGCAAAGTGTTAAGCAGTTCCATATGGATCTCGCCAGCAACATCCTAATGACAAATCGTGATGTTGACGTCACAATTGTCGAACCTAGTGTACATACAGATTGGAGCAGTTCTAGATAGCCACAGTTTCATTCATCTCATCCAGATTTAGAGAAGAGGATGGGCCTTGTCTTCTCTCGAAGACGATGGCTTCAGCTGGGGAAATTCATTCAGATTGGTATGTACAAGGTTCTCTTGATAGCTTGTGAATACGTAGATTATAAGGATGTACATAACAATAGAATGTTAGATAGTGTAGATTCTGGCTTCTATTTGATGCATGAAACAATGCTACTGTATATATTGCAATAAAAATCTAGCAGTCCCTCGCCTATTGGCAGTGAAGCGAAATGAATGTCCTACAAACTTGGAAAAGCCTTCATTGCAATTACATCTACTGTTATGTTATTCAGAAATGCGTTCATTTCAAATCTATCGACGCCATTCTTGCTATAAGACTACAGACGAGATTCAGCTATCCATATACTGATGCAGATTACTCGTCTTGTTCCTTCAAGTAACTGTAGTTGTCATCACCGAGCTCCAATGAACCCCATCTCCCTCTGGGCCGATTGTGATTAGGAGAGCCTCGGTCCCTGCGCCGCTGCTCGGGAACTCTAGCCGCCGTCCCTGCGTCATCTTTCAGGCCAGGCCCGCGGCGAATGGAGCGCGAGCGCACCTCTGGCTTCCGGTCAAAGCTGCAGGAGAGGGAGAAGCAGCCGCCAGCGAGTCGCTCCGCCGCCGAGAGTCCCGCCACCAGACATTTCGCACTCTCATACCTTCACATGACCACCCACGGCTGCTCCTATCGGCGGCGGCTTGGGAAACAAACACTGCCGAATGCCGACTGGAGTGGGGATTGCAGGCTGCAGCCATGCTGTGCTTCATGATTCGGGAATTCCGGAGCAAGCTGCAATGTCCGCCATGGCCACCAGCCGCGCCGATAGGAGCAAGAACCACGGCCACCGGCCGACCCGCAATTAGGGTTAGCCATCACTGGTGACGATGGAGTCGTCGAGGCAGGCAGCGGGCACTCCTTCCTCCTTTAAGTTTCAAGTGAGCTTTCTGCTTCAATCATATTGTTCTGCCCATGATTATTCTGTTTCCCCCTGCCTTCATCTCTTATTTTTCGTGCCTTTTATGTTAAGAATATATTTTCATTCACTTAATGAAACAAACAAAACAAGCATCCAGACAGTACGGATCATGTCACAGTAGTATTTTCTTTGTTTCGCAATAGTACAACATAAGTATGATCCAATGTACAGGATGAAATAACTTCCTTTTTCTGTACAGAACTATGTGTGTCATGTATGCAAATAACTCTATTGCACTGTATGACAAACCGAAAAATCTACACTTCTACAGTTATGAACAGCTCTAGTTACAAACACAAACTCCTTTACATGTACAAACATACAAGCCGGGTTGCAGTTCAGCAACACATTCTGACAAGAAAATCCATCTTGATTCCTGAATGATGCATACTGCGGTGCCTAGTTACAAAAGTGGATAAACCTTTCACAGTCGGAGTGTAGCTGACTCTGAACAAAATACATCTTCTGAATCTCAGAAACGTGTCGTATTCCTTTCATCAATGGTAGTGCACAGTTTTTTTGAGATCTCCATGGAAACAACAAAAAACCAACCATGGAACATGTGACTTCCAGTCTGCCAAAAGCAAGCCCACGGCAGACTGGCACTAGTAGTACTGAATTCTCGACGATGATCCGTTAAAAAAGACTCACAAACACCAAATTGCAATTGGTAAGATTCCTGGCAAAACTGTAGCAATCATGACAAAAGGGATAGTGAGCTGATCACATGTACAGTCAAAGATGCCTGCATTATTTTCCTGCATCTGTCTCCTATTTCTCCAAGGCACCAACCTTAACAGCAGGTTTGTTAATGATATCTGCTTCCCTGCAATATTTTTCATTATGAATAGCCAGGAGTTCCGGAACATCCAGGCCATCATTCCTTCCAGAGCTGTTACCACTGCCATAACCTTCTGTATGATCCTGCTCGAATTCCCCTATTCTGCTAGTGTCCTTTCTCATGTCTGGGAAGTTCAACATAAGTGAATTAGCAGCATGTTGAGCATCTGGAACACTAATTGTTCTGCGATGTGTCTTTGCTCTTGGGGTAGATGGGCAGGTCCTGGAATCTTTTGTGGTTGGTGCATTTGGATCATAAGGATGTGAAGCTAGATAAGATAGTGCAGTGACAACATCCCCTATGAGAGGCCGAGATCCTGCGTTCTCCTGCAAACACATGGACGCCACAGCTAAAGCCTGGTACAAACCCCTTTTCGGATAGCGGCCTTGCAGTGATGGATCAGCCAAATGGCAGAACTTCCTTCGGTCTTTGAAAAGTGGGCGAGCCTGCAAATATTACTAGGTTAGACGCTTGACACATATGAAAAAAAAAAATCATCCCTGAAACCAAATGAATGAATTAATTTGATGGAGTTAAACCTACCCATGCGACAAGATTTTGCTCCCCTGAAGGCTGGATGTGATCAATTGCTTTGCGGCCCGTAATAAGTTCAAGGAAAACAACACCAAAGCTGTAAACATCAGATTTTACTGTCAACTGTCCTGTCATGGCGTATTCAGGAGCACAATATCCATATGTTCCCATGACTCTTGTTGATACATGAGTTTTGTCACCAACAGGACCAAGTTTTGCAAGCCCAAAGTCAGACAGCTTAGGGTAATAGTCTTCACCCAGAAGAATGTTTGATGGTTTGAAATCTCTGTATATGACAGGTGGATTTGCCTTATCGTGAAGATACTCTAGACCCTTGGCCGCACCAACTGCAATCCTCATCCTTGTATTCCAGTCAAGAGGTTCCTTATCTGCCGGGAAATCTATCGACAAAGAAATGTACATATGGATGTGAGTGTCCAGGAAATGTTATGGATGGTGTCAGAAAATAACAAAGATAAGTGAGATGGTGAAGAATATCTAAGGCCTTTCCGGTTTCAAATGCGGGTTAGAACTCAATATAACATTCATTGAAACTGAAGCCAAGGAAAATCTTGTATTTGTACACATGAGGAAGTCACATGATCATCTGTTAGTTATTTCTGACATTTGAAGGTATGTTCGAATGGTTTGCACAGTTAATTGTTATCTTCCTCATTGTGTTATGTTATTATAGAGCCAAACTTGTATCTTAAATATATTTACTGATATTTTCTTTAGGAAACTCAAGTCTACTAACTTTCAGGTTCATACATATGAATTGTAATAACTGTCATAATAGAGGGAAATGCTTACCATGCAGATGATTTTCTAGGGACCCCAACAACATATACTCATAAACTAGAAGGCGCTGGTCACCGTCTGCACAATAGCCAATTAATCTGACCAGATTAGGATGATGCAACAGACTTAACATGAGAACCTCCACAAGAAATTCGCGATTTCCTTGAAAACCATTTCGATCGAGTTGCTTCACAGCAACGACCTGCTAGATGACAGGAACAAAATTGAACACAAAAACTAAAGATGTCAAGACAACCAATTAGGAGATCAAGGTAATATTCCCTATACCTATATCCAAAATTACAGGCTAAAAAAAGTAGGACATGGTAAGAAAATGTTAGCAAACCTGTCCATTCTCCATGCGTCCTTTATATACGCGACCAAAGCCACCTTCTCCCAACAGGCAATCTCTTCTGAAATTTTTAGTAGCAACAGCCAACTCTCGGAAAGTGAAAATCTGTGTCGGGCCATGTGCAGTGTTTCCTCCTCTGCGAACAGGTACAGAATCTTCCTTCTTGGAGCCTCCGGAACGCGAATTTGATCGACCTTGATCCAGTGAGAAGATGAAAATAAGTATAATTATCACTACTAATGCATATGTTTATGTCAATGTCTGGGTAATAAGATGGATCAAAATGACAAGAAAGATCTCTAGACCTATTGGAATTTAGAACATTCAATCTTATACTGTCTGCTCCACTGTTGCACAGCACTGCAATATAGTGAGTTGGTGGCAAAGGCACTGGTACCAAAGTATAGGGCTGCTGCCTACCTAGCTTTTGCAATTGCTAAATATTTCACCTGAAGGAACTATCAGGCAATAGAGTTAAATCTTTCAGCACACGGAGTATCCTGTGAAAGTAGGATTATTTACTCAAGCGAGCACATCACCAGGACTTTGTTCTCTTATTCCTATTGATGATGAATGGCTATGACAGAGACCCATAAGTATCCCCTTGTCATTAAACTACTTCTCCTCGCATTCGGTCAATGGTTATGCAATGAAAAAAGTTCACTGCTACACATGGATAAGAAAATGCAACTACCGCACAACAAACAAAAGAGCAATAGCTTGCCTTCAAATCAATGATCAGATTGCATGTTCAGCAGCTAAAAACAAAATTGTGATACTTGTATCGAACTCCCATTCCCTTCAACAACCACTTGAAGAGTGAAGGCTACTTCAAGCAAACCAAAGCAAGCAAATGACCGCACCAGGGAATCAGTGTGACAGACACAAGTGTAGAACAAATGAACAATTGTTGTTTGGTTGCTTCAAACAGAAAATCTGGAAACAAACTTATCGTAATGGCAAGCCTCACTTCAGATATTTCCTTCACTTCCACTCTACCTCCAGACACAAAAGCCAAATACAAATTTACACAACGATATAATTTTGTGTCCTGTCAGCCATTATCTCAGCAAGAAGTCTGATTAACATGTGCACATTTCTAAAGCCGTGAATTATGTAGCATGATCAATTAGATCATCACTTCTATCTGCCAATAGAATTCTTCAACGAATAATCAAAACTGTGCGAATCTAAATTCAGTGAATCCTCACTGATACTCTCTCAATAAATCAAAGAATCAAAGTGCTAGAGGCAATAATATTTTGAGAGCCCATGTTTTATTTCACTGAATCAGTCTCCTCGGTTGGCAATTAGTGTGCAAGTACACCTCAAAAGACATTGAAATTTAAGGCTTTGTATGCTTAAACCAATGCGCACCTACCGTAATGAATCATTCAATAGAAACCATCTGTAGCTGACTGAAGAAAGAGACAATGATCGATTTCACTAAAGATCAAAACTTCACAGAGTTCACCAAAATCGGGGAACCGAGCAGCCCAATATAGGAGTTTTACCTGGTGCCGCCTTCGCCGCGGGCCGCGGGGACGGCGAGAGCGCCTCCATGCCCTTGGCATCCTTCCCCGACGAGCCTGAGCATGGTAAGCAGCTCATTCCGCCGTCGCGGCGCACAACCTTAGAAATGCCAGCAGGGCCTCGAAGGAATTTCAGCGCAAAGACCCGGCCTTGCTCCTTTCCTGGTGATCTCTCCGGTGAAACCAGCTGAATTTGGGGAGATTTTCGGGCGCCGGAGAGGGAAAGTTAGAGCGGCAGAGAGGGAAGTCAAGACCGGGAGGGGCGTAATAAACAAAAGAGCGACTGGAGATGGTAGTGAAGGTCCAAAGCTGATTGGCTGGCGAAAACTGCGCGTTTTATAGTGCGGTTGAATTGTTCGTTTGGGAGAGGAATTCCGCCGGAGCTGAGTTGAGGTGGTTGCCTTGTCAATCATCAGCGGAGATGGGTAAAGGAAAAATAAGCAGAAACTGAAATTATGTAGGATGCTTTATTAAGATTTCTCCGGATCATTTATTTGATTTGACTAAACAGTTGGTTTTTGTTGGCCGGGGACAAGAAGAAGTCCATATCCCACTCTCTTTGAAACTCTGAAAGGATGTGTGATTCAGGACAGATGCAAAGGACAAACTATTTGGCCGTTTCAACTATGTGTTCATTGGGATATGCTGTTTTTCTTTTATTAGTTGTGTACACGTAATGCAGTAATAGGAGCAAATGAGTGGCCATGTTAAATGTTAGAGACGCACAAAAAAAGAACATTTGTTTGCTGCAGTGTCCTGTCCTGATGCGAGCACTTGAAATTGGGAAGAGTTTGAGGTCGCTTTCGGGAGATGGCATGACCCAGCTAGGCGCCTTTTGACTCGCCACCTGTATTATTGGCTTGGTTGGCATGGCTCATGTGCATTCCCTGCCTCCCAGGATTTTTAAGGGTCCCCGTGGTCGGGCTGACCTGCTAATCACGACGCCATGATACGATAGATAGCCTTCATTATAGCGTCAAGACGGCTGCACACAGAGACGGTTCCGGAAGAAACATGCTATCATACATTCGTGCCAGTAATTAATAATAATATTATTGCTCCCTGCATAATTATCAAGTAGATTCATGCGGGGAAAACTAAGTCCATACCGGATATTTTGCCCAGGGAGGGAGTAGAATAGCTATGTTGAAAATTCGTTGCTGAATTACTGATGTAACACTCGAGAGAGGCGAGGACACGCGTCATTTTGGATGCTTGTTTGGATCAATGAGACCAGTACAACACACACGGAGTTCCTGATTGCCTACAAAATGGATGATGATGGCATCTATAGAGCATAGCAGAAGGATTTGTTCACCACCTAACCATGGGTTGTAAAAGAAAACACACCACTTGTTGCCTACTTAGGCCTCCTTTGGAATGCAGGATTGTAGAAACATAGGAATAGGAAAAACACAGGATTGGAGATTACTATCAATCGTAATCCTACAAGAAATAAAAACGCAGGAAAGTTTTCTATGGAGCCTTTGGATGCAGCGCAGGAAAAACACAGAAATTAGAGGAGAGAGATAGACTCAAAGGAATTTTACATGAGGTCCAACCTCATGTTACAAATCCTCCAAAATTTGTATGGAGGAAGCTATCCTATAGGAATTTCGAGGTCCAAATCCTATGTTCCAAAGGGTTCCGTAGGAATTTTTCCTGTAGGATTCAATTCCTATAAAATTCCTTTCATCCAAAGGGGGCCTTATACTAGTATAAGCTTTGCTGCTGGTGTCCACGAGAGGTACGACGACAATGGCCGGCGCCCGGCCAGCTGGGATACACGCACGGGCGACAGAGGGCGCTCGCGAGACTGGAATGCATCACGGCATTACCAATTTGGTCCGGCGTTCATGGTCCATCGCTCGTGTGGTTAAATTATCATTCATCAGTCATTAGTTGCATGGAGAAGAGGGAATTATGCACGCATCACGGCCTGCAGACAGGCTGCTCTGACGCGGCGTTGCAGCCCTGCCCTGCCCCTCGTCGTCGTCTCTGTCAGCCACGAGTACAGAAATGATCAGCCTTTTTTTTTTGAGACACAGAAATGATCAACCTTTCGGCACCTACTACTGCACAAGTCTACACCTGCTAAACTGCCCCTGTCGTTATACTAGTTTTTTTTTTGGAGATCATTACTTCTTCTTATGTTGGGCCCATAGTGCTTTTTTCCTGGACCTTGGGCCCAATATAGTGAAGCAAAGCCCATGATCCGATGGATAAACAATTGCTGCGGACCAAGTCCAACCAGTACCGTGCTCTGGAAGGAGCCCCGGCCCACGCAGCCGCTTAAACCTCCACACTCCACGCCGCCCGGCCGCACCGGACCAGCCCGCGCGCACGCCATCGCCGGCGACCATGTCGTTCTCGCCGGAGCCCTCGACGCCGGGGACCCCGACGCCGGTCCTCAGCGTCCGCATCGTTTCGCTCGACTTCTACATGGCGCAGCCCCTCCCGGGATTCGACTTCACCCGCAGCCCCTTCCACGGTGCCCTTTCATCCCCGTCCCAACTAACCTTTTGCGCGCGCTGGCGCTGAATTCGCTTGGGCGTGTGGCGTGCAGGAGATGAGGTGGAGGAGGTGCCGGTTGTCAGGATCTACGGCTCCACCCCTGCGGGGCAGAAGACGTGCCTCCACGTCCACCGGGTAGGCACCTTCTCCGTGGCTGGCTGCTGCCTCCCTTGTTCTCTGCATTTCTCCCTCTCTCTGTTCGTGTGATTGACGAGGTAGTGCCAGCTGTTTGTACGACTGTAGCTGCGATGGGACTAGCAGTAGCGAGTGTGACTGTGTATCACAGTACAGTGTAATGCATTTGGGTTTGCTCGCGCTTGGAATTTCGATTACAACCGTCCGGGCATTCGGTTTCGTCATAACATCGTAGGGCTTAGCACTGGCACAGCACCGGCTCGGGATTTTTCCCTTCGATTTGAGTTTGAAAATTTGGAGGGAATTTGCCCTGTTTGGCTATGAAATTCTGAAGTTCGAAAGTTCATTCAGACTATCAGGGATGTTATTCCTTTTGTGACCTGTAGTTTAAGTTCGTTTAAGTTTTCTCGTCAGGTTGGTGATTTCTTCATTACTTGCCGTAACTTTTCATGCCTCTCTGAAGTGGTATATTTCTGTTTAGAGTATTATAGTGGGCCTGCCTGTTCTTAATAGAACTGTAGGTGATTTCTTTTGCAATCTGCCTTTGTATGTTGAACAAGTAGTGAAATGGGCTTAGTTGGATATATATTTGATCTACAATAACCTAGTTAACTGTAAGATTTATAACTCAGTCCTCACAAGTCCATCTTCTGCCCCTGGTACATTATATCAATGAATAGGCTGGCATTCTGGCACTACTTCAGTTTTTATGCTCCCAACACGATTATATGCACACCATAACTTCTCTGCGTTTCATACTTACTGTATGGACTATGGAGTAGTTTCTCTCCAGTGAGCAAAGCATGCCTCATTTTCACCTACTTTCCCCTGTGAATTATTTTCAATATACTTCATCTGTCCCTGGCTGCTTCAACTACTTTGTAATTGTTTGTTATATCTTTGCCATCTAGGTCCTGCCATACTTGTATGTACCTTGTCAAGAGGATCTGCTTCATAACATAGAAAAAGGTGAGCTATAGCTTCTTACATGTGCACTCCTTAGATTGGAGATCAGTTATGTTCTCTAGTGTCCCTTTAGTGCTATTTGTCACGTCCCTTTGTTAGAAGGGAGGATCGAGCAGGGTGCGGGTAAGGCTGTTTGCTGAAACCCTTCCCCAGACCCCGCACAATGCGAGAGCCTACGGCACTGGGTACGCCCCCTTTGTTAGAAGGGAGGAGTCGAACTCAGACTGTCTAGCCTACTACCGATTGTGCTAACCGACTCAACCCAATAGGCATGCTAACTGAAACTTGAGATTGTATCAATACCCATGGTAATTTTGTAGAGATGGTTTCCCAAATTAGTAGAGTAAGGTGAAGGTATCCTCGATATAGATTAGAGGTTGGGTTTGGGTCCACAGAAGAAGTGGTATCACACCAGTTTGGTACCATTTCTTAGAAATCGTTGTTGGCTTAGGGACATGGATTTTCCCAACAATTTATAACCAAAAGATATCACTTTGACAGTTCATCTATGTAAAATTATTTCTTTGGATTCTGTCATATATAGATGACTTAAGGGGTAGGCTGGACATTATTCTGGATATGGTCTGGCTGCCTGTAAAGCATATTCTAGATTGTTTATGGTCGAAAAGACAACCATGTATGGAGATCAAGTAGCCATATGTTTTGTGCTATATTGTAAACCTATTTTTCCTATGGTGTGCTGTAATTAACTGTGTTGCCTGTAGCTTAAATTATCACCTCTTGATCGGTTAAATTAATGCATTTTTTCTTGTACTCTCTAGGTAATTCATACATAACTGGTCTCTTGAGTGACCTTGAGAAAGCTTTGCAGGTATTCTAGAGTCTACTTGTTTCGTACATCATGTGCTTTTTCGTTTTTTTATTTTTTGTCATTTTCTTGCAGATTCGCGGTCCATCAAAAAAGAAGCATGTACATGGATGTAGCCTTGTTAGAGCGAAAAAGTTGTATGGCTGTCATTCGTCTGAGGATCTCTTTTTGAAGATTTACCTGTATCCACAATTTAGTTATTTTCACAAATCCAATGTTGCTACTTCAAACATGAATACGAGCCTGTGTTGACGTACTTCTCATTCGGTATTCAAAAATCAAAAGTCATAGAACACTAATGTGTTCTAGCTGATCATTTCAGTACCACAATTTAGTTATTTTCACAAATCCAACACTTTGATACAAACATGAATACTAGTGTGTGCTGGCATACTTCTTATTCGATATTCAAGAGTTATAGAACATGAATGTAGTCTGCCTGACCATTGCATCACCAGTACCAGAGTCTGGCTCCTGAAACCACAAAAGGATATGCATCTTAGCCAAGAATGTGCATTGTATAATATATAGGCTGCAGTTTATTTTTATTTGTTTATTTATGCTGAATCATAGTTATGGTTATTGTTTTCTCCATCTTCATTCGACTTCTGCCTTGCTTGCCCGGACCAAATGGTGTTACAAATGCCACTTTCTGTAATGAATGTATTCATGCATATCAGCATTTATCTACATTTCCGATTTTCATTATACAATTGACTAATTGAGTACCTTGATTTTATCCAAAGATATTATCCATATGAGGTTTCTCGAGCTGCGACCCTTCTTTTGGTTAGTATTTAATGTTGGAAACTCATTTATTTCTAGATATAACTCTTTTTATTTTGTTCTGCAAAAGTAGTTACTTTTGCTTTTTTGTATCTATTAATCAATCATTTTTACATCTCTAGCCTACCCCAACTTGCTTGAGATAAAAGGCTTTGTTGTTGTTGTTGTAATCAATCATTTTTACATGCTATCATTCTTTCGTGTTCAGTTGATCATTTCCATTAGTTATGCAGTATGCATAGCAATCAACTCACTTATCTACAGTAGGGAGCAGTGGTAACTTGTATCTTTGTTTGGCCAATTTCATGTCCATTACCTTTGTCCTTCAACAACCTGATACTTGGCTACTGAAAACTCTGACATGGATAGCATATTTCTTCTTGCAAAATTATTGGATATTTATTAGTTTCAGTTTTGAACATGACTGAATTTTTTGGCCATACATAACAAGTTAAATTTTAATTCATAATTTTTTTGAAAGATTCCCTCTAAGATTGAGTATTAACTGTTTAATCTCAGGGTGGCACCGTTCTTAATAGAGTATTCCAGACTTATGAATCCCACATTCCATATCTTCTTCACTTTCTGGTGAGTTCAATGATTTTCTTGTTTTGTCTTTTTAGTTATGTGGATCGCAAGCTAGTATTACCATTTTGATTTTTTTTACAAGCTTACAGTCTGCATGTTCTTAGTGTGTGATCACACGATTGTATTAAATTTGTTTGATGCATAAATAAAAGATACATCTCTTGAATTTAGTTGCCCATTTTTCTGCTGAATTTATTTTTAGGTTGACTACAACTTGTCTGGAATGGGCCATGTACATGTCAAAGACTTCAAGTTTCGTCCTCCACTGCCAGATGATTTTCATCCCAAGTCATCTCTTCGCAGGAAGGTCTGAATTAGAGCACACACAAGTCTTTTGAGTATTCATTTCCTAGTTCAGTTTAGGCTTTATACATTGTTCCTATAAAAACCTTTCTTGTTTCTGAAAATAGGCACACTTAGATAATTCAGATATTAAAAGTCCAACAGTCTGGATAACTTCAACAGTGTCACATTCTTTAATACTGACCAGCTCTCCAGCTTCCCATGGTTTGGGAGGAACCAGTTTGAACTTTGCTACTCGACAGAGTTCTTTGATGCTAGAAGCTGATTCAACTGCAGAAGGTATGGTGACCATATTCTAAAACGTTGTAGTAGCAACAGTTTGGTCTATCTTTAAGTTGCATTACAAATTTCAGTTCTGCCTACAGGTATTCTAAATGTGAAGTATAAGATGTACACTTCTCTTTCGCAAACAACAACAGATACAAAAATAGTTCAGTCACTTATACCAGTTTGGGAGGTATGCTTTCTGCTTTGTATGTGTTTATGTTCTCGGAAACACTGTTAATTGCTAAACTGCTGCCATCATCAATCTTGATCAGGAACTTGAATGCTTAAGATTATTGGAAGAAACAAAACAAGATAATCTGGGCAGACCTTCGCGGAAAGAAGTTCTTAAAAGTTTTCTTCATGGTATTAAGTATGAGAGTGCCCTTACTATGTTATTTCCACAAGAAGGGCCACATCATAAAGTTTCTACCATAGAAGATGTCTGAAAGGCTAGAAAGATGCTTCAAATCATTGACTGACATTGTTGGGACTGTTACATTCTCACAGGATAACTACTGTGGTAATATCGGTGTGGCTGCGGGTATGAAAAATGAGAAAGAAAATGCAAGTCAGTCATCTAACGAAAATGTGCATACAACATCACCTGAGAGAAACAGTCAAAATCTTGTGTCTTCATCATTATCCCAAAGAACCCCATCTCAGTTATCTGATGAAGGTGAAAAGGTAGTCCTCAGATCTTAGATATCTTGATAGGGATTACTTTAAATTCAAGAAATTTATTGAATAATTTTTTTCTGCAAGTCTTGCTGTGGAGTTTTCTGAATCCCAGGAAAATATTGAGCTAGTTATAGTAACAAAGGCAAATCAAATATTAGTAATCAAGGTCGAATCTTTCTTGCCAATAAAATTTTTATAGGTCAAAGGTTTGAAATTTCTGATTACTGGTTGCTGTTTCTATTGCTCCTGGCAGTCCCAGAGGAGATGCTCAGCATCTTCCTGAGCACAACAAAAAGGTGGGAAATTTTTTGATAACTCTCTAGAAGGTGGGACTAATAGAAAACTAGCTTTGTAAGAACTGGTAGTTATGCCACATTTTACCACAATATGACACTTGATGGTTATTTTCTGATCCTTATTAGATAACTCCAATATCGGTGTTTTAATTTTTCTGAGATATTTTATTAAGGATTCATGTGTATATCAGTAATAGTTCTACATTTGTGTTTGTGAACTTTAACAATTCAGCCTTGAAATTTCTTTTATAGCATGTGGATGCTGAAGCCCTTGGACTTTTAAGCTGGCTGGCCTCCTCACAAGCCGCAGAGGAACCAACAACTGATGATGAGTTGATTAATGAAGTCATTCTCAGCCCACTATTTGCCAAGAAGTCCATTGAAGCTGCTTTGGAGTCTGCTCACTTGGATTTTGACAGTGCTTCTCAACAGGAGTGCCAGGATATTCTTGATTCAGTTGATCCCGTCATTCCAGCAGAACCAAATCCAGAAAGCACTGTTAGGCCTGATTCTAATTCTTCGCTGGGCAGTGCCATTCCTCAGGTTGATGGCTCATCTGATGAGAACCCAAAAGTGCCTCAAGAATATGATAGGAGCCGGATCACTAAGAGACCAGTAGGGTCTCCTAGTTACACATCTACAAAGAATTCTTCAAAATCAGCCAGTAAATGTTCAGGAACTGAACGTCCCTGGGGTTCTTTGCCTATTTTCAGCAGAAAGCGGTCTTATGAAAATGCTGTTGGTTCAGGCAGTGCCATGCAATCTATAAACGACTTCAGTGCATCTCACAAGAGTACAACTGAGAAGAACTCTCATGGTGGTACAGGCAACACAGTCAAGGAATCTTCTAATTTTGTAGGTGATGATGATTCAGTTAGCCACTCTGTGAGGGATTTGATGAGGAGGAGGAGATCCATTCGACCTGTGCAGTTGGAGTTTGATAGTGTTGGGACTGCACCATACGCCATGGATAAAGAGACTGAGACTATGAAGTCTGGGGGATTAGAATTTCACGATGTCACAAGTGATGACTCAAACTCAGAAATTCCTTGCTCTGGTGATGACTATTTACAGATGGCATTCACTCAGAAACCGCCATTGAAGAATCAAGTATGTTCTGGTTTGGAGAGTGCTTCTGGTAGTGAGCTTCATGAATGTAAGTTTCTCATGATAGGATGTAATTTACTTAATGCATGGTAATACTGCTGTTGCTCTTATCCATATAATTGTAGAAATAATATTGGTAGGCAGTAGTGCCTATGATATGATAATGCAGCATTCATATTGCTTCATTGTGGGTATTTAAATGCATGGCTTTTAGGTCGGTTGTGTCTAAATAACTTCATATTGCTTCCCCTGTAAGAGTTTGGACTATCAGTCAAATCAAATGGTACCACATCATCACATGTTAGGATATAGGGAAAAAGGAATTTCCCTACCATTAGAAAGGTACATGCTATTTTTGTTATTCATATTATTATACACTGAAACGGAAAATGATAACACTGTTTAAAGTCTCATTCCTTATAGGCCTCAGAAAGTTCATTCTCTCCCTATCTGATGCCCCAATTGTATCTGTAGAGTATTTCTATTCAGTTTTGTTACTTGAAATCGTAGCATGTCATTAGTTTTATCTCATGCTTCATACAGTTCTTAGCAAACAATATTTGGTGATCTCATGTGCCTCAAGTGCTACAGTTTACAACTCTGTAATCTATTTGTCAATCTTTTACCTGACAAGAAGTATGTTGATTGATTGATTGATTCCACATCAATGTCTTGGAAATGCTAGTATAGACTAACATAATGCTGCAATGTCATAAGTCACACTTCTTATGTAATATATATGTTAATTTATATACATTTGTCTTCTGCTTTCTTTTTCAGCTGCTAAAATGGGACTAGTTGAAATCCTTCCATTTTTCAATGAGAATATAGAGGGGGATAAGCAGAATGAATCGTTTCAACATAGGGAAACCAGTGAGTTTGCAAGGGGTGTATTGGGTGTCCCAACTCATTTCCAAAATGATGGATCGGCCCTATATTTACTGACACATGCACTTTTGCCGCCATCTGCAGTAGCTGTTAGCCATTGGCTAACCCAGCAGTCTATTTCCAGTAAGTTTTGTATATGAAGTTTCCTACATAGATTATTTTTTGTTAGGTATGTGGTGTACTGTACAAATTGATTAATTCTCTTTTGTGTGTTTTTCAGGTAGCTTGAACGATGGTGAGAGAGTGTCTGCTGATCAGGTTGAGGAACTCAGTTTCACTGTATCACCAAATTCTCCAACCAAATCTACTGGGAAGAATTCAGCAACAAAATTTGCTGCAGATGCTGATGAGGTGAAATCGGCTCTTAATAAAGAATGTAAGCGTTTGGATGATTGGCATGACTTTTCCCAGATATCAGCTGGAGATGAGAAGGATAAGCTCACACCTCTAAGTCAAATTGGATTTCGTGACCCTGCAAGTGTTGGTGGTGGACAACAACTGACTATACTTAGTATCGAGGTTCTATTGCATTCTTCTCATTTGTTTTCAATATGCATAGTTTCCCCCAGGATACACAAGTATAACTTATTGTTTTTAAACTGATCAACAAGAATTTTGTTTCTTGTCAGTCATGAGAGTTTTTGACACAATAAACCTAACAGAAAATTGCAAAGCAGAAGTTTATTAAAAGTTTTGGATCTCAATAAAATTAGAATGTACCTCATTATATCTGCCTTCTTTCCAACTTCTAACAGGTTTTGACAGAAAGTAGAGGAGAGCTGCGTCCTGACCCACGGTTTGATGCCATCAATGCTGTATCTCTGGTCATGGAGGATGACGCTGACAATAGTGTTGAAGTCCATGTGTTTATACGTGACAACAGTGACAAATCACAGAGGAGAAGGTATATATGATGCCACTAAAGTTTAAAACTTGTGTTGTGTTCTTTCCATTGTCATTCATCTTGGTACACTTGCAAGGAACAGGAAGCACCCCAGGTTTACAAAATTCTACAGAGGCTGCATATTCGTTTCAGTTAGAGTTAGCACCCACTGCCCCAACAGTTGTATTCAGGGACCTTGCGAACCACCCAGTGCCAGCAGTTACAGAAGAGTTAAGTTGACATGGCATGTTAACTAACTAGGATGTTGAGGCAACAGCTAAAACATTTCACTAGAGCATGCTGGCTTGTATAATTAAGTTAGTGGCTTGATGATTTTCATGTAGACATGTACACCTGCTGGGCTTGATTTGATCAGAGCTTTTGAATGCTTCCTTGTGGCTCTTGATGTTTTTTTTATCCACTCTCCTGGATTATGGACCAGCTGTCTTCAACTTCTTTTATCTTGTTTATATGCAGAAATCTGGAAGGTATTGCTGGTTGTAATGTAGATGTCTTCCCTGAAGAGAGGGATCTTTTCAACAATCTTATTACTGCAGTATGTTCTATTGATCCAGACATCCTAGTCGGATGGGAGATTCAATTAGGATCTCTAGGATTCCTTGCTGAAAGAGCTGCTCATCTGGGCATTGGCTTACTGAAAAGAATTTCAAGAACACCGCCACATGAGATGAATCATCCACCCAAAGTTTCAATTGATGAATCTAGTCAAGTGCTTCCTGAAGCATCTTCTGCTGATGATGTTATTGATGATGTCCGCGAGAGCGATTGGAGTCATACTCATGTTAGTGGTATACATGTTGGTGGAAGAATTGTACTTAATTTATGGCGTCTCATGCGAGCAGAAGTGAAGCTTAATAATTACTCCCTTGAAGCTGTAGCTGATGAAGTACTGAGGCGAAAGATACCACTGATACCAAACAAGATACTTCATCGGTGGTTTGCAACTGGTCCTGAACGAGGAAGACACCGATCCATAGAATATGTCAACAATAGAGCTAGACTCAACCTTGAAATAATGAACCAACTTGATCTGGTAAATTGATTTTCCTCCATGGTATTTTCTTACTATACATTATCAACAGTAATCTATTTGAGGTTTCTTGTTCTTCACTTCAGATATTTTAACTATTGCAAAATATGTCCTTTTTTGGTACATATGATTACAACATTCTTGGTTTCGTTGACATGTCACAGACAAGCTACCCCATTTCTGATAGCTCACCTTTTACAAGAAGAAATATCTGCCCTAAATTTTACCTAATTTGGCATGCAGATCAATAGGACATCCGAACTTGCTCGTGTTTTTGGTATCGACTTCTTCTCTGTCCTTTCTCGAGGGTCTCAGTATCGTGTTGAATCTATGCTCTTGAGATTGGCTCACACACAGAACTACCTTGCAATCTCTCCTGGAAATCAACAGGTCTGACTTTTTTAACCACTTCTGTATTATCATTTTGTGATTTAAATGTATTGTACTTGCTTATTTGTTTGTCTGTTACCCTATTCTGGTCCACTGGTGTTACCCTATTCTGCCATGTGATATTTTGTTAGCAAGGACCTTAAGATGTCACATTGTGTAAATAGCTAGGAGAAAAGGTTGGGCCTATATGCTGATCGCTCACAACTTCACATGAGCCTAGGATCTGTTTTCTATCAATAGCTGATTTCCAGTACTTTCATCATTTTAATGTTCTTCAGTGCTACTTTACAGGTTGCTTCTCAGCCAGCCATGGAGTGCTTGCCGCTTGTGATGGAACCAGAGTCGGCTTTCTACTCTGATCCAGTTGTTGTATTGGATTTTCAGTCCCTCTATCCTTCCATGATAATAGCATATAATCTATGTTACTGTACATGCTTGGGTAAAGTTTTTCCATCAAAGTCAAATGTCCTTGGTGTCAGCTCATATTCAGCTGATCCACATACAATTGTAGAGCTGAAAAATCAGCTCTTGCTTACACCAAATGGGGTTCTGTATGTGCAACCTGAGGTGATGATCTTAGTTTCTGCTGCCACATCTTTTTTTTCCCGTATTATTACTACTAACAATATTCCTACTTACTGGCAAATATTGATATATGTTCCATTGATCAACATGTCTATATGAATACTGTTATAGTTGAGATGGACCTCTGAGCTGGTCCTGTGTTGCCATCCAGTTGAAATTACTGGCTATATTGTTGAAATTATTGCTTAAAATTGCATTTTCAGTGCTGCATGTGATATTCGTCTATTTTCACACCATCACCCACTACCCAAAACTGACCTTTACAGCACATTCTCAACGGCTGTAGGTCAGGAAAGGTGTGCTCCTCGCCTTCTAGAGGAGATACTATCAACAAGAATTATGGTGAAACAAGCGATGAAAAAGCTGGGTCCGTCTCAGCAAGTTTTGCAGAGGGTATTCACTTCTAAACCAATTTTCAAATGTTATTGTAATAAGTAAATTGAGTAAATTGCTTATGAGTATTAGCTATGGATAGGAGCACTTGGAGACTAGCAATCAATGTGCTGGAACCGTGACCTTTTTTTTTCTTTACACTCTACCCTTAACTCGACCTTTTTGTCTTGATTCCTTTTATGTTTCTCTTGTCCTTGATCTTATGGGTTTCATCTCTAGCATACCCCAACATGCTTGGTACAAAGGCTATGTTGTTGTTGCTTATATTGCGACTGAACTATGACATGACATTCTTTCTATTTCATTTGGTTTGTGCTGTAGTTGTCATCATAATTACTTCTTCTTTTGGCATCTTTACTTTCCTGTAAATGGGGAAGGGGCTATCTTAATGAATGACTATTCTTTTCCAGATATTCAATGCAAGACAGCTTGCTCTTAAGCTGATAGCTAACGTAACATATGGCTATACAGCTGCTGGATTCAGTGGTCGGATGCCATGTGCAGAGCTTGCAGACAGCATTGTTCAATGTGGTCGTAGAACTCTTGAAACAGCAATTTCATTTGTCAACCAACATCCTTTGTGGAAAGCTAGGGTTGTATATGGTGATACTGACAGGTACTCGTGTTTCTGTGTTCCTTTTGAACTGTAATGTATTTATATTATCTAAACACTATTATTCTGTTGCAGTATGTTTGTTCTCCTAAAAGGGCGTTCTAGGGAAGAAGCTTTTAGAATAGGAAAGGAGATTGCCTCTTCCATAACTGCAATAAATCCAGATCCAGTCACACTGAAGTTTGAGAAAGTCTATCACCCGTGCTTTCTTCTTACGAAGAAGAGATATGTTGGCTATAGCTACGAGAGTCCTGAACAGAAGAAACCAATATTTGATGCAAAGGGAATAGAAACAGTTCGGAGAGATACATGCCCAGCTGTTGCAAAGATTTTGGAACGATCCATTAGAATAATGTTTGAAGAACAGGACCTTAAAAAGGTAAGGCCTATTCATAATCTCCTTGTCATGCTCTTTCTTTGTTTTGTCTTTTTGGGCTGACCTTATCTCCGCCAGACAAGCAGCTGATTGCTTTTAAACTTTTCAGGTCAGATTGTATTTGGAGCGTCAATGGTCACGGATATTATCAGGAAAAGTTTCTATCCGAGACTTCATTTTCGCGAAGGAGGTTCGCCTGGGTACTTACAGTGCAAAGGCTTCCTCTCTGCCACCCGCAGCAATTGTTGCAACAAAAGCTATGCTGTCTGATCCAAGGGCAGAACCTCGGTATGGAGAGAGAGTGCCGTATGTTGTAATCCATGGGGAACCAGGGGCTCGTCTTGTTGATATGGTTATTGATCCTTATGGTCTGCTAGAAGTTGGATCTCCTTATAGATTAAATGAAATATATTACATAGTCAAACAGATTATCCCTGCTCTGCAACGTGTTTTTGGTCTCCTTGGTGCTGACCTGAACAAGTGGTTTAACGAGATGCCGCGCCCCATTAGGCCAACACTTGCTAAACGGCAGTCTGCTTCTGGCCATGGTTCATATTCTCGTGATGGCAGCTTTATCCTATTAGGACTGAATAAGAAAGCTTCTAGCAAAGGAAGTAGGATAGACACATACTACATGTCAAGCCACTGTTCTGTTTGCGGAGATATTATTCAAGGATCAGACACGTTCTGCAACAATTGCTTAAAAAGTGAAGCTGTTGTTGCCACAGTAGTTGCTGGCAGAACTTCAAAACTGGAGCGAGAAATCCAACATCTTGCGGCTGTAAGTTCTTATTGCCTAGAAGTTATGTCAAACATATTTGTGCGATTTACCATCGTAGATTTACTGCACTCGACATAGAAGCCAGAGAGAATCTTGAGTTAGAACCAAAGAGTCTAAGCTTCTCTTAATCTGTGTTTACATGAAGTATTGCCTGAACTTTTGACTACTAATACCATTGGCCAAAATATAGGAATTCATTATAATTTGTAGTTGTTTATAACAAGTGTTAGTGCCAGTATATCTAAAAAATCTGACTACAGTTTAGTGGACCTGACATCTTGTGGAATAACTGATGTTCATGTTTGGTCATTTTTGCACGTAGTGCAGAATATCCTTGATATAAGCTGTTAAAGTGAGCTAACAGCTTTTCTTTGAACTGTGTCCAGATATGTGGTCACTGTGGTGGTGCAGACTGGATTGTTGAGAGTGGGGTCAAGTGTACTTCTCTTGCATGTCCAGTCTTTTATGAGCGTAGAAAGATTCAGAAAGAGTTGAAAGTTGTCTCAGAATCAGCTGGCGAAGCTGGATATTATCCTTTCTGCTGCGCTGAACTTTTCTGAGCAGAGCTTTTTCTAGGTTGCACCTTTGATGTTCACAGCACGTAAATTGTAAGTTAAGTTCTGTAGCTTGTATATCACAGATGCGTGTCTTGTTATAATATTGTATAGAACGTTTATAAGCAAAGAAAAAAATAGGGTGTATAGCGGACGAGGGGAACTTGAATAGTATAGTTTGGTGTTGTCAGGTTCAGTCTATTATTGATTCAGTGGCGTGGATAGGGAATACTCATGTTGTGTTCATGTTGTAGTTTTACGTCTCATGTATAAGAGGATAGGAATAGTGTCACTCACAATAATAATGTATTTGAATGAAGATTTTTTTTCCTCGAAAAATGAGTGAAGAAAATAATATGATATTTTGATTTACAATTCTAAGTAGTAGCACTAAACGTTACAAGCATAATAACTATTCAAGTTTAGTCATAACTCAACGCAGCGACGTCTTCAGATGGGAAGAAGCCCAAGTAGCATCTTCTTTATATGACAGCCCCGTTTGGTCGACGCCGCAGCTTCCTTGTGGATGTTCTTGCAGAGATCGTCCTTGCACTCACAGAGGAGCTGCAGTTTGTCTATATTGTGTCGCTTGCGGATAGGCGACTTGTTCATCACGATGATGTCGCACCGGATGGAGACGGAATCGTGTTTGAGGTATACCTTCTCCAAATCTGCAAGTTTCATACTCATGAAAGCCTTGAATCCACATGAATCGTGCTTCCCCTTGAAGAGCGTCCTGGTGGTTGCGCCGCCTTGCGGCTCCTCCGCTGTTAGCTTGGCGTCAGGTAGTTGTAAGCTGAAACGCAATCCGGCGTGGACCTTTGTGGCCTGGCTCGCGAGCTCAAGGTAGAGCGAGATGTAGCCGGCGCTCTCCTTGCAATCGCCATTGGGGTAGCACCGGATGCGCCACGTGTGCCCGGCCACCTTGAACTCGGCCGACTCGACAGGCGTGCCGTTCTTTGAGACAAGCACGGTTCGCCCGTACCCGCTGACCTTCATGACGTGGCACCCTATGGCCGCCGTAAAGGTGACCGTCGAAGCGGAAGGCGGCGGCGGCGGTGGCACCACCTCTTTGTCGCGCGATGGAAGGGGTAGGTACCCATTCGTTCCAGGTGGCACAGCGGCGTGGACATTGGTGCAGTGTTGGTCGTCGCAGTCACAGAAGAGCTCCATCATCATCGCCTGTAGACCATGTCGTCGAACAGCTGGCTTGTTGAACACGGTGATGTCGCACCGGATGAGGATGGCGTCGTCCTTGATGTAGGCCTCCTTTTCCTGCAATTCCTTGTTCCCGGCATTGCGAAAGCCATGGTAAGCCCTTCTGCTCGAGAAGACGACCGGCATGGCGGTCACTCTGCCGCCTTGCGGCTTCGCTGCCAGCTTGACACCGTGACGCAGGAAGCTGAAGTGGACACTGGCATGGACGTCTTTCGCCTTGCTGTCGAGCATGACGCCGAGAGAGATGCAGCCGGCATCGCACTCCTTGCGGTAGCCGTTGGGGTAGATCACGATTCGCCACGAGTGCCCAGCCGCCTCGAACTTGGCCGACTTGAGGTACTTGCCGGTGCACAGGGCCATCTTGGCCTGAGGGTAGCCGTTGACCTTGAGGATGTGGCAACCGGTGCTCTCCGTGGCGGCAACGGTCGAGCAAGTCACCGTCACCGTGTCGTGCGCCATGGTTGCTTACACTTGCAATGAAAGTCGTTCGATGGTTAATTGTCCGGAACGAAATACTATGGATTTAGTGGTGCGCGCTGGCCTCGATTATATAGGGCCAAACATGAGTCCTGCACGGACTCGTTCCTTTTCCTCCAACGAATAAGACTCGGAACGTCCCTTCTGGGCCCACGTGGTAATAAACAAGAAAGGCCTCCAATGACCGCACGGACTCGTACCACGAGCTGAACAGGGGTAACGCAAAAAAAGAAGGAAAGATCAAATGGTGAAATGCACGTGCCAGTAGATATATAAGCGCTAACGAGATTCAGTACCATTACGTTTCCAATTAAGGAGTTTAATCCTGGTACCATTTCTGACAGCTTACAACTCACATTATTCAGCCTCCATGCTGCATTGTACAGAGTTCATCGCATGGAACCAGAACATTTGCTCGTGGCGTGCACATCCCGAAAGGTGCGCTCTAGTGCTTATTATTCCTGGAGCTATGGACGTTGCATCATCTACAGCGCAGACTGGAACAGCATCTCCGCCAGTTCCTGTTTCAGGAGAGCAGATCATCGTCAGCTCAAAGATCTTTGTATGTGTGTATGATGGTAGAGTGGGCTGCTAGATTGCCATTTTATTTACCTGCTTGCCCGATGGCACAGTGGGCTCGCCCCATTCTAAAACCTTCTTTTCTAGCATCTCAAAGTCTGCTTTCCCAGCCTATTTGAAGCAATAAACCAGTGTTACCATTTCATGTGAATAATTTGATGAGGGTGAAGGAATTGAACCCCAGATTTGTTAAGCATCAAACCTCAATCAAGGCACCGATCTCGCTGTCAAAGCTCTGGTAGCGCTTGCGAACAAGCTCATCCAGGGAACCATCCTAACATTACAGACCAAAATTTTCAATATAGAAGCATGCGTACGGAAATTCCAGAAGGTTATGATGTTTTTAATTACTTCAATCAGCTTGTCGACGTTGCGAAGGCCACGGGCAAGGGTGTCCATTCCTGATATATGAGCAAGGAACATGTCCTCAACATCAGTACTTTCCCTCCGCCTGCCACAATGAAAGAATTCTACGTTAATTTAATCTCGTTTGAAATCAAGAAACAATTTGACAGAACAACAAACGTATGAACAAGGAACACTGACAGCTTGGCATCAAAGTTGAATCCACCAGGTGCAAGTCCACCCTGTAAAAAATCAAAACAAAATGCAGCAACTTTTGAGTGCAATCATATTCATTTCTGTGTTTCCTTGAATATAACAAAGAAAGCAGGCCAGGCAGTAAACAGAAGAGATAAGTGACTATTCATGCAACTCACATTCTTAACTACACTGGACATGATCAGAGTAGCCTCTGCAATGTCTGTAAGGAACTGATCTGTGTCCCAGCCTGTCGAAAATTATGCATAAAAAATGTAAGTTACTTTGTATGGTTCAGCTTCTTCTTTTCTCCAAAATTTAAAATAAATCGCATTAATGCTTCCATTGCAACAAAATAAAGAACACAAGAGCTTATATTAGTCAAAACTTAGGGCTTGTATTAAACAGTGAAACTTACCGACTTGTGGGTCACCAGTGTTTGCATCAATGTTTCCAAGCAAGCCATTGATCCGGGCAGTCTCAAGCTCATGATGGCAGCTGCAAATTTTAAACCCAGTTATGATGCCATAATTTTAAGCAATTATACAGTTGAACTTTGGCAAACAGAACAATAAAAAAAATTTACCTGTGACCAGATAGTGTAGCATGGTTGCATTCAACATTGATCTTGAACTCTCCTGTGCCATTCAGCAAAATAAGGGCAAAAAAAGTGCTTTCAGAATAATTGTAAGACTAATGCAAAGCTTCACTTGCAGAAAATTTCTGAAAAATTGTTAACTCAAACTTTGTATAAAATCTACAGATGTTGACAAACTACTGGGTGTTACCTGTCAGACCATACTTCTGAAGAAAAGAGAATGTAGTTGCCACATCCCAGTCATACCTGCCAGAGGAAAACGAGGCTTAGTGCTTCTAAATCTTGCAACTTTGCTGATTCATTTCTGAGTAACAAACTCACTGGTGCTTTGTAGGTTCTTGTGGCTTAGGCTCAATCAACAGTGTTCCTGTAAAATTATCATTAAATTGAATATAGTTGAATTATTGCCCTGTGTCAAAGATTGGGAAGTGGGTACGGATAAATCATGTAATAACAATACAGTTACCATTAAATCCAATCTTCTTCTTGTGGTCAACAGCAGCTTGAAGAAAGTTAGCCTGGACAAAATCCAGGAAATAAGCAAATAATTTTTGGGGAAAAGGTTTAGCGGAAAAAACAATGAAGTCAGAATAAAATGCCCTGTCATACCAAATGGTCAAGTTCTCTCTTCATATCTGTATTGAGAAGAGTTTGGTAACCCTCTCTTCCACCCCAAAATACATAGTTTTCGCCACCTAGGTAGTGAGTGACCTGTATAAATATACAACAGAATCATGAAATTTGTCTATAATGGAAGACTAACAATGGTGTCCAGAGATATACCCACCTCTAAAGCTTTCTTAACTTGTGCGGCTGCATAAGCATACACTTTCACCTCTGGACTGAAACATTATTAAAGAGTTTTTTTCAGACTCAAGTTATGTTCCAAGATAGTAAGTTTGGTAAGCAGAACAGGACTAAAATACCAACCTAGTAGCAGCTCCATGCATGTAACGTGGATGCATAAAAAGCTGCGCAGTGCCCCATAGTGGCTTTATGTTTGTCTCAGTCTAAAAGCGAATCATATAAAACCAAAATAATTGAGAATATAAGATTATCACTGAAGTACAAGTAAGTGATGACAATTTAAGGTTGCAGAAATTTAACCTGGAGCTGCTTTGCCAACTCAACTATCTCATCCAAGTTAGCATTTGTTTCCTGCAGAAAAGTAATATCCAGTAATATTTATGACTGCGATATATTGGCAGCCCCTTCAGGAACATTTTACTTTTCAAAATAGCCAGCCCAAGAAATCCCATTAGATCACCTCGAAATTTACAAAACGCCAGACCATTCTTTACTGATCCTATAATTATGGTCTGTTCTAACTTAAGACAAATTAGAGTTGTTCCTATTCTTACCTGGCATTAGATAGCTTGAATGCTAGACTACATCAAGAAATATACTTTCTATGCCCAAGCCCAAGTTTTACTCCCATCAATATTGAAAGCAAGTCATGATCACTAAACGATATATCCCTGATGACCTAACTAATTTTAAGGTTGCATCTTCCCTACAAGATAACTCTACAAGGCTACTTCCACATATTTCTAGTTCATGAATTAACAAAGTGAGAGACATACTTTGAGAGTTTTGCCATCTGGAGCAATATCTCTATCATGGAAGCACCACTTGTCAACTCCCAGCTTCTCCATGAACTCAAAGTGAGCTCTCACTGCAATACCAATTCAAACAGAAGTTGGTTCCAACAAATACATTGAAACATAAGCATGAAGGATGGAATTAAACACAAAACTAGGTAACCATCATACTTCTTCTCTTAGCCATGGCCAACGAATTTGTGCCATCCTCCCAGGGCCAGGCCTTTGTGGGGGCACCAAAAGGATCTCCTCCAGTACCTCGGAATGTATGCCAAAAGGCAACGCTGAACCGCATCCAGTCCTAGAGACAAGCAGATAAGTTGACTTCACTTAAACACTGTAAAAGTTGACTTTGCAGGATATGGTGAAAGTGAACATAGCCAAGCAAACAGATGAAGGTGACAGATCATACTTTCATCTTCTTTCCAAGAATCACTTCCTCTGCATCGTACCACTTGTAAGCAAGAGGGTTCTTGCTGGTCGGACCCTGCAGCACAATTGTTCAAGGACAATGAAATCAATCCACGAAAAACTGTTACCATAGCATCTAAATTCAGTTGAAGCATCTGCATTTTTCAAGGCCTTACCTCATACTTGATTTTTGGGATGCTAGGGAAGAACTCCCCTCCCAATCATCTGATTCGCCACATTTGCTATCCAGGTCAGCTGGACAAGTCTGCTCCGCAGCAATCTAAAAGCCAAAACCAGACGAAGATCAGAACCGCATTGCCCGTCACTCTTATCCGTGGCAGTCAAAGAGTGCAAAGTCAACAGCAACTTACGGTAACAGACAGGCACAACGACGACGCCACCAGTAACAGCAAAAGCTTTGTACCCTTCATGCCGGGCACAGCCAGATGATGAAATGCCCCTGCGAAGCACAATCCCCGGATCAGTAAAACAACAAGCAAATCCTCGCCGCAGAAACACTGAATATTCTAATCATTCCTAGGCACTGAATTCTAATTTCAGATTCTGTAACGACGGATAACAGATTTACTAAAAAATAGGATACATGGGCTGACAGGGATCGAGAATGAATCCAAAACGAAACTGAGAATAATCCGCTATTGACACGGCATCACGCAGCAACAAATCCTCCACGAATCAGTTGGGTTGAACAGAATGAACGATCCGTCAGAGGAAGGAAGGGTTCCCTTACCAACGACGACGAGGAGGAGACAATCAAGGCCCGAGTGGATCGCCACTCCACTCCAGTCCCCGGGCGGGTGGGATAAGGACGAGGAGGACTCCTGCGTGGAGGACGGTAGCTGCAGTTGCGGTGGAAGCACGGGAGTGGCCTGTGAAATCGGCTGGTTAATATACGAGGTCAGCGTCAGACTGATGTGCGGTGGTGCGAGGGCATTTTGGGTCATATGATTCAAACCATATGGCATCCATATGAGTTTTGTTTGGGAAAAAAAAGGACTTTGGATTTGTTTATAACTTTTTGCTAAAATAATTTTGACATTTTGTACATAGTATCCTATTATCTTTGGAGTACCACGATTGGAACGGCTTGTACACTCAATCATCGTGCTTCAGATTGTTATTATATGCGCATTCTACTGGACGGCAACGGGAAAATAAAATGGCACTGAACGATACCGCTAAACTACCGCTGGTTGCAAAAAGAAAACATTAAATGAAATCTTCTGAAATTTGTTAAGAAAAATGGAATTCATTTAATTGTCAGTCGATATAATGGTACTTTTGAAAAACAAAAATCAGAACGAACCAACGATTGCCCGCTATATCGTCTCGTCTGATTCAACCACTGAGAACATTATTTGTCATGTTTTGCATCAGCGACCGTTTCATCTCGGGTGAAACCGTACAAATGACCGACAGAGTTGCAATGCAAGCAGGATGTGGTGGTATCTGCTAGCTAGGCTCTCGTGACTTGTTCTCCAACCTCACATCAAGTTTATCCGAACTGCGTTTGAGGATGTTTGATCTCGTGAGATCATTGATGCACCGAATTCAACGATAGGTAGGCAACGATCCATGCCTAATCCTCGAAGGTGAGGAGGTTTAGATCGCGACTGTACTATGAAAAGTTAACAAAAAAGTGATGTAGATGGGATCAAGGTCATGGACTTGAGTTTTGTAAGACTTTTCGCTGTTTGGATATAGGAACTAAAGAGAACCGAGCGTGCACGCAGCAAGCTGGCCGGAGATGCCTGGCGTCGCCGCCGGCAGTGTCTGGTGGTTCGTCCAAGTTCTTTCATGGGCTGCGTCATTTGAATTTAGCTTCAAATGAAGAAGGATTTCTATATGCGTGAACAAGTAATTGATCAAGGCGTCGTATTTGTACTTTTGTTGAGATGGAAAAATGAAAATGATCAGGAACCGGAAGATATTGTGATCTTGTTTTTACCCAAGTAAACGGCCAGAATTAAACGACCACCTGAAGTCTGAACACTCGAAGCAAAATGATAACGCACTGCTCGCCGTACAATTTGATCACCGACGGTCACGATGTCACTGCACTGCGAGGGGATCTTGTACAAAGATCCCGCTCCTTATCCGCTCAACTCGAGCTAAAAAAATATCTCGCCGCTCAGACGATGGCGCCGGCCGCCGTGGCTGCCGCGGCATTCCCGTTCCGCCTCTTCTCCGTTGAGGCTCGTCGGAACACCAAGACCGCCCGTGGCAAGCGCAGTGCTGCGAGGCCGATCAAGACCGCTTCGCCTCCGCCTCCCCGCCCTCCCGCCTCCGCCGTGGCCGGCGGCGGCGTTGCGGCCACCACCTTCACCCGCCTACCGCTCCGCGACGAGCCTGACTCCGCGGAGGTCACGCTCGAGCGGTTCCCCACCGCCCCGGCCAACCCAGAGATGCAGTCGCCCGCTTCTGCTTCTGCTTCTGCGCGCGGGAATGTCGTCGAGCGGTTGGGCGACGACGATGAGGAGGAAGACGCCGCCTTTTCGCTGGAAGGTTCGGAGGTGACCATTGCCCAGTTGGAAGCGCGAGTGGCCACTGGGAGGAGTCCGGGAGGCCGCGCATTGGCGCGGCAAATGGTCGAACACCTTGATGACGACGAGGAGGAGCCTGTCGTCAGCCGCTTGGACATTTTCGAGGGGGCGAAAGGCAGGAAATACCGGGCCATTACTCCCGAGTTGCTCGGCGAGGACGACGACGGTGAAGTCGTGGTGTTCGACCCGGACTTCGGCGCTGACAGCGACGACGAAGAGGAATTCGACGAGTTCCCGTTCAAGGGGAGTCACGAAGGTGATGATGCCACTTCACGAGCGGAGCTCGGGGAGCTCGATTTCGATGATGACGAGGAGGTCGTCGTGTTTGATTACGATGATGAGGACGACGACGACGACGCGTTTGAGGAGCGATACGACGACGAACAGGGCGGCTACGAGGAAGAGGACGGCGAGGCGAAGGAGAAGGGCGTGCCCGCCGTGATGCGGTGCTTCGACACGGCCAAGATATTCGCCAAGGCCGGCGACGGCGGGAACGGCGTCGTGGCGTTCCGGCGCGAGAAGTACGTGCCGTACGGCGGGCCCTCCGGCGGCGACGGCGGCCGCGGCGGCAACGTGTACGTGGAGGTGGACGGGGAGATGAACTCGCTGCTGCCGTTCCGCAAATCCGTGCACTTCCGCGCCGGCCGCGGCGCGCACGGCATGGGCCAGCAGCAGGCCGGGGCCAAGGGGGACGACGTCGTGGTCAAGGTGCCGCCGGGGACGGTCGTGCGGTCTTCCGACGGTGGCGTGGAGCTGCTTGAGCTCATGAGGCCCGGACAGCGCGCGCTGCTCCTCCCCGGTGGCCGAGGTGGCCGCGGCAATGCGGCGTTCAAGTCTGGGACAAACAAGGTGCCCAGAATCGCAGAGAAGGGGGAGAAAGGTCCAGAAATGTATGTTTTCTCTTCCTGTCAAATACTTTTAACTTTTATTCTATGGTCGTTTTGTGGAAGGAATACGAACATCTTACTGTACTTACATTTGCCAATCTTGGTCATCGTGGCAAGCATAGAGTAGTCGATTTGCCAATTAGGATGAGGATATAATCTGATGTTGGTGAATTGGAAAATCCAGCCACCAGTTGGGGATGTTCATGGACTGATTTACTCTGTTCCCTGTGTATCTCCACTTTTCTTGATAGCAGACATTTAAACAATCATATGTCAACCATGAGTAGTTAATCTGCTAATTAGGATTACAATATCTTCTGCAGCTTCAATTGTTGATTGCTTTAGCCAGAGACTATAAGAATCAGAAAAGGCAAGGGGGCAATGTATGTATCATTCTATTTGCATGGGTAACAAGTGAAATCCAGCCACCAGTTGGATATGTTGGTGCACTACTCTGTTACAGTGTATTTCCAGCTTCTAGTAGCATACATTTAAACATTCATATGTTGACCATGAGTAAATCTGAATGTGACACTTTAAGTAAATCGGAATCATAGCTACTGCAAGACCTATTTTATGCCAAATATATTTGGTCTGATGTTACTTATTCTTAGAATTTCAGAGCTGCCTGAATTGTTATGTGATTCTCAGTAGTATGTGCTGGAGAAAGTTCTTGTTCCTATAAATTTCCAACAGAACATTTAGGATCTTGTGTAAATATCAGCATAAAGAACTGAATGTCATTTCTGTGAGCTAGTCAACTGACTACAAAGATATTTATCCACATGATAATGATGCACACCTGAATTTTGACGTCACTAACAGCTTGCACTTCCTGTATACTCCTCCATTCCGATTTTGAAGTTGTTTCCGACAAGCATTTTGTGCTGGCTGCAAGCCAATTTATTCTTTCGGAACTACATCAATAGAGGAACGGAGGAGTATTTGTTTATCCTAATATCTGGTTTTGTTTCTTGATGACTTATTGAATGCATTCATCTAGTCCACTCTTTAAGTTTTAACAATAGCATACTTTTGGATCTCTGGTGTTTGGTGGCAGGTGGTTAGATTTGGAGCTAAAGTTGGTAGCTGATGTGGGGATCGTAGGTGCCCCAAATGCCGGAAAGAGCACTCTTTTGAGTGTTATTACTGCTGCCAAGCCAACTATAGCCAATTATCCTTTTACGACGTTACTACCAAATCTTGGAGTGGTCTCATTAGACTTTGATGCTACAATGGTAGTGGCAGACCTTCCTGGTTTACTGGAAGGCGCGCATCGTGGATATGGCTTGGGTCATGAGTTCCTAAGGCATAGTGAGAGATGCTCCGTCTTGGTATGTAGCTTTCCATTTCGTGCCCCTCATCTTGATATCATTATCTCCATATGTGTTCTGTTTATGTAAGGATTTACCATATTCTAATTAGTAGATTCGAAAATGGGGTATGAGTGAGTGTTGATTATTGTTTAATGGCTTATTGGAGTCGTAGGTGCATGTTGTCGATGGTTCTGGACAGCAACCAGAATATGAGTTCGAGGCGGTTCGTTTGGAACTGGAGCTGTTTAGCCCATCTTTGGTTGATAAGGCTTATGTGGTTGTATACAATAAGATGGACCTGCCAGAGGCAGCTGAGAGATGGAACACATTTAGAGAGAATCTACAGGCTCAAGGCATTGAACCTTATTGCATTAGTGCAATAAGCAGACAGGGCACACAGGATGTTATTCATTCTGCTTATAAGCTTCTGCAGAAAGAGAGACAAAGGATGAAGGAAACTGAAGGTGACTCTTTATCCTCTCTGTTTAATTATTACAGGTGTATAACCAGCCAATAGTAATTACTAAAGCCAGAAGGTGCCCTTTACAAAGCTCTTTATTTCCTTTTTGAGCTATTCATCCTGATATTGCTTGCTGCTGCAGAATGGAAAGGACCAGAAAATCTGAACCATGTGGCTGATGCAATAAAAAAGGAAAGACGTTCGGCGATGAATGAGTTTGAAATTTTTCATGATAAGGGTACAAATACATGGAATGTTGTTGGAGCTGGAATTGAACGTTTTGTTCAGATGACTAACTGGCAGTAAGTGGTCTTTTCTTCAGAGCGGATTGTTGTTGACACTAGATTTTATATCTCTGACATATTCCCCTGATGCAGGTACTCCGATTCTTTGAAGAGATTTCAGCATGCCCTAGAGGCATGTGGTGTCAACAGAACTCTTATCAAGCGTGGAGTTCAGGAGGGGGACACAGTTATAATTGGTGAGGTATGTAATATGTGCTAATTGGAGCATGATCTATTGCTGAAGTAAAACGAACCACGGGGGCTACCCGGTGTGGCGTGCCGGGACATATAGCTCCGCGTGCAAATAAGTTGTCAGCTTTAATAAGATTTCTATTTCATTGCAGATGGAAATGGTTTGGAATGATGAACCTAAAAGTACCCGTCCATCAGATATGATGAACTCTAAAGACGATGCTGTTCGGTGGCCTGAATTTGGTTAGAGAAGCATTCCAACTTTTTTCTAGTCATTGAGGTACGTAATCCATAACGGACGCTTAGCTCGAGCTTGTTAAGGCCCTGTCTTCATGAAGACGAGAAACTTGAGATACTAAGAATAGGCTCTGGTTGAAGTTGTCTTATTAGTGCATCTGTTTTGACGTCCGCAGCAAGAAGATGCTAGTAACGCAGGGAGCACGATTGACGGAAAGTGGAGAAATGCTTCGTATCAGTGAGCTCACTGTCGTGTTAGATGAGTTGAACTCGGATAAATCCAAACGGATGAAATGAAAGGAATCGTGAATGAAGATTGGACGCTGGGCTCGCGGAAATTGGATCACCGGTTTTTTAGACGCCCTTGGAAGGCAAACGTGAATATATGCAAGACTACCTGGTTTGTTAATTGTTATACTCGTATTTGCTTTCGCTCCTCGTGGTGGCCTCGTGGGGGCTTTCTGCCGCTGAATTTTGAACTTTATGGACCCATTTGTCAGTGACTCAACAACCGTATACTCAAACGCATGCTAACGCTGTACATACCCGCTCCCGATTGATATGTACAGCCTATGGGTTTCCATCTATTGATCTATGCCACCTTCGTTCAATTAACATCCCAATCTTGTTGAGATTAGGTTCATATGAGCCCATCTGCCCATGAGCACTTGTGTGTATGGAACGTGTGAAAATTTAGTTCCGCCTTACTTCTAGTGGAAGAAAGGGTAATATATAATGTTAAGTTACCTAAAATAATTAAACTTATATTACCTCTTTTACATGAAATGAGAATGAAAGTATAAATAAGTTACTAATGTGTGGAGTCCACTAAAAAAACGACGGAAGGCATGCATGCATAGAAGCTACTGATATGCCGGCACTAGATGTAACGCCGACACAAAACGTGGGACCTTCCTTTTCCTTTTGGAGCCGTGGTAATCTTCCAAAGAGGCCTCGCTCAAATAAACAATTACTCCTGTTCTAGAAAGAATGACGCTAATCTTCTAAAGAGGCCTCACTCAAATAAACAATTACTCCTATTCTAGAAAGAATAAAAACTACCAATCGTTTTATTATAAACAAAAAAAGAAAAAAAGGGTAAAGCGCTGGAGATATTCAATTCAACTTAATGCTTTGGAAAAGAGACGGTGTATGCCGTCGTCACAAGAAAGGGATTACCCATTCAAACGACATACAAGTTTATTTGAGAGGAACAAAGGGTACCTTCTGCCAGACCATAGTTACACACAACACACCATACATTGAATACCTCCATAAACATCTCGATCCATTGGAGAGTGATATATAGACTGGACCAATTAATCATGGGTTAGGCTGGTTTGCTGTGCCGTCCCGTCCTCCCTTAGTTTCGTGGTCATTGGACAGAGGAATTCTTCCGTCATCTCCACAATCAGGTTGGTGGTCTTGAAATGTATTGAGTGCTACTCGTTCACAATATAATGTTGAAGCATAAGCTTAGTAGTTTAGTACTGACTTGTTGAATTGTTCCTGGGGTTGCAGGAGCTGGCGAGAGGGCCTTGGATCCCCACCAGATTGATGTGCTTGATCGGCAATTCAGCATTCCGGGCACCTCTGTTTTTCTGTTTCCTTGTCTTACGAAAGAGGGAATTTCATCATGAACAAACAGGTACTACTGCTGTAGCCACCGTAAGCATCTGTATTTTTAATTCAAACAAGTCATGGGAGACTACAGCAAAATTATCTAAGCGCTAATATTTGATATCTATTTATTCGCTACTTGGAGTATTTACTGATTAGTTGAAGCCGAAACATGTTAGCTTTTCTCACTCTTTTTTACGCCCTATTCAGAATATGTTTTCCGTGGAGCTAGGCGCTGATAATGCGGCGGGTTATATACTTCGCACCTTCCATGGTAGGCACAAAGACCAAAAGATCATCTATTTTGATGGTTGGAGTGGCCTTGGTGCAGTCCCGGTTCTTACATCTATAGCAAATAAGATTCTACAGTATATGCCAGAACTCTTCCTCCAGAATTACGCTTCGATAAAATATTTTATTTAGACTGCTCTGTATGGGAAAATAGAAGGATGCTGCAGAGGAAAATAGCAGAGAAGCTAAAACTTGACCACGCAACTATGAAGGTGTTTGACGCGCAGGATGAGGATGATGATTTCAATGGAGTGGACTGGAGCTCTAGGGATGTGGTACAAAGTGTTGCAGCGTTGATTTATCAGGCTCTGAAAGATGTGAAATTTATGATGATTTTTATTAATGGAAGTGATGATGAGATTGATCTACTTAGTTTTGGCATTCCTGTGGCAAAATATCTCAACAATAGATTGATATGGACCTTTAACCGAAGGCTTCTGACGATTCATGATGGCCAACTAGAAATACAAAACAAGCTAAGAGACACCCACATTTTCCTCTATAACATGATCGATAAATTATCATTTCCACAGTTTCAGACACTGCTGCATGAAGAGGTTGCTACCATAGTTTCTCACCACCCAGGCATGCAAGGCATCAACCTAACAGTGGTCAGAGATTGTTGTCTCTACGTGCTATTCCTGCACTATTGTTTTCACAGCACCACTGGATTTGATTGGACGACTCATGCCTCCAATTACTTGATGTGTGTTAGCATGACTAAAGGGGACACAGAAAGTGAGATTGTTAATGTGTTGCATAAAGACATACGTTGGAGATGCTATGGTCCTCTGCTTGAAAAATCATGTGAACGGTTCATGTTAGATCCTGTGGCTCCATTCTTGGTGGTCAAAGATCACAGGAAGATCTATCAAACAAGGCTTTACCATTGGGTTTGTATCACGTTGGATTATCTGACAGTACTGGCAAAGGAAGATTTACTGATTAAACTTGATAGAACTTCATCTTTATTTGTTGTATTGGAAAGGTCAAATGTTCCACCGAACTTACCAAATGGATTGTTTAAACACTGCAGCAACCTTGTCGTGTTGACTCTCTGTTTTTGCACCTTCAACTTTGTATCACCCCCTTTCCTTGAATGTCAAACAATAAAATTCCTTGGCTTAGAACATTGCATAGACAACAAAGAAAGCAAAGAAAATAACCCTGCCAACTGGGCACATCTGCAAAGCGTTTTGGTGCTTGACATACGTAATACAGATTGGGAGGACATATTGTATGAGGAAAAACTGAAGATCATGGATAACCTGATGGAGCTAAACATAGAGGGCTCCAAATGCTGGCAATACATCAGTCAACTGCAGAATAGATTGCCTCACCTTGAGAGGCTCCGTATAATCAAGCCTACACATGAGGCAGTGGTACCGATACATATGAAGCACTCATTTATGGACAAGAAAAAAATGCTACAGATACTTGATTTGTCTGGTAACAAAGACATGAAAATTATACCAACAAATATAATATGTGTGAGTAACCTCGAGGTCGTTGTTCTTGATGGATGCAATGAGTTAGAAAATGTTGTGCTGTCTACTAGTGAGCTCCCTGCTTCCTCACTAAGATCATTTAGTTTTGATGGGTATGGACCTACAACTCAGTGGAAATCGATGGTTTTGACTTGCCTCCAGAAAGTTGCCGCCCGAAGCAGCCAACCAGTGGAAACAAGAGGGGTATCATTAAAACCTTGAATATATCGCTTCAGGGTTGCAGACAGTTAGAGAACTTGTTCTTACGTGGTCTGCCCAATCTTGAACAATTGGACCTCTCAGGAAGCACCATCAAGGTAATTGACTTTAATACCATGGTGATAGATGTCCCGAATCTGAAGCGACTCTTCCTGCTAGGTTGTGAGAATCTTCGTGCAATAAGATGGGTGTCACGTGGGAGACAGCCAAAACTGGAGTTGTTATGCATAGATACACGTCCTGTGTGGTCATCAACCGGATGCGTTCGGCCATCCTTTGGTGGTAGGATTAAGTTGCAGGTGCATGCTATTATTGTGGACGCGAGGCTTGCTAGGTCCTTGTTTCAGGTAATATGCAAACAGTCGATGAGAGATGTCTATTTTAATATACACGTCACCAAGACAGCTGTTTGTGGTGGTGGGTTTGCTCAACAAGAAGGAACTGACAGGAAGATTGTTGGGCCAAGGGATCAACTGGATCTTGTTTTACCAGGCAAGTATGCTGATGTTTCTAAACAGATTGATGGTGCCCGCCACTTGTCCATGGAGGCCTTCCCACGGCCCCCGGGTCCAGAATCGGATCGTCATATTGAGATTGGCGATGGGAGCCACTACACAGAGAGGGAAATGGAGAGAAGTAAGGATTCTAATAACCTAGCTGATGTGATGATAAATAGGGCTACATCTTTGAATGTGCACGATTGCTCAAACATCTCCAGAATGCCTGATGGACGGTGGAGGTATCTCAAGTGGTGCCGCGTGGCGAGGTGCCCCAACTTGAAGACTATCTTCCCTACATCGTCTGCCGATCGCAACCATAAACTAAATACCATCTGGGCATCTGATCTCCCAATGACTTTCAGCATCTGGAACAAAACGGCGCATTCAGGTGATTCCTTCCGAAATTTGCACCATCTTCACCTGCGCTATTGCATAAGGCTCCAGTATGTGTTGCTAGTGGAGGCCATTGCCAGGTTTCCCAACCTGAGGACCCTCCACATTATCCATTGCGGGGACTTGGAGCAGGTGTTTGTGCTTGACGACGGAAGCCTCCGGGTCCGTGCGCACTTTCCAAAGCTGACTACCATCCACCTGCACAATTTGCCCAAGTTGCGGCAGATAAGCGAGGGTAGGATGCTCGCTCCGGCGCTGAAGACCATCAAAATCAGGGGATGCTTCGGTCTCCGCCGGCTTCCGTCCTTGGAGGGCCGTAAGCCAGGCGTGGCAAAGCCGGCCGTTGAGATGGAGAAGGACGTCTGGAATGCGCTGGAGTGGGACGGCCTGGCTGCCGGCCACCACCCTGGCCTCTTCCAGCCGCCGGTGCACTCGCGCCACTACAGGAGGCGCATCCTCAGGAGCACCGTCCTCAGGTATTGATGATTGCATTTATATATAAGCCCAGCTAGCTAATCTTTATTTACTTACCACGATTTGCCTCTTACTACTGGCTAGGTGATGCTGCAGCCGCAAGGGAGCCCGTTCGTCATCATCTGTTTGCGGTTGCGTGCATGATGCTTCATCGTCCACCAGTTATTACTACTGAAAAAAAGGTTTATTTTGTTTGTGTGGCTTTGCTTCTGAGTTTGTTGTTGTGCTGCCTGTGTGTTCATGATAGCTGCGTCGGTTGCTGTGTGCTTATTTGGAATAAAAACCGGCCTCGCCTTTGAACCTGCGCGCGTGTTTGCGCCCAGGCTGGCCGAGGATTTGTGTGCGCGTGCTCGTGTGTGTGTGTGGCTTGCGGTTGAGTCTGGCACCTGCTCGAGAGGGATTAGTAAAGGAATGGTAATCAAGGAAGACATTCTGTTCCCTCATATTGGAAACTCTATCTGGAGTGTATTTATATAATTTCAATAAGATGTTTTTGTTTGATATTCGTTTTGCCTATCATCAATATGAATTTTCTCAGCAAGTAGAACATACTGTATATATTACTGAGGAAAAAAATAGGATGCCTATTGCGCCCTCAAATGCAAAGACCACGATCCTATTTTATATATGGTATGTAGTCTCATGTAAACAGAATGTATGCCTACTGCATTCGAAAAGGAACAAACAAAAAATTGTGGCTACTGTCGGTGTTTCCGTATTTGTAGTTTCCTTTCAATCCTCATACACTAACGAATATCTACTACGTATTACTTAGTTGACCGAGTTGTCAAGTAAGCCACGACATGCCAGAGCAAATTCCTTTAGTGCCACAAAAAGGTTACTCAATTTCCTTTGTGTCACGAAAAACGTTGAAGTTCCTTCTGTGCCATCCATTAAAATTTTCATGCCTTCTGTGCCACTAACACCAATCAACGTCAAATCTTACCGTTTTCCTATATTCACTAGCTTGGAAAAAATACTTTATTTGCTTCAAAATTTATGAAACTTCTTAAATACATAGAGGAACCTATGGGGAACATTTTTATTGATGAAAAATATTTTTACTCTATAACATTTTTGAATTTGAAATAGATGAACCTGACTAAGTGTTAAGGTTCCTTCAATTATTAGCATCAATGCTTAACATTTACCTATTTTCTCCGGTTAAAAATAAATATTTTCTTTGCTCCAGAATTTTTGTACATTTTTATACTTACTGAGAAACATATGAGGAACACTTTTTTTATATTGTCACATGTTTTCATTCTCTTCTTTTTTTTAATATTTATAATTGATGAACATTACAACACATTAATGTTATAATAACCTTAACACTTTTCTATGTTCACTGATTTTAAAGTCCAAAAAGGGTGGGAATAAATACATGTGACAATCACAAGTTGTGTGTCCCCACATGTTTCTCTATGTGTATAAAAATGTACAAAATATTTGGAGCGAAGATAATATTTGTTACTAATCGGAGAATGTTGGCAAATGTTAAGCACTTGCACTAATAATTCAAGGAACATTAACACTTTCAGGTTCACCAATTTCAAATTTAAAAGTGATATAAGATAAAAATAATATTTGACAACAACAAATGTTTTCCACATGTTACTCTATGTATTTAAAAAGTTTCATAAATTTTGAAGCAAAGAAAATATTATCTTGAGCTACCGGATAGAGGAAAATGATAAGAATTGGCGCTCATGGTGACAATGGCACACATGGCATGAAAATTTTAATGGATGGCATAGAGGAAACTTTGATGTTTTTCGTGACACAAAGAGAACTGAGTAAATTTTTTATGGCACCAAGAAAACTGTCTGTACTTGGCTCGAATAAGTTTTTTACCAATTCGGCCCAAATAAGTTAAAAGAAACTGTGTCAACGGGCGCGCTGTAGGATGGGATTCGGCCGCGGAACTCTGCTAGTCCGCTCTGCATACGGATTGCTACGCGGAGCCGGAGTCGGAAAGCAAACGTTCGTCGAGTCCGAGCGGAAGCCACCTTCCCGTGCTATCCCTTCTATTTAAATGCGTAGAGCACTGATCACCAATGTACCGTACCACCCAAGTTCACGATCGAGTCCCCTTGTCGCCTGCAGTCAAGAGAGACAGGTACGGTGTTCAACAAGGCTGCCATGGCGGCCGCCCTGCAATGCTGCCGCTTTGTGCCATCGCCGGCGGCCTGTTCCACGGCGTCCTCTTCGTCGCGGAGACCACCTAACATCGTTCCAGCGACACACGGACGCTCGTGCTTCCCTGGACTGAAGCTGCGGCCAGGCAGCACGGCGGCGGCGGCGCTTCGCCCGCGCGTGGTAGTGGTCCGGGCGCAGCGGAACGGTGGCCGCCACGCCCGCCAGCGGCCGCCGCGCGCGTCCTGCGCTGGCCAGCACTTCGTCGAGGAGAGGGAGCACGTCATGAGACGCTACGCCGACATCATCGACATTGACCATGGCTGGCTGGTAAGCAAGCAAGCTACTGTTACTTAATTACAAGCAAACAATGTTATGAAACCTGCTCTGTGCACACGATTCTAATAATCTTTTCTCCACGGTTTCGTTGTTGAACGATCGATGCAGTACATGGAGGCCACGGCGATGTCGGCGCAGGTCTGCCTATCAGCAAACAAAGCTCTCAAGATGGCTTCCCGGGTCATGGTTAGTTGCCTACTAATAATAATAATTGCGGCTCCATGTCTTTTCACTGCTTTCTTAAACGGAACTGATGCCTCTGTTGTTGGTGAAAAATTTCAGGATGCCGCGTTCCTCAATCCCGACGCCGCTGCACCCAACGAGATTGAGATTTCCACGAGTACTGTCTACAGGACCCTTGTGGACTACGTGGACACCTTTCTCGACGCCGCCGACGCCTCCTACAACAGGTCGGTGAACAAGAAGACTTTCACGTCGTTCCTCGGCGCCCTCAGAGGGCTAGCTTCCATCACCCACATCCTGCTCGAAGCTGCCCTCGAAGCTCTTACCCACACGCACCCGAGAGAGAGCCTGTCGGAGTACGCCTTCAACTGCGACGTGAAGACCATGCACCAAGAGTTTAACCAGCGCATGAACGACCTCGAAGATGGCATCACGAACGCTTCCGCCGTTGAGACATGCAAGGTATGTACGCATTAGCTACGATATCTCTGTATATGTATCCAGAAAGAGATAGCATGCACTTTTATTTGATATTGTTTTGCTAATATACACTCTATTTGATTTTTCTGCAGTTGGCGGTGCCGGCGATCCATGAAGGTGTGAAAATTACCGAGTCCTTCGTGAGGCTAATGGTGGTTCGACGGCAAAGAGCCCTAGGGAAAAGCCAATGCTCAAATAGTTGTATAGTTTGTATTGCCCAAAAAGTGTAATATACATTTCATTTTTTTTATAATGATACATATATAAGCAACAAGAAGAAGATATTGTTTGATTCCCACTTTTTTATCAGCAGTGATATTTGAAGATTCGTAATAATTAACAAGTTGTACACCTCATGTAGAGGCTGGAACTTGTTTCCATTTTTCTAAAAAAGGAATAAGACATTGGCATATCAAAATATGGCGACCATATAATGACTAAAACCTAACATTCGCATTTGGATTTATGAGATCCTTCACTACTTATATGTTTTTGTTGCATAGAAATAGCATTGTAACCTTTATTTACTAGAAAAATTGCAAAAAAAATTCAAGCAAAAATGATGCTATATTTGTTCAAAAAATATAACTCAATGCTATGTACAATTATTCTTACACTTTTATATCTATTACACTCTCATAAAAAACTTTTAAATACAAATTCATTGTAATAAAGAATGTACTGATTAAATATTAAAACACATATGAGTACACTAGATTATCATACCATCTAAAGCATGTAATTATTCATAGAATAAAATCAAAACAATTCCAAACATATTACTAAGTGATACGTTACCGAGTTGTACTAGGTCGGTGGACATCAAAGGAGCTTTGGAGATGGGCAAGGAGGGCTTGGAGGAGGTAGCTAGGAGAGATAGTATAGGCAAGGGCTAGCAAGCAATGGGGGAAAGCTTGGCTGCCTCCTGGGTGCCGTGTTGTCGTAGATTTGTTGGTTAAGAATAGATATTGCAAAAGTAGCACAAATAAAAATAGAGAGAGGACAAGCCAGAGAGGATGAAGAAGGCAGGCACAAGGCTTGCTTCTTTTATAGGCCAAAGAACAGAATCTTGGTTGGTGGGTGCGGGTGCGGGTGGGAGGGGTTGAGCTTCGTGCGGTGGTATAGGGTTTGCAATGCGGATTCAAATTCGACTTGGCCGCGTTTGATCTACGCATGCAGCAGAGATGACTGATGAATCAACAAAACAACAAACATGCTCTCTTTCGTGTCGCACGCGCAAAAAGATTGTGCAGTGGACAGGCACCAGCCTGCAGACTCGTAGTACTTGAGTTAGCTTAACTAGACCTCTGCTATGCTTAACTAGAGTTAAGCAGTCGGCTCCTTCCCTCTGACTGACATGTCATACGCATGCTGTGCCTGTGCTGCCCCACAACAAAAGTAGCCTGATTATTCAGGCTCTATTACGTGCAGCGCCTAAGAGTAGAGCTTATGCAGTCGCCGGCACACTGGCTAAATGCAATGGCCATGTCATCTATCGCCTTCAACATAGCCGGTCCATATATTGGGGCTAGCTATTCAGCTGACTCAAGGATTGTTTATATTAAAAAGGCAACAGATAATACTAGGACATCTATGCAATCTGGTGTAATATGGATCTCTGTGGCCATTCATGAAACAACTTGATATTAGAACGAAATCCAGAAACCATGAGGGATATACCAAATACATCAATTCAATGGAATATAGTTCATATAATCTACTTAGACAACATGATGGCAAGATTCATCTAGATAACAACAATAAGCACTACAAAAGTCACATCAAATATCATTCAAGGGTGTGTGATGTTCTGAAGCAAACAAGCCAATAAATTATTGATCTAAACGACAACAACGAAAGTTCTTATGCAAACAGGCCACTAAATTATTGATCTAAACCACAACGATGAAGACAAACACCATGGTTGATCTTCGACAGAGAGGAGCAGCAGACAGGAGCAACATCACTGCAAGTTGACAAGTACAAGAATAAGAAAATAGTGTTGGACTTGGTAGAATAAAAGTAAGTAGTGGCAATAACAAAGTATTAAACAAAGATGTTCAGCTAGAGAACATACCCGTAAGCAGGAACAATTGCAATAGTAGCAGCCACCACATCACTGTAAAGTCCTGAAATAAAAGTTAGATTTGTAAGATATCAAGTTGACGATCTATTTACTTGAAAGACTAAAATTTGTAGTAGTAGTACTCTACCATGATTAGTTATGATGGTTATTTTTAAACCTATTCCATATGTGCTCGATGAGATCATTTTTCAGTTGGGTATGCTGCGGACGAGAATGGATAGCAACTTTTCTATGCAACACATCAGCAAAGCACAAATTACCACCAACATTCACTTCGGGAGGCAGAGAAAATGATGCCCCTAGATTCTCATTCAAGTCTATGTGAATGGTTGCCTCTTCTTTCTCATCTTTCACTATCATGTTGTGGAGAATCACACAAGCTAGCATTATCCTTCCAACACTCTTGCGCTTCCACAGCCGTGCTGGTCGACGAACAATGCTAAAACGGGACTGCAGTACCCCGAAAGCACGCTCCACATCTTTCCTTGCCTCTTCCTGCTGCTTGGCAAAAATCTTATCCTTCTCGGATTGAGGAACTGGTATGGTTTTCATGAAGGCAATCCACTCTGGATATATACCATCAGCAAGATAGTAACTTGTGCTATACTCATTGCCATTGATTGAAAAATGCACTTGAGGTGCTTCTCCTTTCAGTGCATCAAAGAATAATGGAGACTGGTTCAACACATTAAGGTCATTGTTTGAACCAGAGACTCCAAAAAGGCATGCCATAAGCAAGCATGCGCATGGCTGTAGTGCACTTTTGCAATGGTGAAAGACCTACTTGACCAACACAATCTGACCTATAAGTAAAAAAAGGAGACCACCGACCAAGAGCATTCACAATGCGCATGAAAAGGGGCTTATTCATACGAAATCTTGTATGAAACATGCGCTCGGGGTAGAGTGGATCTGCAGCAAAGTAGTCCTCTACAAGACGCTGATGGGCACCTACATGATCCCTACAAATGCTTTTTCTTGGACCATATTGTCTCTTTGACACCCCACCTGAAACCCCACCTAATATCCTAGCTTTGATCTTCATGGAAAGTCTACTAGCAAAAGAATCTAGGACACTCTGCTCAGCAACATACTCGCTCATGATTTTGGAGGGAGCAAGTTCATCAGAATCATCCGAGTAGGAAGATGAATCTGCCATAGTGACTCGAGGAAGATGGAGCAGAAGAAATATAGTTGGCAGAAAATGGAGTAGGGAATGTAGCACTATATAGTGCTCTGGTGCATTGTAGTTAAGTTGAATGATTTCACCAGATTACAATGCAGTCAATGGTTACAGAAAACAATACAGTGACTACGGAACAGTCAATTTCGTAGTTAGCTAAAATGTTACGAAAAACAATACAATGACTATAGAACAATCAATTTCGTAGTTAGCTAAATTGTTATGAAAAACAATACATTAACTATTGACTTGATTAATGCACAAGAGAACAATTTGAACTTGTATTCTGTTTGTGCAGAGAACAATACCTCATTTAGTGTTGCAAAATAATTTCTCCCTCAAACACCTCGGTGCCAAAACATGCTCACATCCGACATCTTCGGTCATAGCAGTTGTGTCTTGCTTGAACAGCTCTTATATGCTTGTAGCATGGCTGACTCTTTGCTTTCTTTAGCTTCAAGATAAGCAAGCTTCCGAGCTTCAAGATTCTCACTATACACACGCCTCTACACATACCTAAAGCTCATCTTCAAGATCTATAATACAAGCTTCACTCTTCTTTCTTCTTTTCTGCAGCTCTTTAGCTTTCTTGCCCCCCATTGGGCGTCACGTGCTGCTCTTGCCCATAAATGCAACCGTGCAAGCCCAGTAGCAGCCCACACAGGAACGGAACCCAATCCAAAATCCATGCTCACGGGATCAGCTGCCCCACAACAAAAGTAGGCCAAGGTCGAGGAGCAGCAAAGGCTTCTTTCCCGTGCTGTCCTTTTTCCCGTACCAATAAAGGGGGGGGGTCACAAGAGGCTTCTTTCCCATGCTGTGCCTGTGCTGCCCTCACAACAAAAGTAGGCCAAGGTCCATTGAAACTCGGCGACGGGAGAGGAACGGAACGGAAAGGGCTTTTAGTAAAAAAAAAAAAAGCTTTCCGGTCACTAGTGGCTTGGCTTGGTCGGGGGAGTCAAGGACGCGTCATATATTATTGGTTGTCTCTGCCTGCGGAACAAGAACACTAGAACAACCGCATGAAATCCTGAACCTTAGGCTACTGGTGTAGGCAAAAGACATCCATTTGTTTCAAAAGAAAAAAGAGTGGAAACTTTTTCACAAATTAAAGGTGCCCTCTTTTCAAAAGTATTATACTCTCCCATTAATATACGCGTGCCAACAATTGGTCCGACCTCACACCTTCTCCCCAAGGAAAGGAAGGAAAGCAAGGACTAGACCGTGAAATTCATATGACCGCGAAACTTGTGGTGGGCAGTGGATGCACTTGCATCCGAAAGGCCCGTATGGAAGAAGCTGGCTTTGGACCATTGGGTTTGACCCTGCCCTCTCCGGGTGGAGTACGGACGCTGCCGGGTAGCCCGAAATGCTTGTCCGATGGACTGTCTCAATGTTTCCATGCCTCTTTTTCTTCACTCCCCCACGGAGTCAAGTTGGAACGCAATTAAATCTTTTTTGTCACCGGTACATGGGACCGATTTTTCCCTCTCTAACAAAGTTAATCTGCCATGGCAGTGGCACAAGGGAGCTTGTCCTCACAATGTGTACTACTAGTAGTACAGGAGATTAGGCACCACCGCCTTCGCCTCTCTCCTATGTCACGGTGAGTGGTTGCAGCCTCCTTCTCGCGGCTGTGGAAGAAAGAGAAGAGGCCACCTAGCGGAACGGAAGAACAACCACATGGGATCTGCTTCCCGCTGACATGATCTGCCCATCTTGCTGGCCCACAACAAAAGTAGTCATGTCGATTGCTCGATGAGCGGGGGCATGGATGGTCAAAGGTCTAGGCAGATTCTTTCCAACGGGATCATGTCATTTTCTCGGCTTGGGGAGAGGACGCATGAGTACATCCCAAACGTTTCCCGATAGAAGTGTAGAATCTCTCTCTCTTTTTCAAACTTCCGCCCAAATCATCCGGCAAAAGGGGTCACTTGGTCCAGCATCCGGCTTTCCAGCTTTTCTCGTTGATGGCAACCCAACCCTGTTCGTTATCCGGGGAAAACCATTTGTTTCCCACAGCCATGCATGTGACCTGATCCTCCATCCATGTCCTCCTTGTCATTGTCAATAATGCATGGCTTGTCCATCCAGTGCTAAACAAAAAAGTTTGGCTACTTAATTTTCTCTCTCAATGGCAATTCATTTCATTAGAGCGTTGGTCTCCCGAACATCATGGCGCACTCAATCTCTTCCCACCTACGCAACAGCAAATTGCCGGGGCAAGTTAATTGGAATGAGGTCGTCCAGTGGAGAAAATACATCTACCTACAGCAAACAAAACGGACAGAAAAGAAAGATAAGCTCAACAAAACGGAGGAGCGAGGGCATGGGTCGAGCTTATCTTATTCTTCCCATTGATTTTCTGCACAAAAGTATGTACGACGATTGTTAATAATCAAACAAAAAGATGGGATGGTGAATTGACCAGAGGTTAGGTTAACCGAGAGATAGCTTCTCCCAAGTCCCAAGTCCCAAGTCCATTGCCTTGCGTTGTGGGCCGTTGGTTCGGTTGCCGAGGAGATAACCCCCACAACGTAGCGGCTTTCTTCTATCAATGGTAGAGACGGGCCCTCTTTTTTCCCTCTCCAGCAAAGAGCTGTGCGCGGCATCATGTTTTTAGTAGAGGAACTCACGGCCGTAAATCTGTAACTTACCGTGGTCATCGATACTACGACCTGAATTGGAAATTACACCGACCACGGTTTGATCGAGTTAATGCTTATTTTTGGGATATATCATTTTTTTCTCTAGAAAATTTTGTTTTTAAATGCAAGATATACTATTGTTTCTCTCTACCAAGCTGGTGGGACCAAAAAACCCACCCGAGTTCTATTGCTGGTGGGACCAAAGAACAAGGTAGAAGGCCTTTCTACAAGCAAGGCAGTTGCATGGACTGGACCAACAAAAAAGGTAGAAGGCCACAAGTTTGGTTGCTAGCCACAAGTTGCCACACTTAAGGTTAGGCGTGCCACAGCTACATGGACCGATGTATGGTTGCGAAATAAATTTACGCGCGCCACATCCGTCATGAGCTCCCGCCATAGTTTTCCCCGAGCAAAAGTGTGGCGGGCTTTTTCCGCTCCACGGCTACCGTAAAACTTTCCAACTACCGCGATAAACACGCCCACCACCCCTGGCCGCTCAGCGCAAACACTCATTCCCTTCCACCTCGCCTCCATGGTTGCTCCGCTTCCGGTCCCCCAGGCCGGCTGAGATTGGCTGCGTACTTCACCACGAGGTTATCCCTTCGTGCAGCTACCTTTTCATATTCCTGGCATCATTATAGCCTTGTGACCTTTGGTTTTTCCTCCGCAGATCTGTAGCTCCAGCCATAAAAAGCAAGGGAGCAAACGCACGGAGCGGAAGCGAGAGGAACTTGAAGCAAGCTGAATCGGTGGTGTCCTGAATTGCCCGGTCCTTCAGGCTACGGACACACACACACAGAGAGAGAGAGAGAGAAGGTGACTATTTTCCTTTCTTTTTTTCTTTCCTTGCCATTTACCATCGATCCCTCCTATGATGCACTCGTGTGGTCCATGAGATGTGACCCTTGCAAGTCAATGGTCTACCTACCATTAGTTTTTTTTTTGTTGCTGATTTATATATTACATATTTTTTTAAATGTAGTGAGAGTGTTGGAGATGAGTCCGAGAAAATTGTATTTACAGTATTATGTGGCTTGTTGCCACTATTTGTGGAGGAGAAGATTGATCACTGGAATTATTGTGTGTCTATCCCTACATTTATATAGGATTAACACAAGAAAAAGGAAAAGAGTTGTAACATATGCTCCCATGATTGATAGAGACGTTGAAAGATTGTCACGCCTAAATCTGAGGCCCGTTTCATAAGTGAGTTGCGTATGAGGAAACATGTCTTTCACAGGTTGTGTGCTGAGCTTAGATCACGTGGTCTGCTGGAGGAGACTTTTCGTGTCTCGATAGAGGAACAAGTTGCTATGTTTATTCATGTTGTGGGTCAAAATTGGTCATCCGAAACAGTTGGTTTTGAGTTTATCAGGTCAACTGAGACTTTTAGTAGGTATTTCAATTTGGTTTTAGATGCCCTTTTTATTCTTTCCCGTGATCTCATATTCATCAGATCTATTGACACACATTCAAAGATAACAAGTGCTCCTGGCAGATTTCACCCATATTTCGAGGTATATGTAAATTTGTAATCACTATTTCAAGTATATATTATAGATGTCATGCCCATATAATTGAAATAAAATGTCTACTTTCTTAGGGATGCATAGGAGCCCTAGATGGTACACATATACCAGCATGTGTACCTTTCCATATGCAAGATCTATTTAGTGGTAGGAAGTCCATCACGACCCAAAATGTGCTAGCAGCAGTTGATTTTGACCTAAGGTTCACCTATGTTCTTGCTGGGTGGGAGGGTTCTACCCATGACTCCTACGTGCTTCAAGATGCTTTGTCACGTCGCAATGGAATTAAAATATTAGAAGGTAGAATTTTCCCAATACCTCCAATCTACAACATCAATTTTAACCATAACTAACTAAACTATCTAAAATGATGATGTAGGGAAATATTTCTTAGCTGATGCTAGATATGCAGCAAGACCTGGTGTATTATCCCCATATCGCGGTACACGATATCACTTACAAGAATATAGGGGCACTAGAGAACCAGAGTATCTGAGGGAGTTATTCAGCCTTCGTCATTCCTCACTTAGAACAATTGTTGAACGAGCATTTGATATGTTGAAGAATCGTTTCAAAATCTTTGGAAGTCAACCTTTCCTCCCTTTGAAAACCCAAGTAAAAATTGTGATGGCTTGTTGTGCAGTTCATAATTGGTTATTAGAGGATGGACCTGATGAGTATGTGTATGATAATGTTGCTTGGTACACAACCCTACCTCGAAGTGTAAGAAGCTGTAGTGATATGTGCATCAGGAGAATGTGGCATGGCAAATAAAAGAGATGAGATAGCTCAGAAGATGTGGGAAGATAAAGTAGGAGTCGAGGTAGCTTAGGTTGCATGACATATGTATGGAACAACTCATGTATTGTTGATGTTACCTTTTATTGAATGACACCTATGTATGGGACATTCTTGTCGATTTACTTCTATGAATGAAACATGAGTCTGATGCTTCTTTTTTATACCTTTTTTTAATGGGCCAGCCATGGCAAAAAGAAAGGTACATATTGAGCTTGTTCCATCCTCACGTGAGAGGACTTTGAACCGGCATGAGGATCGGACTAAATACATGCTTGAGTGGTACATAGAGTACCTGAAGAAACAACATACAAGATTCAAGTTTAGGAAGCCACATCACATGTTGTGTGCTGATGCTTTGAACAAGAAGTTTGCTATGGGGGTGACTGTCGATCAAGTTGACCGTCAGTACAGGTACCACAAAGAAAATTGGAGCTATATTGTCAAGGCATTAAACAAGAGTGGCAACTCATTTGATCATAACAGATGTTTGGTGATCATCTCAGAATATGAAAAGTTGAATCTATGTGTAAGTTGATTGGACTTATTAATTTAATCATGTGTTATATGCATTTTATACAACAATTTTTCATGTCTTCACTGAATGCAGGATAGAGCAAGACGCTTACTCTCTAAGCCCATCAAGTTCTTTTATGAGATGAAGGACTTGTACACATGATCTAGTGCTGATAATGGGTCTTTGGTTGCGGATCAAAACACGTGCATGGATGATACTGATGGCTGAAATAGTAATGACTCAAGAGAACTAATTGATCTGAACTATTATACACAACCTGAAGAACCACTTGGTGAGGATTCTGACACTTTACCAACTCCAACTAGGCAGACAACTATTGAAAACAACTCTTCCTACACTAGTCAAGGTCAAGGCAACCACAAGCGTCCAAGAGGAAAGAAGTCACCAACAAAAAAGCAAAAAAAAACAAGAGTCGTTTTGCAGAGTCTATTGATGAAATTACTGCTACTATAAAATCACTCCGGAACACATTTGCTACCACTGCTCCTCCCCAAATGCCACTATTTACTGATCCTCATGCTGCATTGTGGGATAAACTAGAGGCAATCCCAATGACACATGATCAGAGGGTTCTTGTAGGTGAGCATTTGTCTACCAAGGACAATAAAGGTAAGCGTGGCTGGTTGTGCAATGCAAGTACTAAAACTTTACACGCATGGGTGTTCAAGTTCTTGTGTGAGAAAGAAGGCATTAACTTGTGAAGTTTATCTGGTCAAGATGGCTGGTTTAAGGACATATTTTGTAGGTAGAACTTCTAGTTACCTTTGTGCTAGTGAACGAGGCTTAAAATGTATATAGTTGGTTGTGTGATTATTTTGGCTGTATGGCAACGAAGGATGCTTATTCTGTAACTTGATTAGGTGCTCGAACACTTGGGCTAACGCATGCTGTGATAGTGTTAAATTGAATATCAAGCTTGTGTTTTGCTTCAATATTGTTGCGTATGGCTGTTGTGATAGTATTAACTGAATTGGTGGTAATCTTACTAGCATGTCATGGAGTTGTTTCTGTTAACTTGTGACTGCAGTCCACACACCAGTCACAACTATTTTGCCACAAATTTGTGGCAGTAGTCCAAACAACATTCACACTTATTTTGCCACACATTAGTTACCAATCAAACAGCCTGTTTTTGCCACAGATTGTGGCAAGCCTCAAGTGTGGCTGCTACTTAACTTTAGTTGTCTTTCTCCTTGGCGCTTGTCGCACGCGGAAAAGAAAAACATTATTCCTTTGATGCATGGGGCATCGGCAGGATAGACAGAGATGCGTTGAACCCAATGCTACAACCTGGGTTAGAAATTCGGAGACGTCTCATCCATCGGGGAGCGTTCGATCCATTTTCTTCCCTTTCTTTTTTGGTCATCGAGAAAAGACTATACTGCTTACAGTCAAAAGATAATGGGGATTGGGTAGCGTGCATGGGGCAGGCAGGGTCAGCAGTACGTGGTTAATTAACCAGATCCTACGGATTGTGCTTAACAACAGTTAGCACGTTGGAGCGCCTTGGCCCATGGCGAGTTGGCCTGGCTGACGTACAAAGGGGTTATTTGTTTCATGGGACTACAGAGGCTAAAGGGCTAAAGTTTAGCCTAAAGGAAACGAACATGTGGACTAAAAGGGTTAAAGTTTAGCCTTAGGGCTAAAAGGTGGGGGCAAAAGAGGGACTAAACTTTAGCCCCAAAAGAGACGCTAAACTTTAGCCTCAAAACTTTAGCATGCTAAAGAAAACGAATAGCCCCAAAGTGTGTGAGTAGCTGTAACCCGCTCCCATGGCATGCATGATGGATGTACCAAGGCCCTCTTCTTTTCCCCTCCAACAAAGCGCCACTTCAATCTCGCGCAAGCGCGGCATGCATGCCAAGCGGTCAAGGACTTGAACGTCTCAAAACTTGGCCATGCATTGATGCATATGCAATGCTCGGGAACATGAGCATCTTCCTTTCTTTCAGAAAACAAAAAAGCTCAACACCTTCCTCTTCCATCACTCGCTGCCACATTTATGGAAACACCAAATCAAGTATTCGGCCACCTGCCTATCACCAAATTAAACGAGTCTCCTCCTGAACGTGCCCACGTGCGTGACGTGTTGGTCATCTTCTTCTTCCCTCATCAAAGTTCTCTGTCTGAACATAAACCGTCGAGCTCCAGATCTGATCAAGCTCCAACTTTCCCATTCCAATCCTTCATCACAAGAAAAATGCCACTCTATTGCCCGTACAAGAAAACGGCATCTATTTTTTTACCCAAAAAAAAGAAGGCAGAGAAGCCTTGTTGCAATCAACGAAGCCGATCCAGGGTCGTAGATCTCAAGGCCCAGACCCAACAGCGCCTAGCCGGCAGAATTTAGTTGGGCTGGGTCGTAAATATAAAACTGACCATGGGCCGTGAATGCACTGCATCTGCAGGGCCCAATAGAAAGCCGGCTTGCAGGATTGGATGGTGGGATGCACCGTACTCGCGTACCACCGCCACAACTCATGGAGTACGTGCTACCGATAATGCATCGCTCGTGCACGGAAACGAACTGTTCTCGTGGACGAAAACTTTACAGGCTCCATGCCTATCCCTTCTACTGTGATAATGGCAGCATATGCCTACGTAGAGCTTGAACTCGATACCCGGGATGGAGGAGCGCCTCTCCCTCGTCTCTGTCCTTCATCTGAAATCACAACCAGCCAAGTGATGATTTTTTTAGTGTTTCAGAGGCCCCAACTGTAGGCTCCAGCCTATTGCATTGCAAACAGCCAGAAATCAGTTTTACAGTGCATTGTCTCTCTTTGTTAAGTGATGATCAATCAAGCTTGGTCATGTGATCGAGATGTCCAAGCAAAACTGGAGCCTTATTGCCTCCACAGAAACCACCGATCTGCGATAGATGCTAGCCGGTAGACCGTTCTTAAGCCTTTCACAACATATTTCTAGTGATAAATATCTTATGCTCTGTGACACTAAACTTACGTCCCACAAGACCGGATTTCTTGTAGTTGAAGGTGGGTGTCAATAAAGCTTGGAATTCATCCTGCCGAGGTTGAAAGTTGGCGTTGTCAAGTTGTCCGTCGACGACAGGGGTGGCACTCGGTTGGAGTGGACTTTCCGATTCTTTTTACTAATGCGTACACGTCCACAGTGTGCCAGTTCAACTAGTAACATTGTAATAAAGCGTATGCCGGAGTACAAATATAGAAAATTACAAGTCACAAGCTTCATCATTTTGTATTCCATCACAGCTTATATAAACAAAAAGAGTAAATTTCATAAAACCCCATAGTTTTGTGGTCCTTGTTTTATAAAACCCTAGGTATTATGGCTTGTGTCACATAACCACAGGTTTTATTTTCATATTGTTTCACAAAACCCCACCTCTATCAAGAATTAACAATGAATATAATTTATGAATTTTAAGTTTATGCTTGCATGAGACATGTATTCCAGTTGATTTAATCAATGAAATCATCAAGTCAAATATGTGACAAGTTATCTTCTGACATGAAAGTTAAATCCACCTCTAATATTCATACTACTTTGATGAGTGGGTGTTATGTGAAACAATATGATCAAAAAACCTGGGGTTATGTGACACAGACCATAATACCTGGAATTTTGTGATACAAGGACCATAAAACCTAGGGTTTTGTGAAATTTACTTAACAAAAATAAGTCACAAGCCCTCCTAAAACAAGAAAGGGCCATTTTCTTCTAAAGGCCTCTATCGATTCTAAAATTGGAGCCTTATTGCCTTCACGTAAACCACCGATCTACGATAGATGCCAGCTGGCAGACCGTTCTTAAGCCTTTCACAACATATTTCTAGTGACAAATATCTTATGCTCTGTGACACTAAACTTACCTCTTACAAGACCGGATTTCTTATAGTTGAAGGTGGGTGTCAATAACGCTTGGAATTCGTCGTGCTGAGGTCGTAAGTTGGCGTTGTCAGGTTGTCCGTCGACGACGGGGTGGCAGTCAGTGCTGCTCGATGGTGGTGGAACGTCCTTTTCTCGTCAATGACATGTGCACACTCGGGAAGAAATGAAGGAACTCGGCCAGGGTGGACTTTCAGTTGCATGCAGCACTAATTGGAGGAGTGTGCATGCTCTAATTGGAGTGGACTTTCCGATTCTTTTTGCCAATATGTACACGTCCCACACGTGTGCCAGTTCAACTAGTAACATTGTAATAAGCGTATGCCGGAGTAGAGATATAGAAATTGAGTACTGCTATAGGTCCAACTCGATTGTCCAACTAGTATCCAACCAATACAAAATATATCACAGTAAATGGGCCCAAAAACATCACTTGTGTCTTAGTTGGACACACTGGTCGTACAATTGAGTTGGACCTATAGTATTTTTCTAGAAAATTACAAGTCACAAGCTCCAACATTTTGTGTTCCATCACAGCTTATATAAACAAAAAATAAGTCACGAGCCCTCCTAAAACAAAAAAGGGCCATTTTCTTATAAAAGCCTACAACTCTATCGGTTCTGAAATTGTTGTACATCACATGTCTAGCCACAATAATGAAGCGCAGAAGACATTTAGCAAAGCAGCTTCAAACAATTAAGCTACCTAAAAGAGTCACGTCTCATAAAAAAGATGGAGTGGACAAGGTTATCTAAACTTTGAGAAATGTTTATGTGATTGGGTAAAAATAAAATATCTAAGACAACAAGACGCGGGCCATATGATTCGTGGCAATGATATAAAGACTCCTTAATGTGACTATCAGAGCACTAATTGTTTCCAAAAAATGATATAGCATGACATGTTGATTAATGTCCATACTGTAATGTCCTATGTTTTGCGATAACAACAAAGTCCTCTAGAGTTTCATCTACATCATAATAAGCTATATATAGTTGATGCCATGAGCCTATAACGATCTCAAACTTAATAAAAAACAGACTTTCTTTCATTCCTTTCAATGTTGATTACATAAAAAAAATAACATTTTAATGATCATCAAGAAACGTTTTTACCTTTCTTGTAGCTTTACCTTCTGTCAAGCTTGAAACTCTAATCGTTGTGGGTTTAATATGAGTCTAAGCTTGTAACTAAGTTGAGTCCCCTATCCGGTCGTCTTGAAACCAATTATCTTGGGCCACTAATGTTGTAATTAATGGTATATGTTATTTTTTTACTACAACAAGATATTGTACTTAAAAGTTAAAATATAATATGTTGTGTATACCTATTCTTAGACTGCTACCAACAAGCTTAATCCAATATGCTTTCTTAAAGAAGCATTAGACTTTTTGAAAAAATAAATGAGTGCATACAAACTTGTTGCATGGAATGGGGTTTAGAGGGCTAGGGTTTGGAGATCTTAGTTTAGTTAGTGCCAAGACGAGCGGCGGCGTGCGCCGAGCAACTTCCTTAGGAAGGCGATGGATTTTTTATTTCCTTGGGGTGAAACAAACAAAGATTGAGCAAGGACGCGCGCCATGACACAGGAGACAACCCTACCACCACCGTCATCGGTAGACACCACATTAGCCAGGAAGGTGATGCTCTCTGCTGCGGTGCCGTGGTGCTCTCTTCTCCTCTAAGTAGCATGTCGTCTAGGATGGTCAGGAACATTACGGCGACGACATCCAGCCCACTGTACCTGATGGCATTTTTTGACAAGATGGTGATGCCGTGCTTGCTGGAAGAGGAGATGATGTGATGTGCCACGACCAACTGAACCCGGTGCAGGCCAAGAAGCATTAGGGCGTCCGGCGAGGCCAGGCCAAGGCGCATGAGAGTGTTCAACCGGAGGCTTGCTGCACGAGCACTAGGTGGCAACCAGAGGAACAAGAGAGCGCAGCAGTGGCGCAACAATTTGAAATTTTGCATAAGTATGTGTTGTTAACATAGGAAAAGAGTTTTTCAAGTCATCATGTGACATGTGCATCGAGATAAAAAATTTAGAAAAAACTCTTTTCCTATATTATAGTGTCCAGCAGCTAATTACCACATTTCGGTAGTGTGCGTAGGCTAATATGACTTTTTTCAATGTCCCTCAGCTAATTCCACAAAATCGTGATGTCGTGCAGCAAATTTGGCCTAATTATATATGTGTTATTAACTTGAACAAATGTTAACAATTTTCACATATGTAATAGTTCTTAGTGTTTTGTTGCATAATCAAATTATAATGACTATAACATCCGACATGAAGAATCAATCTGGAGAAGTATGGACTCTCTTGAAGCCTGGTTTAGGGGTCATCCGCAACTGCACTAGGAATTTTGTTGCGATCCAAACAGCAGTTTCATTAAACGAACTGTACTAGACCTTGACGTACACTGGAATGGCACCAAGCACCCCTGACGAGAGGCGGCTTGCTTGCTTGCCACTTGTCTCGGCCTGGAGCTGGAGCTTTCCGTTGAACTGCCAGGGCCTGCGGCAAGCTCTCCTTTTACACCAAAACTTTTCGTGGTACTTGCCATGTTCTGTTCTTTATCTGAATCAGGCCAGCAACATTCGTTTTTCCGAACTGCGTCAGTGCGTCTCGAGGTGACCGATCAGCGTACTTGCTGCGTCTCTCGAAATGGACGGAGCAAGTGTACTTCCTGGCTGATCGAAATCGTTGATCTTAATGCCGCGTACTGCATCTATGAAAAGATGAACTGAAACTTCTTAATACGTACGTACTGCTAGTAGAAACGAGCCTAAGTAAGTACACACATGAGGAACGAAAGCTAGGGCGCCAATGCAAGCCACTCTTGCTCTGCTGCTGCTAAATGCGTAATAACGCTATACTAAACTCACTCACTGATGATCCAACAACTCTCCGAAACAAATTAACTGGGCGAAGAACTACTGGTTATGACTGATCGATCATAACCAAGCTAAGCCTGAAAGCAACGACGACAATGCCAGGCCGTTTTCAGTGGGAGAGGAAGCTGAAGGGCGAGTACGAGTCCGAGCCCTGCGACGACGCGACCATGTCCCCGCTGCCTGCCGGGAAGCCGCACGCGCCGAGCTGGTCCCCGTCGCCGGCGCCGCCGCCCCAGAAGCCGGCCACCATCTGCGCCAGGTCGTCGACGTCCTCCCGGAGCCCCATCATCCCATACGCGTCGGCGTCGGAATACCGCCGCATGTCCTCCGCCGCCGCCGCGCTGCTCCTCGGCCGGAGGCAGTTCTCCGGCACCACACTGCTCAGGTACCCGGAGTTGTCGTCGACGCTGGAGAAGAGAAAGTCGTGGCCGCCGTCCAGAAGCGAGCCGTCGGCGCGATCCACGGCCGGCTCCGGCATCGAGCACTCGCCGACGCCGCCGCTGCTGCCCGCCGGGTGATGGTGAGGCTGGTAGTGGTGGTGGTACTGGTACGAGGAGCCGCCAATGTGCGACGACGCGCTGGCGGAGGAGCCGTACTGGTGGTGGTGGCCGTACGACGGCGGCGGCTGGTGCTGCGGCGGGTGGAAGGAAGCGAGGAAGGGCGGGTAGTTGTAGGCGGCGGCGTGGTGCGTGTAGACGAAGTTGGTGCGCGCCTGCGCGCCCTTCATGGAGAGGGCGGCGCGGTCGTAGGCCAGCGCCGCCTCCTGCGCCGTGTCGAACGTGCCCAGCCAATGCCGCTCCTTGGTCGTCGGGTCGCGTATCTCCGCCGCGTACCGGCCCCACGGCCGCCGCCGCACGCCCAGGAACCGCCCGGGCTCCTGCGCGCGCCGGCGGCCGCGTGGCGCCGGTGGGCGCTCGCTGGGCGACGATGGCGGGGAAGGATGCGGCGCCGCCGGCTTGGGCTGCTCCGACGATGAGAAGGCCATCAGGTTGCTGCCACTGCTACTCACCCGGGAGTTATTCATGGGCACACGGGTGACGATGATCTACCTAGATGCGATGGCGACAGTGACGAGCCACCTACTAGATCGAGGGAGCTTATTGACTGCTTGAGGTTTTTGTGTAGTGTAGGAGTGCTCACAAGAGAGGGAGGGAGGGGTGCTATTTAAATGGAGCCTGGAGGTGAGGTGCGCTGTGGATGAGATGAGATGTTGGCAGGGGTGACATGCAGGCCCTCTGCACTTGTTTAATTCTAGGAGGAAAGGCAAGGAGTTGAAAGTTGGTTTGTGCACCGTCTCTCTTCTCCAAGTGTGTTTGGATTTGTGTGCCCCCTAACCTTAGGACCATTAACTAGAGAGGGGAATGTTGAGGTGATGTGCTACAAAATGAGTATTTGTTGGAATGTTCTCTCCTCTCATCTCCTTAGTTTCATACACTTCATTTATGACATGGTGTCTGTCGATCTGCAGGTTAGTTAATTAGTATCACAACCAACAGATATATATTACATATGCTTGCTTATTAAGCATCATCATATCTGCACTCCAACCATATATATATAGCCAGCATCTGCATTAGTAACGTTGATGATGATAATAAAGCTACTACTGATATATATGAGGGCCAACAAGAATTGAGCCCCAGCAAACAATCTCTTTAATTGGTCCCTACACAAGACTATATATTGCATGCACGGTGTCATGATTCTCTACCGAGTTCCGAGTGTCACAAACTAATCAGGTAACGAAAAGATGCCTGCCACTGAGGCGAAAAGGGAGAGCGCATACGTACCTAGTCATCGATCCTTTTAAACATTTGTGATCTATACTCCAAGATACTATTACGGTAGCTATTATGATACACGTCAAAATGCTATATACTTAAGGTGGTGCATGCTTTTCACCATGTGGCTGCTTCACTTTCTTGCGTGCATGTGCTTGCTTGCGCAATACATTTCAAACCAAAACAAAAATTCCTTGCGTGCAAGAGGCCGGCTTGTTTCAAATGTAATGGAGTTGTTAGCTCGCGCCCTCAAAACGAGATAGAAACAAGAGCGTGATATGTGTAGAAGGCACTCTTTCTGATGCTAATATTTTGATGCGTCTTCTTTGGTTCCTTGCATACAACCTTGAGTGACTCTCACATGAGGTGAGGGTCCAGTGGGGTATCCCTTCTTTGACTCCTTTTTCTGGTTGAAGCCTGCTTTCCTTGGCATGAGCTAGACAAATCCACGGACAACGATCATTATCCCTCGCAATCACATTGGGCTTACTCTCCATAATTTATTGGTAATGGACATTCGATAGATTAGTGCGCATGTGCGTGCCGGTGCCAGGTTCAAATGCGAACAAATCAGATTATCGAAAGGAGCGATAATAATTCGGGAAACAAGAGAAGTATCCCTTTCATGTCTCTCTAGAGCCATTTTTAAGAGCCTAATCTATGGCTTTTCGGGGTCAAAAAGAAGGAGAGAGAGCCAAACCGAAAGGGACGCGAGGTAATGCATCCAATGCAGCGACGTCAATCGACCGACTGTTAAGTGTGTGGCATGTGAGATCGATTGACGCAACGAGAATTAGTGGACACTTTTTACCCACCTAATTTTTCCTCGGGTAATTAAACTTCAATATACTGTACAAGGCTTTTTCAAACCAAATTCGAGATTTTCATTGGTCGTCAAGAATAATACAAAGAATGGAGAACTGACTGATATAGATGAGCCACCAGAGCTGCACTATTAGTACCTTCTTCTCAGTTGAGAAACGTACACAACCTTGGCATTCGATCGAATATATATTAGCACAGTTGAACATTGTAAATAGTACACGAGGGCCAAAACCGCGTTCCATGCATCTTCTTAGTTTGAAGCATCTAGAAAAGGCTGTTCTTGGAGTTGTACAAAGCCTTGACTTCCCTTGCTAATAAAAACAATGGGACCTTGGATTCTTATGACGAGCTGCATTTGGCGCAATTCTTGCGTCTAAGGCCGTAGCTTCTACAAATGCAACTGGACAAGAGAAGGAGGATACACACATATCTACCTGCATGTGTGTACCAGAGTGGTGGGATCTTATCTGATGGCCTTGACTCGCCCTACCCACTCTGCTCTCGTGTGAATTTGGCTTTGGCATATGTGTGTTGGCTTGCTATGAAATGCAACATGCATGGGGCCAGCAGGCAGGTCAAGCCCTAGCTAGACATCTGAAAAGGCGTGAGGGGGAGGAGGTGTGGTCTTCATTCATTCAATCGGAGAGAGAGGGAGAGACTTGTAGTTGGAGCACAATCTAATGGCAAAGGAGTTTAGACACGATGCATGTGACAAGCAACATGTACTAGCTAGAAACATGTGGCTAAGTATGCTAATTTGCAGAGAGACCAGAAATTATAGTGCTAATTATGATGTGGAAGGAGCACAGCACACAAGACACATGTCCTTGTCCATTTCACCGGGTTTTGTGGGTGGCCTTTGCACTACGCTTTGACTTTAGGGTTTAGGCATCTTTATAGAAGAAAACAAGAGTGTTGGGAAAAAGAGAGGGAGGGAGTATGCAAGACAAGCCTGCTAAACAAAATTCAGGAAAGGTAGAAAAAGACCACTTGGGGCATGCACATTTGTCTGACCAACTTGCGGTTGTTTGAATAAAGAGACGACAGGGGGTTTAAATTTTATAGTGGAAAAGTGCAAAGATTAGTAACATAACAAGCCCCTCCCTCCAAGACTGGCTACTTTAATCATCTCAATTTTGAATTACAAACTCTCTTGTGTCATTTAAGTACAAGACTTTTTTTCTCTTTTATTTCATTTTCAGCTTTGCGGTTGCATTTTTTGCCCCCTGTCATGAGAGCTTGCTTTAATTTTCTCTGGAAATTAAGCTGGCAGATGAGACAAGCCAAGTTCAAAGCCCGTGGCTGCAAACTGGGCGGACAAGGTTCTTGTATTGGTCAAACTGGGCTTGTAGTGCTGCTGTTGGCGCGAATATTGAAACGAAGCGCCCAAGTACCAAGGGCACACACTAACTAGTTCATTTTCGCATCAGCAAGCAACAATTACTGGAGCATGATGATTATCTTATCCGGGCACTCAACTGTCCCTTGTCCGAGTCCCCATGAAAACTTATTAACCGCGTGAGGCTGATCCCGGCGCATGTGTTTTGACCGATCAATGATTATCAACATACTAGTCGGAGAAGGGATAGTTACTTTCACCTTGCGTACGTAAAAATGTTCTTGGGATCGGTAACTCTGCATGCGGATGAGTCATGGGTGGTAAAGGAAAATGCTAAACTGACAGGAGCAGCACGCCGATGCAACTGTTGGAGCAAAAACTGACAAGTACGAGAGAGCACAGCTCCTTGCGGAAAGCGGCTCCTCCTGATGACTAGCGCTCCTATACGGTGTAGCCTTGTACAGTCCACTACGCTACTCCATTTACCGCCACAAAAATGAACAAGGCATCATTTTCACTGCCCACTTGTGCATGGGGGTGTGGTGAAACATATGCAGATTCTGTCTCTGTCTTTCGCTTCTGTTCTTCAGCCACGGGGAGAAAGACCGATCGATCTTTCAGTTGGAGTGATGCAGAGATGCATTGCACACGCGTTCCACCAGTCCAAGTTACCAACCACTCCGATCCCCTACATCTCTGCAAAGCAGGCCAGGAAGGCACAGCTGCTGCTGCTGCTACTCTGTATAGCTAGGATAGGGGTAGACCGGTAGAGACCGGGCGGTATGTAGAGGTGAACAGTAGGGTCGTGCGAGTGGCAGTGGGCTTTGGCAACGTGTCGCCGCCGCATCGCGCACGCCGTGCAGGCCCCGAGCCCGCCTTGCGCCAGCCACAGCACCATACGGCGCCACACGCCAGCCCAGTTCCAGTCTCCACACCGGGCGCCGCTCCCATGACGTGCCCGGCCGGCGCCGCTCCGCTAGCTCATCTCCTCGCCGGCCGGACCAGCCGATCGGCGCCGGCGCCATACCCTGTATTCCTCGTACTGGTACTAAAATCTGCTCCCATCCTAAGTCCCCATACAATGTAATACTAAAATCTGCTTCCATCCTAATAATTCCTCATCCGTGCACATGCCACCGCCACCACATTCCTTCGTCCAACAAAATCGATCAATCCTGTTTCGAACATTAGGAGTTTCTCTCCGATCCGTACCTACCGTAACTTTTGTGAAATAAACCGGTACTAGATAAATCCGAGCAAACAAACAATTATTTACCGACAGACATTATCGTACCGATGGATGGAGATGGATCAGCATGGGAAATGTGGACGGGAATGTTTCGACACGGAAGCGATCGTTCACTCATGAGCCGTACGTGGCATGAACTGTATGGAGAAAACCAGGTGAGGAGGTGTCGTGTGCGGGATGGGCGACCAACTTGGAACAGGGAGTAGACGGATAGTGGCCACTGTTCACGCAGCACATGGCACGCCGGAGACGTGTCAGGCCACGACCTGCTCCATCGCCCCGCGCCGGAAATGGTAATCCATGCCCGTGTTTGGTTGCCTTTTCCAACGGCCTTTGCACGGAGGGCCAAAACCTTCCTGGTACTCTCGAGCTGCGATACCCAAGCCACTAACAGCGTTCTTTGCATTTTAGCAGAGATTTGGTTTGCCTACATTTTGGGGCGTACGCCGTACGGGCAGGCCCCAAACGGCTCAAATGGAGATGAAGATGATGTTACACGACCACTGTAGCAGTGTAGCGCAGACTACACGAGCGGCATGGCTCGTGTTGACTCCTCGGGAAACAACAGGCATGACAGACCCCTGGATCTCATAATCCCAGGAAAAGACACATCAAGCAGGAATACTGCAAACTTGATAGACAGGAGGCAGACAGGTTTTCCATTCCCGTGACCGTGGGCACTAGAGTATCCACAATAAACTAAAAACACCTACAGCTCAACGGGAAGTTGGCCGTTTGCGCTACTCTTTGCATACCGTCACTGCGACAACACAACTCACAGTACAGTACATCAAAGACATTGCCATTCCGATTACATTTGCAAACAAAAACCGCTAAATTTCATTCTACAGCCAGGGAATCCCCATGTATATCTATGATTGTTTCGTATCCTCTTCAATACAGTGACATAACCTGCCTGCACTTGGCCAGAAAGGAGACTTCCAGTTCCAGAGATATGGTAAGCAGAGCACGTGTACAACCCTGGGCTTCAGATGAAACCAAGAAAACTTAAAAAACAAAATAGGAGGGCTGCCTTGTTTCAGCTCCTCAGAGACCTGAGATGAATCACGGTACCATACTGATTTCAACTTCTTTTCTTTGATGTTTCTGATATCCTTAGCAACCTGCATCAAAAAGTATCATCAAATATATTACAAAATATGTCAAATTGAGTATCCGCAACAACATTGTAGCCTATTAAGTGTAAAAAGCATTGCACATACATCATGAGCAAAAAATGTTTCATATGGGTGGGTATCTCCTAGAAAAAAATCTTGTAACAAACTATTTACTATGCAATTGTCCAGTGCACAATTGGGTGGCGCACTATTCAACATAAAGGTTGTGCTAATGATAATTATAGCAGCTTAATTTCAGTTCATCATACTATCTGCCAAATAATTTCATTTGCACATAACATGGGGGAAAAGATAAAACGTATATAGCTATTACCTTTGCACTTTTTCTTCTTCTTTTTCTTTTTTTGTTTTTCTTCTTTTTCTTGCTCAGCTCAACATCACCTTCATAAGCTTTAGGCTTCTGAGGCTGAGCATAGAAGATGATGATTATGTCAAAATGCAGCTCAATAAACGACTTGAAATATACAGCAATTACTTTATAAGCGGATCTTCAAAATGCACACCTTATTTTTCCTTTTCCTTTTGATACCCTTGCCTACAGCTTCATCTTCAGAATTCTCAGAATCCTGGTACTCTTGGAATGTCAGATGCAAAATCACACAAGGAACTTATATGGGAAAGCAGCCATCAACAGATATACCTCAGAGTCATCCCCAAATGATGAAACATGTCGCACGACTCTAGCAGAAGTAGAAGGCTCCCCTGTATTGGCAAGACAAAGGTATCACAATGTAGGTCACATGTGCACAAAAGCTAGTACATAGATAAGGAACAAGTAATTTCGACAACATCAACATGAGAAAACAATGACAGATCAACCAAAAAGGTTATCTTAGCAGTCAAAAATGATTCTAGGTATAATGTTATCATTAATCTGATCAATAAAACCAATTTAGCATCAAACCTGTCTCGAGTATTTGAGGTATATTGTGTTCTGAACTTTTTATCCTAGAAGAAAAGATAGCCTTCATCATAGTAATTTTTATGTATCATCAGGTAATATTGAAAGTACTGAACAGTCTGCTATCATCAATCGCTTCAAATCACACAAGAATGTTTTATGAGGCATCATACGTAGTAAAAGATTGAACGATACGAACAAACACTAAAGCATGCACAAAAGTAGACAGTGTTAGTTTCTCCTCTGTTGCACAGGTGCCCAAATGGAACCCAAGAGAAAAGAATAGCAGGAGTGAATCGCTTTCATTACTGAGTACTAGTATGCTCTACAAAGAGATTGCTGATGTATTACATTGTTTGTTTGAGTCCTAAATATACAGTGGAATGGTAGGAAACCTGTACCTTTGCTAGCTTTTATGGTTTCCTTAGCATTTTTCACAGCCAGCTTTACAAGGTCAGGATTCAGGGAGTCCAAGCCATCAGGTTGCTGGAGTTTTCTCTCAAGGAATTTAGCTAAAGCAGCAGCCTTGTTTGTAGTTAGTGGTCCTCCAGGATGGGCCATCCTATTTGATAAAGGAATTGAGGACAATGTTAGACTCAGTACCAGAAAAGAAACACTCATGACCATCACATGATTTTCACAAAGCAATCAGTTTGAATTCAACGTAACTATATTTATTATTGGTGCATGAGGGGAAAAGTGTCATGCTATATTGCCGATACAAGATATATCACGGTACAAGTCTATATCATGTTTCATGTGATGCGCATTGGGCTTCAGTGTGTTCTGATCCATTTTTTGCGTGTATACATTCATACAACAGATAGCATCCCATAGATGTGACTTTGCAACTGCATATCATGTTCTGTTCATGTATGATGCGGAAAGCAGTAGAGACCCCTATAATGACCAAAAGGGTGCTGAAAATATAATATGTTGGCCAGATTACATTCCCCAATTGGAACTGCAGTTAGTTCTCAACCTAAGAGTAGGAACTACTCGAAGCTAGTACCAATATTTCACTTCGATTATTCAAAGTTTCCACCAAATTAAGAAGCCAAACAGCAACCATCGAAACCCTAATCCACACCTACACATGGTCTTCGCTCATCAATTTAGTTCGTGGAAGGCATGTAGCGAGCAGTAAATCAGTGGAATCTAGCACGCAATCGAAATGAGAAGTTATGGTTTAATCCGAGAACAAGTGAAGCGAGACGACACGCTCGAATCCATGAACACTTGAACAGTATGCTATTGGTGGATCTGGAGGCAGGTAACGGAGGCGGGAGGCAGTACCTTGGCTGGGGCCGGGAGGAGGAAGGAGGCGGCGGAAGGGACGCGAACTTGCTGCCCCGAAGCGCGCGCCGCTCCTCGTCCGACAGGTCGCCGGCCGCCGCCGCCATGTCGCCGCCGCGCGCGGTAGGCAGGAGAGCTGGAGGAAGAAGACGACGCGACTGGTTCGGTCGGTTCGGCACTTCGGCTCCTGGGCCTGGTCGCACCAGGTCAACAACCCGACCGGACCGGACCATTGTGTGCGTGCACAAGGCAGGAAAAGCTGTAATCAATCCTCTGCTCTCTACCTCTCTCTGCTTCAAAGTTGAAACATAAGCATCTGCCTGACATGCGGGCTCATGAACATTTCTCCAAACAAATATTTTCCTTTTTCCTTTGAAAGGTCAAACAAAAATTTCCTGGTATCAAATCAAAGAGGAAAATGGCAAAGTTTGTTTTGTATACAAATAATTTGCATAAAGGTATACTTAAGTCTTATTGACAACGTGAATGAAAACACAATGTGTTTGGTTCGTCAGTTTGTATCGCAGTCAGATTGCAGAAGGTATCTGAAACCGTTTCAAGTGTTTGTTAGGAGGTACTCCGTATTCCGATACGGTGTAATCCGATTACAAGCATTACAAATCTGACTCCCACCTCTCCGAACCGGAATCGAATCGATACATCGCTGTTGTCGCTGTGTCTTCCTCCTCCCGTCGCCCCGTGTGTCTCCTTCCAGTCTCCCCTCCCAGTCCTCCCTGTCTTCCTCCTCCCATGTCCTCTCTCCCTCTGTTTTTAATTTTGAACGAGATACGCTCCATCAACTGACGCTGTCTACAAAGAGAGACGGGATCTAGGTCGATTGGAAGAACGACTTCGTTCAGCCGGGATATGATCGGGGAGAACGCAGAGGTTCTTAGCGCTTGGAGGCCATGGCGGTTCAGGACCCTGTCTTCCTAATCAAGGATATGATCTACAACCATGGCGGTCCAGGACCTCGTCTTCTCGGGCAAGAATGTGATCAGCGACCATGTCTGTCCGGCGAGATCTGGGCCAAGCTTCACTCCGGGGCCAGGTCTACTTGGGACTTGCCGGCGGCGATGGCGGCACAATTCTGTCATGGCTTAGGGGAGCATAATCGCGTGCATGACGTCAAGCGGAACAGAAACGGCAGCGTTGTTGTGTGATTCCGATTGATTAATTGTTTTCGTTACCAAAACTGAACCAAACAATGACGGTATTTTGTTTGATTGATTGCGATAGCATCTTCTTCACATTACATTTGCGTTTCCGTTACAATTATCGAACCAAACACGTCGAGACTGTAACCATAATGTGATTCTTCCATTATGATCACAAAATGAATTTACAAGGTCACCGTAGCCCCTGAATTCAAACGGTGGCAACCGGCGACATCTCGGGCATCTTTGACAGTCAGATCCCTCGCGAAGCTAAAGATATGCTACATGCACATACAAACAACAAAAACTACACTGATGACACGAAGGCTGAGTTCAAAGCAGCTATTAACACAAAATCCGCTGCGGGTGTGAAGTTGTAGCTTATACGTAGTAGATCATGCCGACCTCGATGAGACTGATATGGGGGATGTGCAGCGTCACGGACGGCCCCCTGCAGTTCTTGCGCAGGAACGAGTAGGCGTAGTTGATGGCGAACGTCTTGAGGAAATTGGAGTTCTTCCTCGCCTTCACGTACGAGTGGCCGATGATGTAGGCCACGCCGGCCTCCTTGGCCTGCAGCAGGTCCATCAGCTCGTCCCTCACCTGCGGGTCGATCCGGTCCTCCTCTGCGATGTGGAACCGGACCCTGCGCCGCCGGGCAAGGCTGCTCCCCGCCTCCTCCTCGTAGATGGACTGCAGGCTCCGGAGCGTGTCCGACTTGCTGCTCCTCGTCAGCGATGCGCCCGCGTCGTCGTCGGTGATGGAGTCCCCGATCACCAGCCCGGTGCCGGCGGCGTCCGTGGTGTGCACGACGGCCATCCGCCCGTCCGCCGACGACTCGTAGCTCCTGGACGAGGCGGACTCCTCGGCCTCCATCTGGACGAACTTGGCGATGCTCATGACCAGGTGGTTCTCGAAGTTGTCGTCGTCCTTCTGCACGTCCTTGTACCCGTACCGGACGATGCAGCGGTACATGCGGTACTCCCTGGGCCCGATCCGGCCGATCAGGTACCGCTCGTCCGTCGGCACGTACGGCACCGGCACGGACTTAACGCACACGAACACCAGGACCTGGTGGAACGCCGGCAGGTTGGTGACGAAGTGCGAGAAGATGGACGGCACGCCGGTCACCAGCTCCGTGTAGATGAGGCCGATCCCGGGCACGCGCATGATCCCCAGGCTCGGACCCAGGTTCAGGATCCACTTCATGGACACCTTGTTCTGGAGGTCGAACATGTACTTGCGCCGCGTGCCGTAGTGCCACACGTACATGACGGACATGAACACCAGCGCCAGCGCGATCGGAGCCCAGCCTCCCTGCGGCACTTTCACCACCGACGCCGACAGGTAGAAGCCCTCGATTGATCCAAAGAACAAGAGGAATGGGAGGGCGATCAGCACGTTCTTCTGCCACACGAATATGATCACCAGTGCCATCAGCCAGGTGGTGACGAACATCACGGTGATGCACGCGAGACCTACAGTTATACGAGGAAGCAAGCAAATTTATACATGTCAGTCATAGGCAAATCAAACCGGACAATAGCATGGTTCAGTTTTTCTGAAGTATTGAATCGGTCAGACTTATTACCATAAGCATTTCCGATGACTGTTGTATCGCGGAAGCCCAGTGTCACAGCCAGACAAAGGACCATCAGAATCCAGTTTATCTCAGGTATGTAAATCTGGCCATAGATCCACCTTGACGTATGCACAACCTTAACTCGTGGAAAGCACCCCAAAGAAAGGCATTGCTTAACAATTGAAAAGGTTGCAGATATAATAGCCTGGCTGCCCACGACTGCAGCAAGAGTTGCTATGACAAACACAGGCCAAAATATAGGTCCTGCAAAAAAATAAGCAATTTTGGCTGAGTATTCTTCGCAATAGATGAAGCAACAGATCAAAATATGCTCTGAGATCATAAGCTTACTTGGAATAGATTGATAAAAACTATCATCTACCTTTGACATGTTCCTGGACAGAAAGGCAGCCTGTCCCATGTATTGCAGCACAAGACAGGGATATATGACACCTACAAAAGCCAACTAAAGGAGGAGAAGAGCCGATACACAAAGAATCAGAATGGTGCTAGTAACATGGCTTGCAATTTACAGCTCATATATACAGTTCTGCATACCCTGATAGACGCGGCACTGAAGTGCCCGAGATCAGCAAACATAGCTTCAGTTCCTGCATGTGTTATATGAATTCTTAAGACAAACTATTCACTCAAATATTTAATAAACTTTCAAAGGCCTATTGGGAGTCACCTGTTATAGCAAGAAGTACTCCTCCAAGAGAAAGCCAACCGTCTTTTCCTGTTATCTTGAAAAATCTTACAACATAGTGTGGAGAAAGAGCAAGATATATTTTGGGATTCCAGTGGATGATATTATATAGCCCAATTGCACCAATGCTCAAGAGCCAGATTACAATAATGGGAGCAAACATGAATGCCACCCTGTGAGTTCCTCTATGTTGCAGAGAAAACAGGCCAACAAGCACAACACAAGTAATGAATACCACCCAACCTGCATGCCAGGAAGTCATTCAAAGAGTTAACCGATAGTCACTGGAAAAATAACACTATTGATGGCTACCGCTATTGGTAGATTAGATGCACAAGAATTATGCCACTGTATGTGCCAATACTAAGTTCCACATTTTCCATACCATAAAGACAATGACAAATTCTTGAAACTAATATAATTGATCCAAATCAAACAGTTGCAGGGTGCAACTTCATTTTGTACAATGGTTCTTACTGTTTTAAACCCTGATGTTATTACAAAATTTTCTAGACTTTTTTTAAATCACCTGAGATACTTCTATTGAAACTCAAGGTAATTGATTTTTTTCTGAAGTGAAAAGGTAATTGATTAAGAAAATCATTTGTTTCAAATTTCTGTACCGCTTTGATCGACCAACTTACTTGAACCTGTGACAGAGAAATATATGGCACAGAATCCGAAAGTGGAACTTCCATTTTTCGTGACAAGAGATGCCACGATTGTGCATTTAGAAATATGATTGTTCATTTATGCTGAGAAACAAGTCAGGTATTGGTAGATAAACTTAGCTTTCGAAATGCAGATTGATTCCTTAATTCTAATGAAATTCCATACGAAGATGGTTGACTGAACATTTTAAACAGATATTAAACATGAGTGGGACTTAGTTACTGCCATCGTAGGCATTAGCATATACTGAACCATTCTCATGACTTGGTCAATATGGGTGACAAGAAACAAGTGGATCTTTGACAACATGGACCCAACAGTGATTAGATGCAAAGAAAACTTCAGAAAGGAGTTCAAGCTTCTGTTGCACAGAGCAAAGAAAAAAATACTTCCCAAGAATTGAAGAATGGATCAACTCAATCTAATCCTAATCTTCTTCTTTTGGTTCTTCTTTTTCTCTGTTTTTGCTTGTACAGTTGTAAGACTTTGGTTTTATTAATAAAATTTCAGTAGGAGCCTTGCTCCTCCTGTTTCATAAAATATATATATACATATATATATATATATATATATATATATATATATATATATATACTGAACCAGAAGGTTAGGCTATATCATCAGGTAATTTTTTAGGAGGGTAACAAATATCCAGATTACACATTATGCTGTCAGACTGAAGATTGACTTTATCATTCGACATATCCCAAAACTAATATTAGAATAGAACAATCAAAAGAGTTACAGAGATATTTCATTATTAAATTTTCAGGCCAATAAAGCTTGAGATAAGTTGAAATAAGTGGTATTGATAGAAGAGTTGACACAAGTAAGAAACAACCCATGAGCAGTATATAAAAAGATCATACATACCATTAGGTATCCCTCCTGGAGCAGGATTTTGTAAACCAGAGACAGCTGACAAAACTGCAGCAAGTACAAGATGGTATTAGTTGACAGTTTCATCGTGAACATTCAAAATCATGTGTTGAATAACTAGAAAGAAAAATGAACAAGTTGCTTATACCGGAGATGGTAGGTGTAAGAACTCCATCACCTATCACCATGCATGCACCGAATAGAACAAAGAGAAGTAAACATGTGCGCAGCTTCCTGTGCTTCTCAAGAAACCTTTTGAATGGAGATGCAAAAGCTGTGCGAGAGGCTCCAGGTTGATAGTATGTCGAAAGCTCTTCATCTGCTGCTTGCTGGTTTGGAAGCAGACTGAACTTTGCATGCCTGCAAAGCAGTGAGTACAAAGCAAAAGTTCCACCTGCACAACAATTTTACTACATTCAGTATTTCACTATGAATGATGAATGAGATTAACCAGACAAAGAAACAGCTGCAATCTGCTGAAGCCAAAAAGATCGCTTTGAAGACAAGGATAAAATACTATTGTGGCAAAGAGCACGTCACATGTGACTGTTACAAAATATTATTATGCGTGGGCCAGCAGATGCAACGAATGAACAAAAGTTAAGGTAGCATTTTCTGCAGATTCAGCAAACAAAAATCTGAATACAGTGTTACATATAGAATGTCGACAAGACAAACACAAGCTAGAGCCTTGGAATTTACTAACCTTCCCCATTATCATCAGCACTCAAAACGATCAGGACGTACTTCAGCAAAGGAATGAGCGTCAGGGTCCAAAAGATGAGGGAACACAGCCCAAAAATGGTAGCCTCATCGCGGTAACTGTTCAGCCTCCCTGACAATGCGCTCCTGTAGACGTACAGAGGCGAAGTACTCAAGTCTCCATACACCACACCAAAGCTCTGAAATGCTAGAAGGGAGACAGTCTTGCAGTAAGTTTTCCACTGGCCCTGCAGAAGATCATTCAGCAGCACAGCAAGCCCGTGAGTCACAACACAACTAGGGGAAAGAAACTGGTCACGTGGCCAAGTCAGTGCCCAAAATGCGGTTAGTGAAACGGCAAGTCAAATTTCCAGTGACTTTGTCCAAAACGGCACATGTATTACAGTAACTGTAAGTCGGATAAGATATAGTATAAGCAGCTGACAGAAACATATGTACTAGTAAATTGCAAACATACGAGATGCGAATTTAAAATTCTGGATCGAATTGATAAACAGTGCAGATCGATACAAAACTGATAAGGACGCGTCAACTCAGTAAAAATGTGAAGGAAAAATCCGTGAAATGGCCAGTTGGCTTCCATGAGCAAGGAGCAGCGCCAAGCAAGCAGCAAGCAGAAACGTTGACCCGATTCAGTCACATGATACGGGTGAACCCCATGTTCTAGAACCAACCAAACGATGCAACGCATTCGGCGGCACGCTGCAATCTCCGCTTCAAATCAGAATCGGACAAACGCCAGTCCCCCACTCAAATCGAGCAAATCCAAACGCGCCCGCGCCAACACGCGTCAGAGATCGCAGGATCGACGATCACCGGGTCGCTGACAGTTCATGGGGAGAAAGCTCGAGCACTCTCGAATACAAATTCAGAGCGACGAGGGGCTATGGGTCGAGTGGTTATTACCTGCCGCGAGTCGGCGCCGATCTCCTCGTCCATCGACGGCGATAGGCAGGCCGCAGGAACTGAAGCAGACGCGGAAAGTAGAAGCGAGCTAGAGCCGAGTCGCGAGCACCGGCGCGGCGCTAAGAATGCCCCTTGCGAAAACGACGGGCGGGAGAGGAGGAGTAAGAGAGAAGCTTCCCTTCTCTGGTCGGGTCGCGGGAGTTTTATAAGCAGCGCAAAAGGAAGGAGACCGCGGGCGGAAGAGGAGGGATAGCTCGATGCGCGCGTCGCCGTCTCGAGGATGCGTGGGCACCGTGCTGCGGCGGCGCGTACTGTACGATGGTTAGCAGTGGGTCCCGCGTATGTCACTGCGAAATGGGTCCGGAGAGGGAAAGACGTCGCTGACTGGGAATAGTGGGACCAGATGCCAATATTGTGGGTGCGGCCGCGTACGCGCTGCCTTGTCCGGTTGCGGGCGGCGTAGAGGAGGAGGTAGGGTCACCTGCCCCCGCGGGCCCACAGTACGTGACACGAGCACGTATAAGATCTCCTGTACCAGCTGGTAATGTGGTGCAGGGGGTGTCTGGTGTAATCATCCAAATTATTACACACAAATTACTTTTTTATCATTATTACACACAAATTACTACTTGGTACAGATATTTTTTAAGCACAAATTACTTGTGCAGGCAATCTGGTGACGTTGCAAGATTAATCATACAACTTACAGCATAGCTGCCGTAAACATTAATTGTGCCAACTCAATGGCGTGTTTTTGGCAAGGCTTGGTCTGTTTGTATTTAATAAAATGCAAAAAATATTGTTGACCAACTCAATGGCGTGTTTTTAATATATGAATGCAACATATATGGATCATTTTTATAGTGTATTTTATTGCGGTAGGCAATGTACTGCCCTTGTAGCTACTGTTCCCATGTAATTTTCTCGAGGTGATTTACACTTTATCCAAATGGGAACTAATTTGGTAGTAGTATGTAAGGGCCATTGCACAGATTCGATCACAAGGCGTATCGCATCAATATCAGCTAGTGTTGTTAATTATTTTCTCTTCTGTCTCTAATGTTCAGGGAATCATGTTAAGAGATACAATCCCATTTCTCTAATACATCTCCTTTGCACGGTTGTACGGACCGATTTGTATGTTAACACGTGAACAGCTGAACAGAAGTAAGGTCAACAGCGTCACTGTGTATAGCGTCGCTATCTCCGCTCATGTACAGTGAGCTCAGCGCCTCATCCAGTGTTTTTCTTTTCTTTTCCTTTCTTTCATCCTCTCATCAATTATTTTTAGCGGTCAGAATATTTTCTTTTCCTCTCAGAAGCTAAAATGTTTGTTGGATACTTAGCCATGAAGCCACCGATGGTATTATTTTTTATACGGGCATACGGCCATTTGTATCTCATAATTTTTGTGCTCGACGTTTTCATAGCCAGGCTGAAAACTTGGGCACATGACATCACAAGATTCCGTCACGTATTCTGTCTGCATAATTATTCGACACGTAGGCATAGGTTTAAATTAACTATGATGTACAGTATTATTTTATTGCCTTAGTTGAAAGAAATAATACTTAGCGAGAGCGTTTGGACGGTTTGACAAAGACTTTTATTTGTCACCATCGTTTCATTTGTTCAGAAGACCCAATTGTGAATGTTATGCATCTGTCCCCCTGTTTACATGCAAGTATATTTAAGAAATTCAAGTAAGAAAAAGTAATAAGTGCTCCATCTAGTATAGTTTAGTCATAAATAAATAATTAGGCGTGGAGTGGTAATGTTTCCACTTGCGTGATGTGCAGTGCTAAATTTGACATGAATATCTTATGCTAATGATTGCTGGTGGACACTTATTTATGATTCGATAACAATTTTTAAAAAGTTATTTATGATCAGAAGGACTGTGATCTGTGAAGATATGTGTTTCTTTCAACATCAACTATCTCTGTAAGAGAAGAGGTCCTCAAATCCTTGATAAAGCAATCTTGATTATTGGTAAATAATAATATAAACAGAAAAAATTATAACATGGTGTGCTAAGTATGGATATTTTCAGTGAAGGAGCTTGATAAGGAATTGAGGGAGAGCCTACCAATTGAGGATACAAACAAGAATTATCCTGACCTGGTGGCTGGTGTCCCGTACTACTCTCGTGGCAGCGGAGTTCTGTTCGTGTGGGCTAGGCAGTCCGCCGTGCATTGAGATTTTCGCTATTTTGCCCACGCGCCCGCGGGCTTCGCTATTTTGCCCACGTCCCGATGGGCTTCGTCAAAATACCCACGAATCCGTCGCCTCTTCCGGTATAATGCCCAAGCTAGATTTTTAGACTTTCCAAAATGTTTTTTTGTGTTTTTGTGACCTGATCGGACCGGATTGCCCCTTGCTCCAGGACACGAAACGGAGAGCTGGTCTCGAGCGCCCGACTCGCCCGACTCCGGTCGAGTCCTGCTCGCACGCGTCCGCCGCCGCCCCGCCCATCCATGCCGCCGCCGCGCTCCCCGGCCATGCCGCCGCCCGCCGGGCCGGTGCGCCGCCCCACCTCCTTTCGATCCGGCCGCCCGCCTCCCCGGCGCCACCTCTAGCCGGGACGCGCCGGTGGCCCGCGTCCCCGGCGATGGCGCCGTCCCGCCGAGCCCGCGCACGCAAGCCGCCGACGGCCCGCCGCCCTTCGATCCGGCCGCGGCTCCTAGCGCGCAAGCCGGTGATGGGCCGCCGCCCTTCGATCCGGCCGCCCGGGTCCCCCGGCGCTTGACCTAGCCCGGGACGCCCCGCCGGCCCGCCTCCCGGACGATGGCGTCGCACCGCCGGGCGAGGGCGTGGATCTCGTGGACGGCCCGCCTCCGTTCGATCCGCCCGCCCGGCTCACGGCCCGCCTCCCTGCCTCCCCGCCGGCTCATGTGACCTAACCCTAGATCGCGCGCGCCCGCCCGTCAATCTCCCCGCCGAGCTCGGGCCGCCGCGGACGCGTGACTCGGGCGTGGCGGCTCGGGCCGCCTGTTTCCTCGACGCCACCGGCCGAGCCCGACGCCACCGGTGACCCCCACGTCGGCCACATGCGAGTGCGGGACACCGTAATCCCTCTTTTGCCATGTAAGTATCGGTCTCTTTTTCAATTGTTGCAATGCATATGTAATTTCGTCTCGATTTAGTGTAGAAATATTGGAGTGGAACTTTGAGATTGTTTTGTATTTTAGGTCAATCTGATGGTCGGCTAGTGGTTGTGAATGGGTCGGATGGCAATGCTCCTGCTGTTGATGAGGTGGGTGCTTGTTGATTGGGATGCTCTGCAAATTATTGAAATAGTGGATGATGATGGGAGGTTACAAGTTGCTAGTGATGATCAATTATATGATGTGTTGGGTTTCAAGAATGAGGATGAGAGGGCAAGAAAGGCTGCAGAATTTATGCGTAGAGCTAGTGCTATTTCAGAACTAGAGATTAATAATGATGGTGCAGCCCTTGTTGTTGATGATCTCATACCGAATGAGAGGATCATTCGCTATAATGAAGATAATCCTGAATTCCATTTAGGTGCTTTGTTTTCAAGTATGGAGGATTTTAGACTTACCGTTAGGCAATATGCCATAAATAATGAATTCGAGTTACGGCTTGCCAAAACGGATAAGAATCGATATGATGGATATTGCAAAGGCTCCGAAGATTGCACTTGGCATGTGCATGGTCGAACGGAAATCTTGGGTGGTGACATCGTTGTTGTAATGATTCTCTCCTTAGCTGTTTTTTCTTTGTTGTTTTTTCTTTGTTATTTATCTTACCATAGATAATTGAGTCTTTGTTTTTTCTTTGTTTGTAGGTAAGCGTGTGGCGTGGTGGTCACACTTGCACATCTAGCATGAGAAGGAAGACAACTACTCCTAGTGCCAAGTGGGTTGCTTCAAAGGCTTTTAAGATTCTTCGAAGTATCCCGATATGAGTGTTAAAGAGATGCAAGTAAAGCTGCAGGATGATCACAAGTGTGTCATTGGTTATGACACAGTTTGGGATGGCATTGAACAGGCTTTGAAGAAGTTGTATGGCAAATGGGAAGAGAGTTTCGATCTGCTGTACAATTGGAAGGCCGAGGTAATGAGTAGGATGCCTGGAAGTGTGATAGAAATTGATGTAGAGGTCAAAGAAGATCTTCCTTATTTTCGTAGATTTTTCTGTGCACTTGCTCCTTGCATTGAGGGTTTCATGGAGGGATGTAGGCCATACCTTAGCGTAGATTCAACTGCATTAAATGGAAGGTGGAATGGTCATTTAGCTGCAGCATGTAGTGTGGATGGTCACAATTGGATGTATCCTGTTGCATATGGCTTTTTTGACTCGAAACCGAGGATAATTGGGTTTGGTTCATGACACAACTGCATAAAGCTATAGGGGATCTTCCACTTCTTGCTATTTGTAGTGATGCAAACAAAGGGTTAGAAAATGTCTGTTAAGTTTGTATTCCCTATGGCTGAACAAAGAGAGTGCATGAGACACCTAATGGACAACTATGAGAAAAGACCCTATGGAAACAGAGATCATATGCATGTTGCATCAAGGACATATAGAAAAGATGTGCATGATCATCACATTGCTATAGTCAAATCTGATCCAAGTAGTGAAGATTTTTTTGGAGAAATATCACGAGTCTCAAATGGGCCCGAAGTGCATTCAATCCAGCCATCAAGTGTGATTATGTCACAAATAATATAGCTGAGGTGTTTAACAAGTGGATCAAAGAGATCAAAGACTTACCTATTTGTGAGCTAGCTGATAAGTTGAGGGAAATGATAATGGTGTTGTGGCATAAGAGGAGAAAGATTGGACAAAGGCTACAAGGCAAGATACTCCCGACTGTTCTTCATGTCTTGAAGGCACAAACTAGGGGGCTTGGTCACTTGAATGTTATACATGGTGATTATTATGATGCACATGTACTTGACATCAGTAGCAATATAAGACATGTTGTGAAAGCACACCTCCATGAGTGCACATGTGAAGAGTGGCAGCACACTGGCAAGCCATGTCAACACGGTTTGGTTCTAATAACTGCACAACCAATAAGAGATGTGGGGATGGAGGACTTTGTAAATGAGTACTACTCGGTTGAGAGGTTCAAAAATGCATACAAGAGACTAATAGCACCACTCCCTGATAGATCACAATGGCCAAAAGTTGATCTAGGTGTTGAACTAGGTGCACCAATATTTCGGAGACGCGTGGGGCGTCAAAGGAAAAATAGAATCAAAGGTGATCTTGAAGGTGGTAGTGGTAAGAAGAAAGTTCAAGTTGAGGGGTTGAAGACCGAGAAAGAAAAAAAAGACTCAAGGGTAAAACACTATGCACAGCATGTGGCAAAATAGGACATAGGCCAAGTAGCTATAAATGTGATCTAAATGGAACAAAGAAAAGGCAAGTGAACTACTGATTTATATATTTGTACATGATTTCTAATGTTTTATGACATGCTGAATTGTTTACTTTGCATTGTTATTGTCTTGTAGGAAGAGACAACCAAGGAAGAACACCACTAAAAATTGGTTCCCTGCAGCAGTTCCTACCAAGGAATGCACACTGGAGGAAGGTAGTTCATCTCAGCCTGTCACAAATACTTCAACACCTACCAAGCAACAGAGAAGGGCTACTAAAAAGAAGTTCACTCCAAAGAAGAAGAAAGCGTCAGATTGAAAGGCTTTAGTGTAATGCTTGAACTAAGTGTGTTAATGGCTGTTTGTAATTGTGTTTGAACTATGTTTCCAAGTGTTGTTTGAATTGTGTCCAAGTACATGAATGTTGAAACTGATCTCTTTGTGTGGTGCATAATTATGAAATCAAGTGCCACCTGTTATTGCATGTTGGAATGATTTTTTTGGCCTTCTTTTGGTCATGCGCATGCTGCATGGTGTTGCTGTTTTTTTTTATTTGGGTCATGAGCATGCTGCTGCTACTGTTTTTATTTTCTTGTTTGGGTCATACAAATGTTGCTGCTTGCTATGTTGTAAATATTTTTTTCCTTTGTTTTGGTCATGCGCTTGAGCCAGCAACAGAGAGATGATTTTTCAATAGCTAGGGGTATTCTCGTCTTTTCCAACGTCTATATAGAGCAAAATAACTGAAAATAAGCTGTAATAGTCGATTTGGGCATTATAACCTAAGTGGCAGCGGTTTCGTGGGCATTATAACGAAGCCCATCGGCTCTGGGCATTATAACCAAAGTGGCCATGATTTCGTGGGCAAAATAGCAAAAATCTCCCGTGCATTGGTGGCTTTTTTTTTTTTTTTGAGAACAGTGCATTGGTGGCTTGGTGCTGGGCTGGAAGCTGGATCCTGAGTCAACGAGTCAACGAGGCTGGTTTCCGTTTTCGGGTCGCGGTCATCCATCCGTGGAGGCGGAAGTGTGCGAGCGCCCGAGAGGGGCGTGGCGAAACGAGGCGTGCGGCTGCCGAATTCGTTCGCGAGGCGAGGTTATCCATTCCTCCTGGCTCTGCCCGGCTCCGGCAGTAGGTGGTACTGGTAGGTCCAGGACGGTGGAGGTTCCTCTGTGCAGCCGCCTCTGTGATCTCGTGTTCCGCCGTATCGTCAACCGTGAGTGACGCGCAGGAAGCGGAAATTTTCCTATCACGCGCACGCGTACCCGTCCCGAGCTATGGACAGCCTAGGACCAGGAATCTCTCTCTCACGATGACCTCAGCTTGTGCTGAGCTCTTCTACTCCCGTGTGCCTCCATACATCGTAGTACAACACTCGTGAGGAAATCAATCCTAGTCATACAGGTACAGGTTAGTTGTCCAAGCGCACAATCAATGGCTAAATCCTTCCATACGGGGACCATGAATCTGGCTAAATGCCCATCTTGATCCGTAGCGCAGTGTCTTTGTCGGCTTATTGCTGGAATTCCCACTCAGTCCTTCCTCCTACCCATGAATTTAGGTAGAAGTACCACCTGCCGGTTCTATGTTCTGAAATTAAGTTTGGAATAGTTCTTTATCCAAGGAAACGGTTGTTACAAATGCTTCACAGGCCCACTATGCCTATTCATGATAATTTTGGTTTTGCAACATGCTTCTGCTCAATCCGCTCGACCTCAATGCATCAAATAGGCAAGTTATATACGGGGCATTGATTTTTCACGTTGCTTCATCAATTCATCACCTCATATAGGAATCGCTACTCTTTCCTTCAAAGAGGAGAGAGGAAAAGAAAAAGCTACGAGTTCGAAATTGAAAATAAGACGTCATGATCCGGGGTGCACACGTGCGTGCTAGTGTGGAAAACATTGCATACCACGTTTGCTAAAAGGTGATAGCACTGGCACCTAATGTTTATCCACCTAATTCAAGCTACTGGAACCTGCGATCATCAACAGCCATCGCTTTGATTAGAAGATGATTTGTGGATGTTAACGCCTCAAAGGCTGCAGGGCCTGGGGCCTGCTGCAACTCATAGGCAACTTTGTGATAGCGACACATTTTCACGGGTTCGGAAATTAAAATGTGATACAAACTCTTACGTGGATTGAAGTGTTACAATTTGCTTGCATTATTCTAGTTCCATGACGAGGATCACGACAATATAATGTACGAGTAAGGTATTTGGATTCTTACCTCAACTGAAGATGTTTTAACATCTGGAAGATTTTATAATTACATTGATTAAATATGGATTTATTCTTATTGAATGTTAAAATACACCTTAATTCAATACATCTCTGAAAATTAAGAGATGGACGGGATTTTGCATTTAAAATTGCACGCTCAATCGAAACATGATAGTTATAGATGTACTATATCTAACTTTAGTGATGGTAGAAAAAGTACTACTTTTAAATCATGATAGTTATAGATGTTGGAATCACGTGATGTTTATTCCTGTGATGAATATGCTACTTTAAATTATGATACTAACAAAAGGTAGAACTATAAGCTTACATGAAAAAAAAGAACAACTATAACAAACATCTTTATAATGTGACTAGTGTAGGGGATAAGGTTGAAACTACCGCGGGTTTGGGCTTGCCAGTACCGCCGCCACCAAAGCCGCATGACAATGCGGGCCGTTACTGGACGCGTCTGCGATGCCGCCAACAATTTGCGACAGCCCACCTCTCTTGCATTCCTCCATGCCGTCTCCTCCCATGCGCTCCACGCGCATGGCGCTCCCGTCCCCGCGTTAGTGCCGCTAGACGGACCCGGTCTTGCTGCCTCTCCACCACGTGGCCTCGGCGTCCTGTCGTGGATCCGGAGGTTTCGCCATTCAGGTCCTGTCAAGGGCCTCCTCACCTCCGTCGCACCTGCTTCCACGTCCACGCTCGCCATCTCCGGTGTTGCGGAGTACAACGACACCCTCTTCTACGCGTCGCTTGCAAGCACCACCACCAATTTCCTCTCCGTCTCCTCCGTCAGCGTTGTTCCTATCCTTCTCCGAGGTCTTCGTCGGGCTTGACTTCATGTGCGGCCTCTAGTATGGCGACATCACACTCTTCTACTAGTCAGCTAGGCGCGTCCTCCTAACTCCGCCGCGTATACAACGGACTCGACACGCTTGCCGTCATCGCCGTCGTCGTGAGTTGGTTCTTGTGGGCTTGCGACGTCGTCGGTGGATGTGGGTCAAGATGTGGCGTCGCTGCGCTTATGCGGGCCTAGCAAGAGCGACAAGTGGGCTTACGATGCAGGCCGACCCAATGGGTTAGCCGGTTAGCATTGCGGCCTGCGCCACTTTCATCGCTAGTAGTTTATATGAATTGGTAAAGAAAAGACTACAAAAGATACTGTTAGTTTGGTGGAGCTACAAATATATAGTTGAAGATTTCAGTTTTTTTGTATTGCCTTTGAATTGGTAAGAAAAAGACTAGTAATGACACTGCTAGTATTAGGTCGGTGTAGCCAAAGATAGGACAAAGCACCTGATGAGCACCAGTTCTTCTAGCAGGTGAGGTGAGGTGTGGGCTTCCGAATCATCAGTTCAGCTTGACTAGCGAGTTAATGAAAGGAGAGCTGTAACGGAAGGCAGGTGTGGCAACGCATAACCACCTTCCCAAACGGACACACGGGTCGGAAGCAAGGGACATTCCAATTATTCGCATCCCAGCGAAAAGCCTCGGGGGAAAGGGGGAAAAGAGTCCGTCCGGGCGGGCGGGCGGGCGAACGAACGCCGCCACTCTCTTCTCTTGTACCAAACGCCACGCACGGCAGCGACGAGCGAGAGAGCCCAAAGACACAGCAGAGAGGGACGGCAAGGAAGCGAGCCGCAAAAAGCAGGGGCAGGCCTTGTGCTCACGTAAAAATAATTAAAAAATTCTCGCGTGCGACGAAACCTCGAGACGCCGAGGCGAGGGGAGGAGGGACAGAGGAGAGAGAGAGAGGGAGAGCCCCTGTCCGAATCTCGCGATCCCCAATCCGAAGGCCTACGATTCGCCGATCCGGGCGCGGCCGGGGAGAGATCCCGCCGATCGGGGAGCTTGGGGACTCGGATTCCAGCTGCGATCGATTCGCGGGAGGAGACCCCTTCCTGAGCCCGGCGGCGGCGGGTGCCCAGAGAGGAGGCGGCGGCGGTGAGTAGCTCGGGTGGGCCCGCCGGGCGGGATTGGATGCTGTCCGTGAGGAGGCGGCAGGAGGATGCGCGCGGCGGCGTAGGGCAGCTCCGGCCAGCGGGCAGCGCCATGGAAGACGACGCCGAGCTTGAGGAGGGGAAGCCTGCGGCGAAGACACCGCCTTCGTTGACCCCGACATCGCGCTCTCTTACATTGTGAGTCGCCTCGCCTCCTCGACCAATGATGCCCCCGCTGCCAAAAAATCGGTGCCTGCTAGCAGTATCTGCTTCCAAATTAGCAGTGCTCGCTCTGACTTTCTTGGTCGGTTCGAATCGTATGGAGAGCCGTTGTGGTCTCTCATCATGCTTCTCGGAGTGATGATACTTCAGCTCTGGAAGCAATTGGTTAGCTGGATCATTTAACATTTACTCAATAATTATGTTGCTTTGGTTGATGGGATAAGCGATTGCATTTTGTGGGCCATTTAGAGTTCACCTCATTACCCACTCTTGCTTCTTAGCTCATGGCAGACGATGCTAAGTTAGTCAACATTGATGTTGTTGGTTATTTTGGGAGGACAAATGATTCTGAGTTGGATGTGCTGTTTGTTTGGTATTCCCCAGTAACACACATCACGAATGAATCAGTCACAAGCAAGAGAGCTATTTTGGTTGGAAGATGACATACCATATTCTATACCGATAATCAAATGTCGTTGTAACCCTTTGCTTCTGTGCTATGGTATGCATTTGTTCCAGGACGAAAAACTTCAGGATGTACTTGGCCATTTCCAGAAGGACTTTGAAGGCGGTGTGTCTGCTGAGAATCTAGGTGAGGAGGCATTAGTGTAGTCAGCTTGTTTGGGTCCATTCGAGAGGAACATTAAGCAGGACGCTAATCTTTCACAGGGTCGAAATTTGGTGGATATGGTTCATTTTTGCCTACGTACCAGCGCTCTCCTCCTGCTCCTCAGGCCAGAACTCCACCTAGGGCAGCAAATGTCGCCTCAAGATCTCCTTTTCACCAGTCCGCTGAGGTGCTTGTGCTATTTTTGGCTGCAAACATGTACTGTTGTAGAATAATGTTACCATGAACTTACACTTGTGTAGCATTGATGGTTTCATCATTTCTCATGTAGGTCACGTCTCAGAACCCTTCGGCTGTGGTAGGTCCATCTCCCTCCCAGAACAATGGTTCTGTGATCCCTCTTTCCGGTGATTCCAATAAAAAGGAAATGCGTTCAAGCACAAAGGCAGAGCGAGGATCCAGTTCTCATGATTCTTTGTACGGGCCATCTAAGGGTAGTGACCAGAACAGATTTAAAGTCCGGATAAAAGTTGGTTCGGACAACGGTTTGGCAAGAAACAATGCCGCTATTTACAGTGGTCTGGGCCTTGACATTTCTTCACCTTCATCTGTTGAGGATAGCCCTGATGGTGGTGGGAGCCTCTCCCCAGAAGTTAGCAATGAACCACAAGAGTCTCCACGGACCATTCTTCAGGTAACTACTTTATGGTACTGTTTAACTTATTTGTACCTTACACATAATTTGAAGGGTGCATAACAAGATTCTTTTCACTCTATGATCAAACAGGTCATGACCTGCTTTTCAGTTCCTGGAGGTTTCCTCTTATCCCCACTGCCGGCTAATATTCTAGAATTGACAAAAAAGGTTGTGCCTTCATCAAAGAAGTGGGAATCTAATGTGGACATAGAAAATGTACAAGAAACATACGAAGGCCATGTGGCTAAAAAGATGAAATCTGATGGTAAGAAAAAGAAACCGATAGATACAAAGAGTTCAAAGAACAGAAATGATGTTAGTGCAGTTATGAAAAAGGATATTGATATAGAAACAACTGCTGGTCAGAAGATTGTTTCTGAAGCCCTTAACATACCGTTGCTGTCTGACTCCAGAACCATGGAGGTGAAAGGTGAGAGTCAGATTGAAGAGGAGCCATCTGGAAACATGTTGAGCAGAAATAAAGATGCTCGATTGAAAGAACGGGTCATCAAGCATGACTCCATGCCAGTGAAATCGGAATCTGTCAAAGCAGAGGCAACAGAATGCTTAGAAAGCAGTGATTTTGGTAGCTCAGAAATGGATGCATCAAAGGGGAGCTGAAACCCAAGATAGAAAAAACAGAGAGGACTTTAGAAGAAAGGAATACAGCTAATGATAGGCCCCTTGTATCAGATAGGAAACAAGAAAGGAAAATAAAATCTGATAGTAAGTGGCACGCCTCTGGTATCAACTATGAAGGTGACAATGCTATAAATGAAAGAACTGCCGTTTCCCGTAACATAGGGAAAGTTTCTGGTAAAGAAACATTGGTTTCTGATACAAATGGGGAGAATAAATCCAAGAGCGAGGTCAAAAGAGTGCAAAGGGAGCAAAAGACCAGTGCTTCAACCTCTTCCGATATTCTGGAGGATGAAAAGAACATTCATTCTTCTGCTGCAGTTCAAGAGAGAAAAGGTGACATGCAATCCAAGTCTAGCCATACTGGAAAGAAGCCGAAAATTAAGTCACATAGAGATGTTAGGGATAACTTACCCGACGGATCTTGTGGAGGCAAGGAGCAGGACGTATTGGAGGCTGGAAGTGGTTTTGGAGATCCACGACCTAAGGAAAAATCTTGGAGGAATGAGAGTGATAGGGATTTTGACATGCCTATGAAGAGGGAGATTTCTAGTATAAAGTATGACAGACACACAGCTTCAGAGGAGCATAAGATGCATATACCTCCACCTTCAAGTGTATCAGCTGCAAATGCAGCTCCTGCTCTTCCACCACCTGTCATTATAGAAGAACAGTGGGTGTGCTGTGACATATGCCAAAAATGGCGTCTTCTACCATATGAGATGAATCCTTCTAATCTTCCTAAGAAGTGGAAATGTAGCATGCAACAGTGGCTGTAAGTTCAATTCATTTATATAGCATAAATCATTTCTTTATTTTTGTTTCTTCCTTTTATACCTACCTTTTCTGATTTGTTGATTTGTGTAGATTTCTTTGGCCATTGACTATATGATTTTTCTTAAGGGAACAATTGTTGTATTGTTAGATTGGAAATAAGTGCAATCTTACCTGTTTAGGGTTGTTTGGTTTGATTCCTTTCAAGAGACCACAAAAAAATTGTATTGGACATTAATATATTTTATGGAGGAGCTGCATTCTCATTAAACATGGATTGATACTTAATGCATGACCTTTAATGCTTAAACAACCTTCCTTTGAAATAGTTGTCCAACTACACATTTTGGTGGCACATGTTGTTTTAGATCTAAACACAAGATCCAAAACACAACTTTGTCATCTAATTTCTATTTAATGTGTCCACTTCACTATATTAGAACAATTAGAAAATTATGAAAGTCTTATTTGAGACAAGTCTAATATGCTTAGGGATACACTGAAGTTCAAAAAGTTTGATTAAATATGTCCAGAAACAACACTCACTGCAATTTACCATGCTCACCTCTGAATCTTTTACATTGTGGAGGCTTTATTTTCCGAATGTATGATACAGTCTCTAGCTGGGTTAGACAATGAAAAAAACGCCCTCCACTTCATTTTTTGAATGGGTAATTACTTAACATATCCAGATAAGCTGGACAGCTATTTGGGCACAAAGGGTGCATATTACACTTAACATGGTCTAGGTTGTAGTTTAATTTAAGCTACGAATTGTAGTTTATATTATTTTGTGCAGTATCTTGTAATTGTAGCAACATAGTATTTCATTCGTAGCTAAAGTTTTCTGTCTTGATTTTTTTTCAGACCTGGCAAGAATAGGTGTGATGTTAGTGAAGAAGAGACTACAAATGCACTTAATGCACTATATGTCATTCCAGCCCCTGCAAATGGTATTCCTTCAGCTGGCCATCCTCATGTTGCTTCTGCTGGACTAGTAGCATCCACCACTTCCAGTGTAAATGGACCTGTTGAACAGAGTAGGAAAAGGAAAAGTGCTCTGACTGATGTAAGTACAGTGGTTGAGGGTTCTCACCAAACACAGGCTTCAGTTCATCCAGTGAGCAATCAGCATCATACAATTAAAAGTAAAGGTTCTGCTGATGGTAATCAGTATTCTGCTGAGAGAGATCCTATAAGCAAATCGCTTGATCCTTCTTTTGAAAAGAAGCGGACCAAAAGCAAGCATCATGACAGCTACTCTGATGGAGGTTCTGTTCAGTTTTTTCCTTATCATTTTATCTTGAGCTGATATACCATTTCTTGAGCTAATATACCATGTCTATTTAGCTATATGTTGTATCTATCTTTCTTTGCTGACTTATTTCTTTAATCTATTGCAGGAGATCTTGTGGAAAGATCTAAGAAGCACACAAAAGTGAAAAACAAGAGAGAGATGGATCGTGATGAATACAAAGCTTCTAAAAAAATGAGAAAGGAAGAGCGGCATCGTTCTAGAAAAGACAGGGACCCTGGATGTGATTTGGCTAGTGATGTTCCTGATGAAGCCAAACCCTTTTCTGGAAAGACAACAGCCTTGAAGGGTCCGGGTGAAAGGAGTGATGTCTCTTCATCAAAGCAAAAACATGTTTCACGACACCCTCCTGTGGAAAAATCCAAGAAAGCCAAGGACGAGGATTTAGTTATTCCTGATGACGAGAACAGGGAGTATTTTCATCAATCAGATGCACAAAGATCGGATCTATCTAGTAAGAAAAGGATAGTGAAGGAGTGGGAGGATAGTCAGAACAATTTGGTACCTCATATAAGCAAAGGAACCACAGTAAACCACAACTCTTCTACCAAGGAAACATATAAGGATGAGAGCCTCAAGGAAGCAAAGTTGAAGTCATTGAAATCTGAAGATGTATTTTCTACGGTGGATTCCAAATCTGGAAAACATAATGCTGATCAGATTTTGTCTTATGATGGAGGCCGTATGAACAATGAATTGGTGGAGGATAACACACTATTTACTGGCAAAAGAGGTATGCCCGAACTAGAAAACCAACTTTGTGATCAGGCTTTGGACATGGCTGAACCTGCTTCTAGTGATGGAGCCTGCTTTCAGCCAACAGCTGTAACTTCAAGTTCCTCAAAGGCTTCAGGCTCACATAGAAAGAAGCAAAACACTCAAGCAGCAAAGACTTCACCCGCTGTCTCTCATTCTTCATCACCACAGAGAAAATCTAACATTGAAAAGGCTCCTCATAATAGAATTTCAGGAAAGGATGGATCTGCAAATGCTAATTCAAGCACTACGCTAAACACGGGAAAGCAACTAAATACTGAAATTGGTGTAGCAGACAATGTTCAACATGCTAGTGAGCCAGTATTGGTTGGTTCTTCACGAAGAAAATCCGATAAAGACAATGGACAGGTTCAGTTAAACCAAGGTAATTCCTCGGATGGCGTTCACTTGGAAAGGGGTTCGGATGATGATCTGCAGTATGAATCTGCAAGAGGGAAGGGTTCCCGTGTGTCCAGAGGTTATAATCATTCATATTCTGGAGACAAAAATAACTATCATACTGATGTCTCTCCAGTGCAACCTGGAAAGCATATTATTGAACCAAAGACATCAGTCTTAGATGCTAAAGGTGATTCAACCATGCTTGACAATAAGAAAAGCACACCTTCCCTTCAAGAAAGATATGGATCTCAGCAAGGTTTGCCAGGTGGAAAAGATAAATCACATCTCAAGAGTAACAAGCAAGACTTGCAGAAGCCAAAAACTCAGATTGCCTGCACACCTCCAAGAGAAACGAAACTGGAATCCCATTGCACTCCATTGAAATCTAATGTGTCAAAATTGACACCACAGCTAAGGCAGTACAATGTCGAAAATGGTGGGCAACATGGCACTGCTAGACATGCAACTCCAAATGCTGCTGATACTTCTAGTCCAGCTAGGAAGGATGGCACTTCAGCTGCATATGCTCTCAAAGAAGCTCGAGATTTAAAGCACAAGGCTAATCGTTTAAAGGTTCTCCTTATTTCTCTTAAAATTTGTCGCTTTGCCGTATGACTAGTTCACTGGTATGTTATATATTTATTTACTTTTGGTAAAGTTCTCATCAACTTTCTCTGCAGGAAGAAGGAAAAGAGCTGGAAAGTACACGACTCTATTTTGAGGCCGCCTTAAAATTTTTGCATGTTGCATCACTTTTGGAACCTCCTAATTTTGATGGTTCGAAACAAGGCGATGCAGCCCAGAGCATGTATTCTGATACTGCCAAACTTTGCAAGTAAGCTACACAAATATATATCTAGTATCATATATTACTTGAACCAGAAAGTTTTTTGTGATAGAAAGGATGCATGATAGATTAAAACTATGCACATCCTTTGTGATCTCATGTAAATGTAAATGTTGTTTGGTAATTAAGCAGTATGACTGGTTTATGACATTGATTCTTTGACACCGTTAGCATAACAATGTTACTATGCATACAAGTAATACATAAATGGAAACGAATGATGCAATCTGACCTCATTTGTTCATCGCATGTAGGTTGAATTACTAACAACCGTCATTAGTCCTCGCACGCCAAACAGAATATTAATTGATAATTTCTAATTGCTATGATCATTATTTGAATTTTGTGTAACATTGCTCAAATTTGATCACGATAATAATCATTCATTTGATTTTCCAGCTTTGTTGGTCATGCATATGAAAAGTGCAAGAAGATGGCTGCGGCTGCTTTAGCATACAAATGTGTTGAAGTAGCTTATCTCAAGGCTGCATACTACAAATATCCAACTGCAAGCAAGGACAGACAAGTGTTGCAGGCTGTTGTACAAACAGCGCCAGGTACTTGATACCTACATGAACATCGGTCCATATTACTAATTCTCGTTAAACTCCTAGGATTTTCTGGAAGGCTCTTTGAATCCATTAAGTAATACCCGAAAAGAATTCAGTCGTTGTAAGCATGATTAAAATTATGAAAGCATGGATAAACTGTTCAGGGACAGGTTTTTTGTTCTATTTAGCCATCCTGCATGTAAACTGAAATGCAGATGTCCAGATAAATACCGGTGCAGCATTTAGTATTTATTATGGGCTGCTTGAGCTGGCATGACATCCTTGAAAGACAACTTCAAAACAAATGAAATTAGAACGTGTCTGCAATCACTTATTTTTCTGAGAGATTCTTCTATGGAAAATTCCTTATTATGTAGTATTGTGTACTTATTCAGTGTTGTATCAAAATTCAGTTCAAAATATGTTAGTTTCTTCTCTCAACGCAGTGCGCAGTGATAAACATATCTGAAGTTAGTTTGACGTCCGTAGTTCCGTACTATACTATGGTGTCATATTCTGTGTACTGCTTGCTGCTGGTGTTTCATATGGCTGAATGTTTTCTAAGCGCTGTCCTATCATTTCTGTTTTTTCAGTATTACTTTTATAGGGCATTGCATAGCATTTTGACTTTTTTATAACTGTACTCTCGACCTTGACTTTTGCAGGTGAATCACCATCATCTTCTGCCTCGGACATTGATAATTTAAATAACAGTGGGTTATCCAAAGGTCCTTCTAGCAAGGATGCCAATTCACCACAAGTGGCTGGGAATCATTTATTACTAGGTGTTCGTAATCAACCGCACTTGACGCGATTACTAGCTTATGTAAGTTCAAAATGAGTGTTCATTCATCGTGTGCTTTAATTATGTTAGGCTACTCTCACTCATAAAGCTTCATCAGTTCTAGTTTGGATTTAATGTTACTTGGGCCTTTTGTAGACAAACGATGTCAATTCTGCCTTCGATGCAACTCGTAAATCACAGATGGCACTTGCTTCTGCTGCTGGCAATCATGAAAATGGGATGGATGGTCTTTCTTCAGTGAGAACTGTTCTAGATTTTAACTTTCGAAGTGTGAATGATCTACTAAGACTTGTACGGCTTTCTATGGAGTCTATCAGCTGCTGACATGTTAATAATCCAAGAATGCCATTCCTCGAATGGATCCCACGGAAATACAATCCAATTTCTAACTCACTTTATTCTTGAAACACCTGAAGCCAAATAGTGCAGCAATGAAAAATGATAGGTCATCTTGTTTGGGCTCTCGGGTCAATTTGTACAGAAACTAGTCTCGGATTCTTCTTCCTTTACCACTTTGGTGGCATTCAATTAGTTCAAAAACTGCTGTTAGTGAGGAAGGAGCTTAAGATGAACATTGCACTGCTCAACATTTGTTGTAGCAGGATAGCTCCTCACTGCCTTATACTTTGTTCCCTGGAAAAGTGCTCATTACCGAGCATTCTTTTCCTAAATGCTGTAAATTATGTGATTTTCCATCGAGGCTGGCTTATGGTTGAAGAATCAATATGATAGTAAACTTTAAGCGGTACAAGATGACGTGTTGCCAAAAAAATTTGATGGTAACTCTCAGATGCTCAAATAAACTTTATTGGCTTTCTTGAAGTACTGCTTGATCTTTATCTCTTGATTTTTAAGCAGGCAGATGACTCAAAGCCAACTAATAGTTCTAACCAGAAATCAGCTAGCGTTTTTTGTCTCGCAATAATACCATGACTTCTGGATAAATTTATGCAGGTACCTTTCACTTATTTATTTCATTTTTATATATTTTATGTATTAATGTTTGATTCTGCCTCACAGTAGCACCAAATGAAAATGAGATTCATAGGTCTGAATAGATCTTTTGCTTTTTAACAATTTTAAAACCTGATGATTATTCACTGAGACCAACTCATGATGACACATTGACATATAAAGTGTTGTGTAACCTTGAATTAGAACATTTACATGTGCTCCCTGTCTCTGAAATCAGAATAGAATACTTGCTTCCCTGGAATCATACTTCGATGCATTCACAATCATTTCTGTTATTCTCATGAGTGGTATTTATAACTTTGATATCTGGGTTTCTTGGTCTGTTATTTTCTTTATTGTTTTTTTTTAAATTGTTTTCGAGGGTGCTCGGTTGCCTTAACTCAAATCTATAGCATAGTTGTAATATACATATTTTTCTTCCTTGTATGGTGTAATCTTTATAGTCAGATGATCTCAAACTGGCTTATATTAGTTTCTTGGCAAGATATTTGGTCCTGTGGGAAAAAAGACTTGTTGATGCATTTGAATTGTTGATGTTCAGACAGTTTTGTAGTTAGCATCCATGTTCAATTAATAAAATAAGGAGAGACTAATATTCTCCCTTGCCCAGAATAGTCTTGCAATTTTGTTTCTCCAAAAAAACCTTTTCTCACTAAATGCCCTTATTAGATGCTCGGTGGATGCTGTATTTTTTGAAAGAACTTTTCGTTTTTGAAATGGATGTAAAAAACATCGGCTGGATTGGAAGGGTTATCATGTTAAAAGTATAGTAACATTGCCAGATAATTCATGAGTTCTTCTGGTATTTGGCAGCTTTACATATATATGAGATGAACATAGAGGCAGTGACTTCAAAGTTACTAATACTGATGCATTGATGGTTTTTTTTTCAGGTTTCAAATAGGAAATCACTTGGACCATCAGCCTTTTGTGGATGTTGTACAAAAAGTTGAATGTACAATAGGCTAACCCTTTCCTATGTTCATCAGCATCACCAGTTACCGGCACATGTACATATATAAACTAAAGATGGAATCATTTTTTCCTTAGTGCTGGTGTTTGTTGTTTGTATGACAAGCATTGATTTTGCCAAGCTTTTTACCTGATCAAATTTTGTCATATTTAGTTGTTTAAGATAGTGGGGAGTACCAAAAATGTTGCAGAATGCAACTTGTAGCACAGCTTGAGTTTCAGTTCATCCAGTAAAGATGGAATGTTGAGCGCCTTACTACTGTGCCATTTTCTCATGTTGGATCTTCGTATGCTGAGATAGCCTAAAACACCACGTTTCATTAAGACCAATAAATGGGACAATTTATTTACAGCAGTAGCGTTAATATGGTATTACCAATTTTTTTCAATTCTATGGTAGCGGCAGAAATGAGCTTCTCTGAACACATATTGTCTATTTGGTAGATATTGCTAATGGTGTATGCTAACCTAATCTTCGTTTCTTAGGCGTCAATTGATTACACAAGCAATAAAGAGAAGCTCAAGTAATTTAATCAGACATCAGATAGGTTCTCTATATCTACTTGCGAACAGTTCTTCAAAAATTTCATCTCCCAGCCAAGTCCCTCAGCCACTCTGTAGATCTCCTCCGTCCTCAGGTGCGTCGCGTCGTCCGAGGAGAACCTGTGCAGGTGCAGCCACTCGCCGACGCCGGCGTCCACCCAGCTGAACCCGACTTCTTTCTTCACGCCCCTTTCCCGCATGTGCCGACGCACCTTGGCCACGCTGGCCCAGTCGCCCTTCTCGGCGTAGATGTTGGACAGAAGCACGTACGCGCCGGACTCCGAGGGCTCCGTCTCCATCAGTACGCCGGCGACCCTCTCGCCGACGTCCGTGTTTCCGTGGATCCTGCAGGCGCCCAACAGGCTCTGCAGAGCAGAGACACTCGGCCCGGATGGCATCTGAAGCATGAGCTGCTCTGCCTCCTCCAGCCTCGCTGCGCGACCTAACATGTCCACGACGCAGGCGTAGTGCTCCGGCCACATCTCGGCACCGTGCTCCGCCGACATGGAATCAAATATCTCCCTGCCCAAACTGACGAACCCGCTGTACCTGCAGGCCGTGAGGACGGAGAGAAGGACCACGCCGTCGGGAGCGATACCGGAGCGCACCATGTCGTTGAAGAGGCGCACGACGGCGTCGTAGTTCCCGTGCTTGCTGTTCGCCGAGATGATCGCCGTCCAGGCAATGAGGCTCCGGTTGACAGTCTCGCTGAAGGCCTTCTGGGCCTCCTCCAAGCTGCCGCGCTTCGCGTACATGTCAATGAGGGCGCCTGACACGTACTCTCTGGCGCTGAGCCCCAGCTTCAGAGACTGGCAGTGGTACATCTGGCCGTACGCCATGGACACGGTCTCGACGGTGGTCACCGCGCTGAGCACGGTGGCGAAGGTGGTCTCGTTTGGTCTCATGCGCTTTACCATCGACGAGAACGCCTCGAGGGCGTCCCCGCACTTCTCATTCTGCGTGTAACCGGAGATCAGCGCGTTCCAGGCGATAATCTCCGGGTGAGGCATGAGATCGAAGACCATCCGCGCGTCATCCATGCGCCGCAGCTTGGCGTACATGGTGATCAGGCTGTTCGCCGCCACCACCTCTTCTGACAGACCAGTCTTGAGGCACATCGAGTGGATCATCTGCCCTTCCTTTGTTGGGCAGTTTTCCGGCAGCGCTGAGAGCAGAGCAACGAAGGTGACCTCGTTGGGCGAGACGCCGTATCGCCTCATGCCGTTGAACAGCGAAACGGAGTCCTCGGCGTCCATGGAGATCACCGTGGTCCACGAGATGACGTCGCGCTCGTCCATGAGCTCGAACAGCTTCCGGGCGCATTTGGGAGTGCCGCACTTGTAGTACATCGCAACGAGCACGTTGCCGATGGAGACGTGCCCGTCGACGCCCAGCTTTGTGGCGAAGCCGTGTATTTGCCGGCCGAGGTTTGTGTCTCCGCCGCAAGCCGGAATCACGCTGCACACGGATATCCGGTCAGGCCGCACGCCGCCTTCCTTGAGCATTCGCAGGAATGCCCGGATAACCTCGGCCGGGCAGTCGCCGTTCTGCGAGAGCCCGCAGACCAGCGCGTTCCAGGAGACGAGGTCCCGCGCAGGCATCTCGTCGAACACCTTGCGGGCAGCGTCGAGCGAGCCTCCGCGGGAGTAGGCGGTAACGAGCGCGTTGCCCACGAACACATCGGCGGCGATCCCCGCGCGCGACGCCAGCGCGTGGAGCTGCCGCACGAGGCTGGATTCTCCCCGGCCGGCGGCGATGGAGAGCGCGACGGTGAACGTGACGGCGTCGGGCCGCACGTCGCCGGCGCGCAGCATCCGCGCGGCGAACGCGAGCGCCTCGCCCGGGTCGGGGATCGCGGAGAGGATGGTGTTGTAGGAGCTGGCATCCCGCGCCCGCGCGGTGGCGAACACCCTGGTGGCGGAGGGGAGCGAGCCGCCAGCCTTGGCGTAGCGCGCGGCGAGGGAGTTGGTAACGGCCGCGAAGGCGTCGAGGCCGGAGGCCACCGCGAGGCCGTGGAGCGCCGGCAGAGAGTCCCGGCAGGCGGACGCGACTGCCGCGGAGAACGCAATGGGGGAGACGGGGACGCCTGCGAGGAGTCGCGCGCGGAGGGCGGCGAGCGGGTGGGGAGTTTCAGCGAATGGGTGGTGTGCGGCGAGGGTGGAGAGCGCGTTTGAGCTGCCCGTCGCGCGCGCGGGGCAGGGCAGCCGCCGCAGTGGCATCTGAAGACTAGCCAGTCGCTACACGCACCCAACTCAAGGACGCGAAGCCCTACAGCCTAAATAATTCCCGGCCCCCCTCCCTCCTCCCGGCTCCCGCCCGCCGCTCTCCTCCAAAGTCCAAATCCCTCTGCGCTTTCTCCATCCATGGCGTGTGGGATGCTGCAACCTGCAGGGGCCGCCGCCGCCACCGACTTGTGGCCCCGTCTCCCTGTTCCTCTTCCTCGTCGGAGCGCCACCACCAAGGTAACAACTATTTCAAGGCCTACCTCTTTTAGCAACCTGTTCGTGGAACGGGCAATTCGTCTAATACAATGCGTTGCGGGAGAAATTGAGGGGATTTTAACCCAATTCGTTGATTATGAGTGGTTGGCGTGGACTTGGACTTAGAATTGTGCTGCTCTTTCTGGAAACTGTGATAAGTGGGAACACATGATTTGGCTGTAATACTGTGTAGTTCAGGGAATGCAGTTCAAGCAGTATTTAGGTTTAACTTTGTTGAAACTTACAGTTAATTACTCATAGCCATAGGAGTGTTATTGCTCACATCTTGCACTCTTCGTCATGTTCAAGTTCCTATTTGCCATTTGTAATTTATGGTGCTACGAATGATGTACTGATCCTGAAGGATCCTTTTGAGGTCTCTGTTCCTTGAAGTTCTGCGTAAGAAGCTCATAGCGCCTTATCATCCTCTACACTAACAAAACACTAAATCGTATCACTATTAACCTTAAATGCTGCAGATTTGTTCTTCTGTAAATGTCTGAATACTCATAAATACTCTGTGTAGCAGCAAGTTGCAACTAGTTGTTTTATTCCACTCCCCATTTTTTTTAGGCAACTTAGCAAATGTTTTTTTTTTGAGGAAATCGGGAGGGAGGCCCCCACCTATCATTTCATTCATTACTTAAAACGCAATACATGCAGTTTTTCAATTTTTGAGTTACAATGCATACGAAAGAGAGCACAGCAGAAAGCAATGCAATGCATACAGAGCATGCCGATCACAGTCAGGCATCGCAGAAAGATACTATACAACATGGGAACTAATCGGTGAACTTAGCAAATGCTAGAAATGATGCCCTTTACTCCTGATCCTGAAGACCCCTTTCAACACCTGTCACCTGTGTCCCTAGAGGTTTTGCATAAGAAGCTCTTAACACTTTTCCAGCATTGCCTGAGTATTAAATAGATGGCGCAGTTAACTTCAAAAGCTGCAGTTTCTTTCTTCCGTCTCTGTGTATATCTGAACTATCATAGGAACATTCGTAGCAGGTTGCAACTAGTTGTTTAATTCCACTTCCCATTTGCCAATATAAATGATGCCCTTTACTCCTGATCCTGAAGACCCCTATCAACACCTGTCCCTTGAGGTTTTGCATAAGAAACACCTTATCGGCATCGCCTGAATACTAAATACATGCCGTTTCTTTCTTCCTTGTATGCCAACTTCTGATGGTTTTATGCTCACAGGTACATTCACATCCAGCTCCATATACGGATCAGTTCGGGTGGAAGCTGCCTTTGAGTGGTAATGCACTTTATCCATCAGTCATCACAATTAACATAACATTGGTGGTATGAGCAGGACTGATGTTCCAGATCTACCTTCAAATTAATCTACATGATTGGTCTGACGAGGTGTTAAAACAAACTCTGTTGCAGTTGAGCGTACTACGCACAGGTCCAGGGGCCTCATTTTCTGCACACGTTCAGGTTCATCTGCAGAACTTGCTGCATTGAGCAGACCTGCAGATGCCTCCGGTGCTCACAGTGATCAATCCTGGAGGCGTTGCACGGATTCTGTTCTCATTGTTATATCTGGATACTGGGCTGGTCCTGATGTAGATGATGGTTGCGGTAGTGTTGAGGCCGTGCTCCAACGAGTTGTAGCAAGACAGAGTTGATTTGTTCTTGTTCTGGGCTTGTGGCCTGAATCTGAAGATAAAGTGTACTCAACAGTAGAGTTAGTTTTTTCCTTGAGGTGAATCAATTGTTAGACCAAATAACTTATTGCAGAGCTTGACGATATGGATCAGTTATACTCAGGAATACAGCTGTTGATGGCAAAAACTATATATAATTAGCAAGCGTCTAGCAGCGCGCCGGCGCAAAGGAAATGTCATTGTTGGCGATGTCAAAGATGAACTGCGTGGTGAGTTGCTGCATCCCGCCGAGCACCGTGTCAAACTCGTGCGACTCGACGGCGAAGCATAGATGCCGGGCGGCCCCATGGATCACCTCCAGGAACAGCAGCTCAGGCTTGATGTCAAAATTGACCCCTTCGTGCAATTGGAGCGACAAGACGCGCATAGACGTTGTTGATTGGGGATCCGGTGCGCGCCATGGCGGAGCAGATGAGCTGCCACCTCACGTTCCAGGACGTTATTATACGCCGCATGGACCATCTTGGACACGGGCGAGCCGACGTCGATCTTGCATCCGCCATTGCCGCCCTGAAACATGTCCGGCGTGATGCCTGCGAGCTTCCTCCCGTCGAGGATGACACCGACGACGCGCATGTGGTACTCCACCTGTTGGCTGGATATGTGATGTCGACGCCGAACCGAAGGAAGCCGCGGCTGTTCCCGCCGGCGGCGAGGCAGTAGGAGAACTGCCCGGGACCATGGCGGCCCGCGAGCTGTTCGATGAACGAAGATGGGTGCCTGCTCATGCTGAGAACACCGGCTAGCGCGCCGTGGTTCAGGAAACCCTGCGTCGTGTCGGAGCAGCCGAACACGACTCCTGGGATGCCGTGGCGCTGTCGCCGGAGCTGCTGGCGAAGGCGAACTCGTCCTTGCCGAGGTAGCCCTCGGCGAACGCGCCATGGGACAGGACCTGGAAGGTGCAGATGAGGCTAGCTGCACGGACCTTGGCGTAGCTAGGGGACAAACCGGTGTCGAAGATCGGGGACGCCTGCGGGAGCGCTGGGTTGCTGGGCCTGCACTGCATCCACGTTTCTTGCCCGGTGAGGTCCAGCTCGAGCATGTAGAAGTTCCGGCCGTGGCCCGTGCCCACGCCGACCTGGACGGCGTGCGACCAGGCGTACTGCACCATCGGCGGCCGTATCGTCGTCAGGCCTTTCTGCTGCACGTCGTAGCGAAACAACCCGCGGCACGCTGAAACCACCACCATTGCCAGCGGCACTGCGGCTGATCAGGTTTAGCAACACGAGGAGGCAGCAGGAGAGGATACTTGCATTTGGGACTGACATGGTTGATGTCTCTAGTTCAGGAATCCGTAAGTATCAGTAAATAACATACCATCGCACATTATTCTCATCCTAATAATGTAATAATGACGCAATAGGAAAAAGAGGGAATGCATATGCATCAATTACTATGTTACTAAATAACCAACTTCCTGCTCTCTCTTATGCTAAGCCAGTAAGCCTATTCTGAGCGGCTGTGCATTCACCGCCATACAAGAGGACTACCATGCATACTAATCAGGATTTGGACCCTCATCTCCCTTTGAACCAACATGCTCCTTGCCATTGGCTTGTACGTCCTCACCGCCACTACAGGACTCGGGGTCCTTCACCACTGAGGCATCATCTTTTATGTTATTTGTTTCTTCGATCCTTACAGTTACAGCACGGGCTAAAAAGAAAAATGTTAGCCTGATACCACATTTAGTTTTTGATGAATCGACTTCACAAGACGAACAAATTGCCCAGATAAAAGAATGTTTGTCCAAAGAAAACAAACTATTACCTCGGACGACGTGGATTAGTGCTTTCTTGCGGAGATTTGTTACTAGGATAACAAAATTAGTTAACTCAGAGGTGGCATCACACAGTGCCGCCCGGGAAAGCTGCAAGGCAATTATAAACAGTTCAATAGCATTGCAATGACAAAGGATAGACTGAACTCTGTCTGTAACCAATTATAGCACACCTGATATGCTTTTCTCTTGGGAGCAGTTGTTAACCTTGTTACTGATTTTTTTATATTACGCTGCAATTCATGGTTTAGTGCCTCCACATCATATCCAGGGCTATAATACAGTGAACTATCTTCAATGTTATTAACGACTGCCAAGGTATCTTCAAACAATATATGGCTAATTGCAGCCAAACCTCCAAGAGCATCAAGAAATGAGATGATAACCGCCCTATCGAACTTCCCATGGCTTGCGTCCTCAGCAGCCTTAATAAAGGTCAACATATACACCCGAATGATCTATATTTTTAGAGAAGTTTAATAAACACATCAATATTGTTTCAAAAATGGGATCCAACAGCTTATATAATCCTGAAGTGTTTACCTGCTTGACTGTATCAGCTGACATTTCACTTGATCCATCAACTTTCAAGTGTGCATTAGCCTACAGTGGCCATGAAAAACATAAATTAAACATTGTACACATGAGAGAGAGGGAGAGAGATTATATTGTAGTTACCTACCGTAATCCTAGCAGACAAACGAATAGCCATTGCAGCTCTTGAGCTAACCATGTTTGCCAGCTCTCCGGCTTCGTCATACTACATTCCTCACCAAACAAATTTGTACAATCAGGAGTAGTTCCAACAATTATAGTATAGTAGCATCTTCTATCATATCAAACTATAGCCAGAGAACCTCTGGCTGCCCAACCAGTAGGTTGATTAGTTGTCACAAATTGAGTAGTTATCATCTCTGAAGCAAAAGTAAACTTCTGACATTTACTTTTAGAAGTCTAACCATGCAGTGTTTTTATTATTTCTACAAATTTGCTGTTAGAATTATGCAAAATTATAGCTTTTATATACACATGCCCATTGTTAAAGCTTTCACAATCGTATAGGAAAATTCACACTTTCACATTTACAACAACAACAACAAAGCATTTTATCCCAAGCAAGTTGGGGTAGGCTCACACTTTCACATTTGTATAGGAAAAATCACGATTATTTACAACTTAAATGTGAAGCATGTTTTTATTCATAATGTCTCTACTTAGCCATACTTTGCAAGACCATCCTATATTGAGTTACATTTTATTAGGAAAATGCTAACTAGTATCGTAATGTGCCATGATTAGGCAATGGTTGATCAAGCACTATACCAGTGTAACAGAAAGAGAAAAAAATTGTGGTACTATTTTTAGTACTAAATAAACTACTTTACTTGATGATATTAACAATAGATTAATACATTGAATGCCGTTTTACCATATAAACTTTTATTTCTTTCTAAAAAAAAAGAACATGCAAATATGTTATAAGAAAATACTAACCTCTATGATAAGATTTGGAAGTATATCTTTCGTGCAGGTGCAAAATTTGTCCTCCTCCTCGCGAAATAACGTAGCCTCTATTTTTTGGAGCTTAGAAAGACAATAAAAGCATCAAAAATATTATCATCAATTAAAGCAATTTATTTAGTCACAATTTGGCGTGTAGTTCATCGTAAAATAGTGTCAAATAAATATGTTCCCTCCAATGTGACGAGCTGTCACAAATAAATGGTGCAACAGAGTACAAGATTAAGAATATAACCATAGCATCTTGTCGAGAATTAGCACCCAGAGCACGCAGTGCTGTTCCATCTCCGTATTTCCTGTCGAACTTGTCCATCTCCTCGCGAAATCTCAGTGTCTGAACACAAAGAGATAGGAGTCGGAGATGGAACAGGGTAACTAAAATAGAGATAGGAACCAGATATCAATTCAAAAGAGATAGGAACCAGATATTTAAAACACACCTAATCTAATTTATCCACTTTGCACACACAGGGCACCAGAGTTTGTATGCTGAACAGAGTAACTTCGCATATACTCTTCGTTCAATACAGAGTAACTTCGCATATTCGTTCAATACAGAAAAAAAGAAGAAGAAAGAACTAACGAACGGTTTGAATCATGTACGGTATGAAGCATAAAAGGTGAATGTGAACAGAATAACTGCATATTCGTTCTGAATAATAACTTCATATAACAGAAAAAGAGAGAGAGAGAGAGAGAGAGAGAGAGAGAGGATTCCATTCCTCCATCAATGGAATCGACTAGATGAGGAAATTTGGGAGTTGATGATTTTACTCTGGTATCTGCATCTTCCTCTGGGCTGAGCTCGAATGCACAACCGGCAGCGCAGCCGGAACCAAGGCGCAGGCGAGCAGAACGCATCTGCATCTTCCGGTAGGGCAAGGGCGGCAAGAACGTGTTACTTCTGCTGTCACAGAGAAGCCGGGAGGCCGGTAGCGTCGCCGACGGGGCAGCATGGCTAGGCGGACGAGGGCGGAGGTGGAGGATGGCTATCCTCGTCGCCATCACAAGGAGGAGCGGTTCCTGTTTCCTTCCGGCGCTTCCGAACGTTTCTGGTATGGGGCAAAACTCGAAGATCTATGTGCAGTCAATTCTGTTCCAGGGCGTGTCCCATGTTAACTGCGCTGCTGCCTGTCTACTGCCCACGTTCCGATGCCGTGTTCGATTATAAAAGAAGGAAAAAGAAACTCCAATTTTCTCCCGAGATGTAGAGACCGAAGAGAATATCGAAAAGTGATCTCCCATGTCAATTAGAAGAGGGCCGTTGTTATGGAAAGACAGATTTTGTCATGCTTTGAGTGCAAAAATCGATCGGAGATAAAAATAGAAATGAAAAAAAATAAAGATATTAACAAGATTTTACCATAATATTTCTAACAATATTCATGACACATATAATCAAAGCCATATCACTTAAAGTGATGAAAAAACACAAATCCAAGAGACACCCATGAAACATTTATCCATCACACATGAGTTCAAATATACAAATTACAAGTCGAGAAGCAATAAGTCCATGACAAATACAAATATAACATATGATTTTTTTTTCTATTTTATGCTCCACTTTTGTCTTACTTCAATTTTTCATAACTCAAACTTGACCATTTTCATGATTTGATTTCATATTTAACATCTAAAATTCGTCATTTTAGATCTACTTTTTTATATATATCTTTACATCAATTTTCTCAAAAAATAATTAATTAGAAATTTAAATCAGAAAACTGGTTTACCGGCAAATAAACTGGCATGGACTGAGATTCCCGATATGCGTGGAATTCAGTCTTTTCCTGAATGATTGCACCATGATGAACAAGTACAGATAGCAAAGCTGATAAAAGCATCTCTAAAAGCTGCTCACTAAATTGGTTTCAAAAGATAATTTTTTAGACAGCTTTTCTTATCTCCTCCAACAGTTCTTCCTGAAAATGACCAAAAATAAGTTTGATTGCGCCACTCAGCATTTAGGGCGTAACAACATGAATTCTCTTCTAAATACTTAGAAGAATTCGAGGCCTCCAACTTTGTCCTTGTTTTTAGGTACAAATAAGACGACGTTAGGTACAAATAAGATGACTTGAAGGACCTTCGTGAAAAAAAAACCAATGACTAGGGAAAAATAAATATGTGAGTTATTTTGGGGAGCGGTTGGAGATCCGTTTTTGGATTAAACCCATCAATTTAGCATAAGGAGAATTTATGGGATTCTCATGGAGATGCTCTAAGTGGTCACTAATTTAAGCAAACAAGCATAAAGGAAATAGTATGCATGCTTCCATCTGCAAAATTTGCCATTACCGGGGTTTGGCTATGCCCGATTCACTATATAGCGGAAAAGAAAAATGGATCAAAGAAAAGAGTTACTACTATGTTTCCAAATTATTGTCGTTGTTGACTTTTTTCGTTACGTTTGATCATTCATCTTATTCAAATATTTTTAAAAAAATCATATATTTTATTAAAATATATTTTACACTAAAGAAATTTGAAATATACTACCCTGTAAAATTTTATATTTGAATAAATATTAAATAAGATGAATGGTCAGACGTAACGAAAAACTCAATGACGACAACGGTTTAGGAACGGAGGGATTACTATGTTACTAAAAACTTGGTAATAATTAGTTGTATTAAAATTTATGGAAAAGTGTTCAACTTCAATGTAATTGTTAGATTCTAGGAGAAAGAGAAACTAAAGGAATATTGTTCTCTCCATCGATAAATAAAGTTTTTTTTAATTCGATTAAAGTTAAATATTTTTTTTACTTTTGACTAGCAATATTTCTAAAATTAAAAATTAAAAATAGATATAGCTCCACATTATGATGGTTATGATTTATGATGAATGCAGGGGCATCATTTCACTACTACAATTTTACTCTATAGTGGCAGATGCAATTTTGACGTTACTTGCGGACTCGCTATTTTGGACCTAGTGACAAGGTCCGCTACTACGCACGTGAAAATAGTGGCGGATATCACCGGCCCTCAACTCTAGTAGCCGAGTCTGCAACTACGTGTAAAAAAGTAGTGCGAACACAACCGGCTCGCTACTATACCGTAGCCCAGCCCACTAAACCTATAAAAACAACTTCAAACCTAACCTAAAAACACTTCACCTCTCTCTCTCTCTCTCTCTCTCTCTCTCTCTCTCTCACGAGCGGCGGTGGCGGCCGGCCTACTCCCTCCCAACACGGCCAACCCCCTCCCTCCCTAGCGTGGTGGCGGCGTCGCGGTCACCCTCCTCCCTCCCCGACGCTGCGTGGTCGGGATCCGGCGAGCCCCCCCTCGGCGACCTTCCCTCGGCTGGATCCGACGGTGCCTCCGCTACGGGAAAATCGTTGTTTACCGAGTGTCCTAACCTTTGCTGAGTGTATTTCATCGTGCACTCGGCAAAATACGTATAGGTCGAGTGTTTCTTTTTGGCACTCGGCAAACAAGAGAGTTTGTCGAGTGTTTTTTTTTTGCACTCGATAAACTATTTTTTTCTCCTTTTAAAACTTCTCCCACTTACCACGTACAACATGTGTAACTCCATGTTAAACTTTGAAGTTTTTTTGTACTCATTTGCTATATTTAGTTAATTAATTACATTTTAAGCAATATTTTTGAATCAATTCAAAATTGAACTACAAATGATTTAAATAATAAAATACAATGAGTATAAAATTTATATTCATGTTCTTTAGCCCAATTTAGAACCTTACCCATGAAAAAAGAAATTTTCCATGTATTTTAGAAGAAGTATGACCGCTAACGTGTGTTCGAATGATTTTTAAATTCTAAAAAAATCAAATAAAGTCAGAAAATCATAATATTTGTTTAGGATGTGATGGTATCATACGTAGAAGGTACGATAAAAAGTAAAGAAGGTTCGGAAAAGTTATCACGTATATTGTTTACAAAAGAGAAAATCTCGATAGAAGCACCTTGAAATTAAGAATGAGACATTAAAATTTAGAGTCAAAATGATGAAAAAGTTTTTATTTTGACTTCAAATCATTTTGTATAGTTAATAGCCCATATAAATTATGTCATGGCAAAATTTTGATTAATTATAAAATTTATTTGCTAATTTTTTATTTTTTAAAAGTATGTAATTTTTTTCCGAGGCCGACAAAAAAACACTTGGCAAAAGGCTGTTTGCCGAGTGTTTTCAACACTCGGCAAATACGCCATGTCACCGATCCACCACCTGAATTTCTATTGATCATTCCTTACCCCCACCATATCCCTCTCTCTCTCTCTCTCCCTTATCTCTCTGTCTCTCTCTCCCTTCTCTGCCTTATCCTCCCGCGCCCGTCTTCTCCCGTCTCTCTCGCCCCTCTTTCTCTCGCTTGCCTGGCGGCGGCGTGCGGCAGGGCCATGCGGTGGCCCCCAAGCGATGTGGTGGCAGATCCAGGCTGGGTAGGGCGGGGCGCGAGCGGCTCTCCTCCCGCCATCCCTCCCTCTCTCGCCGAGCAGGGCGGGCCGCGCGGCCTCGTGCGGCGGCAGGGCAAGGCGGCGCGACTTTAGGGCCGGGCGGTGGCCCCCGGGCGGCGCGACGGCAGATCCAGGTGTGGTGGGGCGGGGCGCGCGGCTCTCCTCCCTCCATCCCTCCCTCTCGTGCCCGGCAGGGCGGGCCGCGCGGCCTCGTGCGGTGGCAGGGCAAGGCGGCGCCCCCGGGCGGCGCGACGACGCATCCGGGTGGGGAGGGCGGGGGCGCGCTACCTCGTGCGACATTGGTGGTGGCTAGGGCGAGGCGATGACGGCGGTCAGGACCAGCAACGACAATGGCGGCGGCCAAGGACAACGGTGGCGATTTTTTTTAATTTTCCAGAAAATGGATGCCGAGGGTCAAAATAGATACTCGGCAAACCTTTGCCGAGTGCCCGGCACTCCGCAAAGAACCTTTGTCGATACGAGGTATGCCGAGTATCCTTTACCGAGTGTAGCACTCGACATATAGTCCGTCGAGTGTATTTTGGTGTTTGCCGAGTGTTCGAGACACTCGACAAACATGTGATTTCCCGTAGTGCTCTATCCCTAGCCCCGGTTGACGACAGTTCCGACAGGGTGGGGGAGCCGGATTACTTTTCTTTATTTTTCCTATACGAAATTTATTGTCGCGCCATTGTCCCGGTAGTGACGGATTTTTGTTCGCTAGCGCTAGTTCATTTAGCGGCGGACTTTTGTCCACAACTAAAGCTTTTACTAAATAGTGACAGGATCTAAGTAGTGTTTTAGGTGTCCGTCACTAAGGACACTTTTAGCCCGTCGCTATAGAGTATTATTCTAGTAGTGGTTGTTTGCGAGCAAATATCTTGATTTTATTCAATATTAATAGTCAAAGTTTAAACTAGTTGACTTTGATCAATTCATGAGATGCTCATAGATATAGTTTATCAGACACAAAAGACGTGTTCCAATATCATGTACTGTAAAAATGACAAAAATGCACAACATTATTCGAAGAGAATATATAAGAAGGGGAAATTCTATGTACCATCGAAAAAAGTTTGGTTCTCTTGTATAACATTGAAAAACTTATGATTCCTTGTATAATCAAATTTCGCATGCCTTCTGTACCATTGCTGTCAAAGAGATTTTTGCTATTTTAACCACGTAACCGGTGGGCTTCGCCGAATAATCACGAAATCGGTGCCATGTGCTATAAAATGATCATACCTGTTGGAATAGATATTTTTGCATTTTCTCTAATGATTTAAACACAGGAAAGGATGATTATACCTCTGCCCTATCAAAAGCCCTCCCACGACGTGGTGCCAATTAAAAAAGGGAAGGTTGCTGACAGACATGGTGCTTCTGTTTTTGTTCTTTTACATCTTGGTGACCTTCTTTTTTTTTTGATAGGGCAGAGGTATAATCATCCTTTCGTGTGTCTAAATCATTAGAGAAAATGCAAAGATGTCTATTCATTTTACAGTATATGACACCGGTTTCGTGGACATTCTTGCAGAACCCAAACTTGTGTGTGTGGTCATTCGGCCGAAGTCCACCATCTCGCTGTCAAATGGAGCTCAAACGGCTGGAAATGGAGAGCTAAAAAGACCCTTCGCTCCCCATGGCCACCCCTGTCCCTCCTGAGCACGCCTTCCATGCGGGCGGTTGCATGCGCCGTTGCGCCCGTGTCTGAGGAAATTTCTAAGGGTACAAAAGACATTGTCCTTTTTTGGATGGTATAGAGGAAGCTTTCTCAAATAAGAAAGCAATTTTGTGAAATTCATATTTACTTTTGCATGTGGGGACCCCAGACGGCGTGCGCGGTGGCTCTCCATCTCGATCTGCTGCTCGCGCTACATGTGGGGACTGGGGACGCCAACCAGCTCCTCGTCGATGACGGTCTACAAACGCCGGAGCCTCGACGAGCTTATTTGTGCGAGTGTGACCAAGAAGGATCGAATACTACTTAAGCAAAGATCGATGCCGTCGACTCCATCACATCAGTACTACTTAAGCAAAGATCGATGCCGTCGACTCCATCACATCACATCACATCACCCAACCTTGCGTGTTGGATGTGAACGGTGTTGCGATACCACACAGGATGTCGAGATCCAATACACACTCACAGATGAGGCATGCATATCACATCAATGATGATACATAGAACACAAGGCAAGGGAGACAGCACATCTCATTCAGAGGTATCACATGGAGTAAAGACGGTGCATAAAAAGAGTCCATTTTTGTTAAGAACGAGTACAAATTAAAGCGTAGCATGCAGCAGGGCAAAAGGACTCCTTAAGATAGCTTGCATCGAGTTTTAGGACACTGATACAGAACAGCACAAGTGCTGCTGATGGAAAGGACCCAGACTGATACTACTGGATAACATGGAACTTAAGGAAACAACATTAACTAGCAGTACTAAAAAGGACATGGAATTGAAAGATAATTGTCTGGTAGCCACAGACAAGAGACCTCATCCCAGGGACCAGAAGGCCTTCACTGCCCGGCGGAACACCTCGTCGATGGTGTCCACAAGCTTGGTCATCCCCAGGACCATGTCATGGTAGTAGGCGTCCGGATCCGGGACAGTGGCGGGGAGGTGCTCCAGCGGAATCAGGACTTTGGCAGTCTCTGAGGGGAACGTGACGGCCGCAGTCTCTAGGTTGGGCTGAAGAAGGACGATGTTGTAGAAGAAGTTGAGGATGGCTGCGGCTTCAATGATGGAAGTGGCAGGTAGGTAGCCGTTCCTGGACTGAGCAGCTGCCATGCGAAGCTTGTATCCGGCCTCCTTAAGAATCTGCAGAGAGAAAATTGAAGGATGTATTTGGTGCCCGGCCGCCACACACAGATGAAGCAAAATAACGCAGGCTGCAAATTAAATCACAACTACTTACGTGTAGATCCACGGCAGTCCAGTCCTTCTTAGGAACCCGTAAGACATCGTCGAGGAGGGCGATCCCCTTGGCCGCAGACTTGTCAAATGCTGCCAGCTGATCGCCTCTGAGGCACGCGATGACGTTCAGGTTCTCCTCGAAAGTTTTCCATGAGCGGATCACATCGAGCACCTCAGGGGGCAGCTGTGTCACAGTGAACGAACAAGAAATTGTAAACAAATTAACGCAACGCCGCAGCAGACAGATTCAAATGACCAGGAAAGTATAGAGGAATATTGCAAGGCGAAATTAAAGCACACATGATGCAAATACCAAACAGAGAGAGAGAGAGAGAGAGAGAGAGAGAGAGAGGCGAAAAGAAGAATCTTTTTACCTCTTGATCGCCGTCCAGGTCTCCCAGCAGGTCGTCGCCAGCCCTGGCCACGACGGAGCCAGAGCGCTGGCCAGCACCACCGGCCATGGTGAGCGCGCCTCCGCCGCCGGCCAGGACCGCGACGCCGAAGCCGAATCCCTCGCCGTACCCGGTGGCGGCAGCAGCCAGGGCCCGCGTGGCCACCCTCTCCTCCTCCTTGCTCAACGGGATCAAGCCGTGAACCAGCGAGGCGGTCACGGGATGAACCCGCCGACCAGGTGGAAGCTTAGCCCCCGGCGGAGCAAGCAGGAGGACGGGCTTCCCGTAGGCCGTGGGCGGATCCACGAGAAGGATGCGGCCGGTAGAGGGAGATGAGAAGAGGGGCGCCATCAGCTGGTGAAACGGGAGTTGTGTGAGTGGTGATGGCCGGGATGGGCGCAGCTTATATAGGGGGAGCAGGAGGGGCTAGGGTTTTGCTTTTGGACGGACAGGTAGAGCTTGGCCATGGCAGGCAGGGGTACGTACGGATGGCGAGAACGATTTTTTTTTTTTTTGAGCCAATGAAATAGCTAACCGGACTCTGTGTGCCATAGGGGATGGAAGGAAGGCCATGACTTGAGGTGGTGCATCACGGTTTCACGTGACTTTAACTCACGCCCGGTTAAATCTTTACCTGGGTTAGTTAGCATGTGGGTGTTTCTCAGTGGGGTCCATGAGTAGCTGGTTTCATGCAACGTCCACATACCGAGGACTGGGAGATGCTGCACACAAGACCAGTTCGCGAAAGGAAGCAGCTACAGTAGCTAGCTAGTCTTGCACGGGGATGCTGTCCTGCTGAGATCGAGTGGTCGTGATCTCCTGTTGGTTGCCGGTCATCCACACAGTCGAATGAATGATCTCAACGAAAAGAAAATGATTTAGTTCACTAGGGTGTCAAATTTAAACGTCGTCGTGGCTTCCTTAACAATAATGGAGAAAAGTGACCGCCTGGGAGTGCCCAAACTTAGATCGGACAGACCTTGCATATGGCCACATGACCAAACCAACCAAAGATGTTCTAAAAAAACCAACCAAAGATGGTTGGGCCAAGGGGGTAAGCAGAACTGCTCCCTCGACCATAGTACTGTACTCATCGAGTACTAGTAGTGCGAACTACCTTTGGTCAGGTTAACCACGGTCTGTGGTTAACTGGCCGGGCTTTCCAACTTTTCGCTCGCTTGGCAAGAAATATCAGAGGTTTACATATCAGAGGGCATTCGAAATCGGCATCCACAGCTCACATCTCCGGATGGCCGGCTTCACTTTTGCGTCCATGAGGGAAGGACGGAGGAGATTCCACCAGGGGCACCAATGGAATTTGCAGCCGAATAACTCGGTGGCGGGCCCCGCACACCGAGAGGGGAAGGGACGAACGGCGCAGTCGCCGTCCTTTGCATGGTGATTGCTTCTTTAGTTTCGACGCATTTCACGACGCCGTTAGCCCTCCGACTAGGTTTGGTGGGATGGAATGAGCACCGGTTCGCGCGAGAGCGCTTCGGAGAGAAGAGAGAGAGATAGAGGATGAAGAAAGGGCAAGAAACAGTGCATGGGCTGAAAACTGTGCCGTGATGTGGGCCTTTCTAGGTTCTGGGCTGGATTGCAAATGGGCCGCACAACACTGTACCTGACAGACATGGCACAAATCCTGATTATCTTTGATTAAACCATCGTTTAGTGTCGTCATTTTTTATGAGACCACCTCCAGAAGAAACTTTTACTCCACTAAAACAGGATTTTGATGACCATTTTCGATTCTGCTGGGTGCGCACCGGCTGAGGCTGAGCTACACGAATCTCCAATTCGCGTGCGTGACTTGCCCCAGCCGACCGGCTGGCAGTAAGCGGCCTGCAAAGCTGCAGGGCAAGTTCAATCGGTGTCCATGGCGACGCAGGTCTGTTTTGTTGGCTTCCTATACACGGCAATGCATTGATTGGGTGGAGTGGAGGGCCAAGCGAGCGGACTGCTTTTGACCTGACCTGCTTATGTGAGCAAACTCTGGTCATGTGAACCACGCCCTATGGTTAACTCGGGACGAAGGCAACAGGCAACGCCGACGTGGTTGGAGGAACGCTGGTTAGGTTAACCGCACCTCGTGGTTAACTCTGGAGGAAGCCACGGTGACGTCAAAAGTGATGTGGTGGTTGGAGCCTTTGGAGGAAGAGCTGGTCAGGTCAGCTTAACCGCACCTATGGTTAACTTGGGGTTTTCTTCGGCAAAAGGGAGCTTTCGTGGGATAGGTGAGGGCAGGACAGTCCTTTCGGCGTCCCACGGAGCGCAGATGTTGGTGGCGGGTCCGACACACGGACCGGAAGAGGAATCGAGTCCTCGGCGGGGCATGCACAGGCTGTCCGTGACGCATGCCATGCCACGTTGGTTCTCAAGAGCCTTCCTCTGGCTTGGAGCTTGTGCGCACAAAGAGAGGAAAATGGGCTTTCTCTGGGCCCTGGTTCATATTTGGCATATGGGCCATACTTGGGCTATGGGCTCGATCACTGGTGGTTTGGACAGAAAGTCAATGCTTAGTGTTGATTAAACATGTCCAAACGGGCGGCCCGGCACGGCCTGGCCCGAGCACGGCAAGGCACAGCCCGGCAGCCCGTTAGTCACTCAGCCCAAGTATACAATAGCGGCCCATTTAGCGTAAAAAATGGATGGAGGTGGGATTTGAATCTTGAATCTGTTGGTTGAGAGTAAGATGTTTCACCACTAAACAACAATTGTCTTTGTTTCACTTAGAGAATTCTATTTTATTTGTATATTAATAAACAACTAACAGGCCATACCTATAAACGGGCCGTGCCGTGCCGCCCGTCGGGTCGAAGCCTCGGCCCAAGCACGGCACAAAGCCTCGGGCCGGGCCGTGCTTGGACCGTGCTTTTTTTCGTGCTTCAGACCGGCCCACTTGGCACGGCCCATTTGGACATGTTTAGTGTTGATTGAGCTGGACGGCTGGACCTGATTGACCACCGGAGCATTTCTCTATACATTTACATAAAATAATACATGGGCAATGCGTGACGCGACAATTTTTTTGTCAAGAAACTACTCCATCTTACAGCAGACTGAACCATCATTAAGGATATATCCTCGTTGATTCATGAGACTTACAACGGCATTAGACCCGGCCGGTTCATCATGATTTCTCAACTGTAAAAACAATAAGTAAAAAGCTTCATTAGCATTTGAACTATTAACGAGTTAATGGGACAAGTGTCGTCCATGGTCTTTGCCACGGCTGCCAGCCGAATGCCTCTCGCCCCTGTAACAGTTGTTGCCCGACGTACTAGATCATCATGCATGCTTGAATGTCAGAAAGTTTCTTCGTATATGTTTCTTACAAAAAAAATCGTACATGTAGCATTTCCCATTGAGAAGTATGTAAAAGCATCTCTCAGTCCTAAATAGGAGTAGTCGGAATGGAAGGCTCCCCAAAGCGGGGGTAGTTTTCAGCAAGCTGGTTACGCTGTCTCGAACTGGAAAACAGTTGGATGGCCGACTGAAAAGGAACAATGACGACTGTCCCCAACCCAATCTTTATTTTCTCCACGTTAGTGGGGAACGATGTAAACACATCATCCGCTGATTCGATCTTGAACATCTCAGTCGATTTGGACCTCTTCTTATGGATAATTAATGGACTGGAATACAAAAAAAAAAAAAACCCAATGTAATGCAGGCATGAAACATGTCATCAAATATTATTTAGCCTAATGACGAAATAAGTAACAGACGAAATACAACAATTACCATTTGATTAAAGACCGATTATAATATCATGTTTTTTTCAGACTAAGCTTGTTCTGAGAGGTTGTGCATTAACCGCAACACAAGAGGTCTATCATACTAATCAGAATTCGGACTCTCATCTCCCTTAAGCATCATCATCATGCTCCTTGCCATCGGCTTGTATGTTGTCACGGCCACTATGACTTGGGTCTATCTCCCCTGAAGCATCATCTTTTCTGTTATTTGTTTCTTCGATACTCATTGTTACCATGGGCTACAAAGCAAAATCCAAATGAGTGATATCATTTTTTAGTTTCTCCGAAAGAACTTGATAAGATGAAGAAAACAAATTACCTTCACGTGGGCTAGTGCTTTCTTGCGGAGATTAGTTACTAGGGTAACAAAATCAAATACGTGAGCTGTGGCAAGGGACAATGCAGGTCGCAAACGCTGCAAAGCAATCATAAAGTGATCAATAACAGTGCAGCGACAAAAGAAGACTGACAACTTTCGTAACCAGTTATATAGAACGCTACCTCATATACTTCTCCCTCTGGAGCTGTAGTTAAGTTTGTTACCAAATCTTCTATTCTATGATGCAATTCATGGTTTAGTGCCTCCACATCATATCCGGGGTTATAATGTGATGAGCCATCTTCAACGTTATTAACGACTGACAAGGCATCCTCAAACAATATATGGCTAATTGCAGCCAAAACTCTAAGAGCATCAATCAATGAGATGACAACCGTCCTATCAACCTTCCCATGGCATGCATCCTCAGCGGTCTTCAGAAATGTCAACACATACGTCTGAATGATCTATGTTTTTGAGAAAAAATTTAATAAAACCACATCTTTAGGATGGAATCCAACAGCCTAATTGATCCTGAAGTAGTGTTACCTGCTTGACTGTTTCAGGTGACATTCCACTTGACGCATCAACTCTCAAGTGTGCATTAGCCTAATAAAATGGCCGTGAGAAACAAAAATAAGAGAGAGAGAGAGAGAGAGAGAGAGAGAGAGAGAGAGAGAGATTATATTGTAGTTACGTACCGTAACACTGACAGATAAACTAACAGCCACTGCGGCTCTTAAGCAAACCGCCTCTGCCAGTTCTCCAACTTCGTCACACTACATTGCTCACCAAATAAATTTAACAACCAGAAGTATAGTTCATAAAATTCTAATATAGTGACACAGTGAAACTCTGCCAATTGGCAGGTGCTCAACTAGGGTCAGTTACGACAACTATGGTCTTAGGATTTCCAGTTGCCCAACCAATGCTTAGGGGTGTTCGTTTCCCGCTGCTAAAATTTTAGCACGGTCACATCAAAAGGAATCTTGTTATTTATGAATAGCTGACAAAACTTTTTTGACAGATAAGTGCTAATTTGTGAGATGAATCTAATGAGACTAATTAATTTATATTTTGGTACAGTGATACTACAGTAACCATCCTCTAATAACAGATTAATTATCCTCATTTAGATTTGTCTCGTGATTTATCCTAGGGGTTCTTTAATTAGTTTTGTAATTATACTTTATTTAGTACTCTTAAATGATAAGATTTTTTTATATGACAGACCTAAAATTTTAGTTTGCAAATCACAACCACATGACGCTTGCCCAAATGCGATTTAAAACTTTTTAGTATCAAATAAATTCCTTTGAATGATGATATCAACAATAGATAAGAAGTTGAAAGCAATTTTTACATATTTTTCCTGGAAAAGAAAAATACTAACCGCTATGAAAGGCTTTGAAAGTATCTCCGTCACGTAGGTATGAAGTTCGTCTGCCTCATCACGAAACAATGTACCCTCTAATTCTTGGAGCTTAGAAAGACAATAAAAAGACATCAGAAATATTATAACAAAACAATACTAATAAAAGCAACAAATATTCAAATGAATTTGGGAGAATTCCGTCCAGACTGCTCTTGTGTTACCACAAATTCCTGATGGTGAAACTATAATATGTTCAAAAGTTGATTTAGTTATTAATCACCCGGTAGTGCAGCTTTGCTTTCTAGTTTCAACTGAGGACGAGGTCATGACTGATAAATAGTGCCCAATAATTCATATTAGTCATGGCCGCCCATGTGAGGAGTTGTTCAATCACAGATAAATGGTGCAACAAAAAGTACAAGAATACAACCATAGCGTCTTGCCGAGAATTAGCACCCAAAGCACGCAATGCTGCTCCATCTCCGTATTTCTTGTCGAACTTGTCAATCTCCTCACGAAATCTCAAAGTCTGAACACAAAGAGATAGGAGCCAGAGATTAAAAACATGGCTAATCTAGCTAATTTCTCCACTTTGCACACAAAGGGCACAGAGTTTCAAGCATGTATGGTGAACAGGGTAACTCATAACAGGAGATGGAGTTTCAAGCATGTATGCTCAACCGAATAGATTTGCATGTTCGTTCAACACAGAAGAGAAAAAAATGAAGGATACCAAACTGCAATCGACTAGATGAGGAAATTTGAGATTAATGATTACTCTGGTATCTCTATCTTTCTCTGGGCTGAGATCGAATGCGGCATCGGCAGCGCTGTGGGAACCAAGGCGCATCAGCCTAGCCGATCCTGTTTGCATCTTGTGGCCGCATGAGTTTCGCAAGAACGTGCAGCTTCTGCTGTTGCAGAGAAACCGGGAGGTCGGCAGCGTGGCCGACGGGGCAGCACGAGGCGGATGAAGGCGGATGTGGAGAATGTCCATCGTGGCCGTTCTCCGGTTTCTTTCCGCCGCTTCCTGACGACTGCTTGTGCCCTAGAACTAGATGGGGAAGGGGGCAAGAGATCGTCCGTTTTGGCAAGGAAAAAAACAATTCATTTTTCTCCCTCAACAATCCCGTTTTTATCATCCGGCAACAAAATGCCGCAGCTGATACATGACAATTCCTGTGCCGCCCGAGCTGGGGAACGGCAAAGTCAATCTCTCGTCCCTACCGCGGTCGAGCAGATGTAATACATTGGGGGCTGACACAGAAAGCGAGCGATGGATCACACAAATATGAGACCAAAATTCTTACAAACCTGTCCATCTTGGTGATTACTTATTTCGATAGAGTCGTCCATGGCATGCGCAGGACCTACGTACTGGGCCGGCGCAAAGTAATTTTTGTTGTGTTGATGTCAAATAGGAACTGCCACTTCTTCTATAATGAATCGGCCTTGAAGCTTCAAAATCCGTAACTCCATCGCCGGAGAAGCGGTACGAGAACCACGACACGCCTCGATCGGAGCTGCTTAATCAGCGACGTCCTTTGCATGCTCATGCTGAGGACACCGGCTAGCACGTCGTGGTTTAGGACGACACCGGCGAACACGATACCTGGGATGATATCATCCTTGCTGCCGGGGCCCCTGGCGGAGGTGAACACGTCTGTGCCGTGGAGCAGGACCTGGAAGGAGCACACGAGTATATATGGACATCGGGCTTCCTGCGTCCACGTTGCCGTAGGTGGGGGACAAGCTGCTGTGTTGAAGATATATGTTCCGAGTTCCGACTGCGCGAGCTCTGGATTGCTATGCTTTCTTCAATGTTTTGCCCCCATGGAAGGACGGCAGGAGAGTATGCAGGATTTCCTGTTACATCTCTAGTAGCCACAGGGATTTGGTTTGGAGATTTAATTTTGTGGAGGCGTAGATATATATAGGAAAAAAATACACTTTGGACTTCCATTGTACCTTCCTTATTTTCTCCTACTTTAGTGAAACGAACAGAGCACCTGCTTTTATCCGATTAAAAAGAAAGTTTTATTTTTTTATGGAAAGACGACAAGAGAGCGCGCAGGGTTTCTTGTTGCATCTATAGCAGCCACAAGAATTATATGTAGGAAAAAAGTTTGGATTTCTCCTCTTCTAGTTTAATGAAACAGCTTCCTTTATATCCGTTAAAAAAAGGGTATATCTGAAATTTGAGGTGACTGAAATTTTGCTCATGTTTCAGTCACTTTTTTCAACCATCGGATATTGATCCCACCATTTCGGCGTTGGCGGGGCGAGGGAGCGAGAGAGTGTGGGAGGTTTTCACAAACACTATTTTGTTTTGAGCTTGTCTTCCCCGAGCTTATCCTTTTTTGTGTTTGAAAATGAAAGTAACACCTGGCATTTGTCATTTGATTTGCACGGGTAGGAGAGGGAGCATGAACACAGAAAGCGATGGATGACACATATTAATATGAGACCAAGATTATTACAAACCTTGTTGATCTTGGTGATCACTTGTTTCGGGTAGAGAGTTGTCCAATGGCATATATATGCACAAAATAACTAGCAGGTGGAGTCTAGCAGCGGTCCGGCGCAAAGTAGATTTTCAAAGCGTTGATGTCAAATACAAACTGCGTATTGAGCTGCTGCATGACTCCGAGCACGGTCTGACGCTCGTCCGGGTGGATGGCGAGGCACAGGGCGTGGGCCTGGGTGCCTGCTTGGCTGACCACCATGAACAGCTTCTCCGGCGGTATTTTGAAATCGTCCCCTCCGAAGACGTCGAACGCCATGCTCGGGAGGTGTCCCCGGATGGTGTGATCGTCGGCGAAGCAGAGGCGGTGGCCGGGGACCACGGCGCGGTGCCTGCCGTAGCCGTGCATGTGCGCCTCCACCTCACGCTCGCGAGGATGTCATACGCCGCCTGGACCAGCCTCGAGACGGGCACCCCGACGTCGATCCGGCACCCGCCGACGAGATGCTCGCTGGCCCTGAACATGCTCGCCGTGATCGCCTCGATCTTTCTCCCGTTGAGCGTGACGCCGTTGACACGGACGCGGTACGGCAGGAAGTTGGAGCCGTGTGGCGGGGTCTTTATGACGGGCATCTCCTCCTCATGGAGGGTGGGTACGCGATGTCGTCGCCGAACCGGAGGAAGGTGCTGCCGCCGCCGCCGCCGCTGGGGAGGCAGTAGGAGAAGCGCGACACGGTTCGGAGCTGCCTGATCAGCGACGTCCGGTGCATGCTCATGCTGAGGACGCCGGCTAGCGTGCCGTGGTTGAGGAATCCGTGCGTGGCGTGGGCGCAGCCGAACACCATTCCCCGGATGCGCTCGGCGTTGCCGCCGGAGCGAACTCGTCGGAGCCGAGGTAGCCCTGAGCGACGGCGCCGTGGGAGGACACCAGATGGAAGGAGCACGTGTCCGCCGAGGCGTCGCGGGCGTAGGGAGGCACGCACGTGGGGCTGCGTGCTCGGACCTTGGCGTAGCTGGGGGACAGGCCGGTGTCGAAGATCGGGGACCCCGTCGGCAGCTCTGGGTTGCTTGGCTTGCATTGCATCCACGTCAAGTCGCTGGTGAGGTCCAGCTCGAGCATGTAGAAGTTCCGGCCGTGGCCCGTGCCCACGCTGCTGACCTGGACGGCGTGCGACCAGGCGTACTGCACCATCGGCGGCCGTATCGTCGTCGTCAGGCCTTTCTGCTGCTGCTCGTAGCCGAAGAACCCGTCGCCTCCGTACCTCAGCCCGTCACGCAGGGATATGAGCGGCAAGCTCAAACCACTCCTATTACTACCAGCTGCGGCGCCGAGGTTGATCAGGACGAGCAACGTGAACACTGAGGAGAGCATACTGCTTCTTGCATATCCCATGCTTGATCTCTCTCTCTCTCTCTCTCTAGTTCAGACTATGCTTGTCTTAAATAAAACCTTGTAGCACTAGCTAGGTTGCATGCAGGGTGGTTAGACTTTCTTCAATTTTTTGCTCACTTAATTGGAAGGACGGCAGGAGAGTATATGTTACATGATTACATCCGTAGCGGCCAGAAGGATTTGGTCTTGAATGTTTTCCTCCCTTGGAAGGACAGCAGGAGATTCCTCTTACATCCGTAGCAGCCCAAAAAACAGTTTGGATTTCCATTGTATATCTTGCTTTTCTCCTACTTTAGTGAAATGACAGTCACCTATATTATCCGATTAAAAAGAGAGTTTTTTTATGGAAGGACGGCAAAAGAGTTCGCAAGATTTCTTATTGTATCTATAGCAGCCACAAGAATTTGGTTTGCAGATTTTGTGGAGGCATAGATATATGTAAAAAAAACTGTTTTGATTTCCATTATTGTATCTTCCTTTTCTCCTACTTTAGTGAAACGACATAGCACCTGCTTTTATCCGATTAAAAAGAAAGTTTTTTTTTAATGGAAGGACAGCAAGAGAGTACGCAGGATTTCTTGTTGTATCTATACCAGCCACAGGAATTTGTTTGGAGATTTTGCTTATATATTATTATGACTATATTTTCATGTCATTGATGATAATAGGATAAAGATCGTGGCTTTTACTCATAATCAAATTAGACATCCAAATATCTGATCAATATGTCATAATCATAATTTTGCATCAGAATTTGTCATATTTAAGCACTGTCAATCACATAACCTCTTCTTGACAACTGTGCCAAATATCATGTTAAATCTGGATACCAGAGTCGGCATAGGTGTCATCAAATTGGGGCCAGAATTGCTTTGCCAAGGGAAACCTCTGATCTGGATGCCAGGCACGAAATGTGAGAATAAGCGAAGAGACAACAACCATGGGTCCAACGACCCTTCAAAAAGAGTGTACCATGATTATTCATCGTGTTTATGCTTAGGTTTCATTTCCTTCAGATTTTCACAATCCATGTGTTGTATTACAGATTGTCTTTCTTTCTTTTTTTGCAAGGGAGATTGTCATTCATAGTCCTATATGTATTGCTTCGCAGAATTTGGAGTGGCAGGGTAACATATTGCTCAACTCATGAATTGGGCTATCTTGACGAACTCTATGAAATAGTGGAATCTATTTGATCATTTCAGCATTTTGCAGAATTGGTCTGACCAGTTTTTATGACACCGGTCAAGTCTGCTTTGACCACCTCGTCGGGTTCTGGCCAATTTTGTCATTAACAGTAAGGGTATCCAGGGAAAGCTCTAGATACGGAACCCAAAAGCAGGGAATAATCGAAGAGACAACAACCATGGATCCAATAACGACCCTTCAAAAAGAGTGCCAACTTGCAAGTGAATAAGGATAGTATCTTATCATGATTATTCATCTTGTTTATGCTTAGGTTCCATTTTTTTCAGATTTTTACCATCTATGTGTTGTATTATGAATTTTCATCGTATTCATATTGCTTGGCAAAGTCAGGAATGGTGGTGTAAGATTTTTACTCAACTCATGAACTGGACTAGGCAGATTAGAAGGAACCTATGTAGTACATTTGTTGTTTATACCTTCTATTATTAATTTGGCAGGTCCACAGTTATTATTGTGCATTCTATTCCATCCTTAGTGCTAGACTTGTCTTAAAGTGCATGCATGTCTATCTATATAAACTTGTCTTAAAGTGGGAGAAAAGCTGGCATACTTTTGTTAGAAGCTCTTTGATTGTGTTAAACAATTCACAGCTGTTGGTGCTAACACCATGCATGGTAAAACGAATCCTACTGTAAATTCCACTTTGACGAGAAAATTTCCGTTGGCGTGAGATGTTACTTCCAGAGGTTTCACTCTCAGAAGAATAGATAAGTACCATCATCAACAAAAAGATGAGCTAGCCAATAGGACAATAACACGTCCGCTCCAAGCTTGGGCATGTAAGAATAAATTCCACCAGGCAAGATTCCACATATCCGCGACCCATGATTTTAGTAACCGGCTTGAGATGAAAGTAACCTTGAGAGAGAAAGGTGTAGTATTTTCTCTGCAAAAGATCTCAATTGAGAACAGGCCACTTTGATTCTTTGCAGCGCGCCAAATTGAAAGGTGTAGCAGGAAAGCCGCTTCATATCCAGAACTCGCATCTTTCAACAGCAAAAAGGGGAGGAATCCAAACCAGACATTGATATGATCTGTTGTAGTGCGAAGCAAGCCGAGAACCGCATCATGTGATAGAGTAGCGTAAGTTTTAAACAACAGGCCCCTACGCATGATTGCAAGAAGAGCGATCTTGATCACCCAAATTTCCAGGCATCAGATGCTCTTCGATAATTCTAGTCTTGTCCTAGCAGCCAAACCGTGATATGGTGAACTGTGTTGTTCCAATCAGGGACTGGTAGGGAACTAAACTAGGCATTGTCTGCTTGCAGTAGCGTGTCCACTTTCAATCCACTGGATGGCTAAGATCTAGCCATTGTGCAATTCAAGCTGTCGCCTACTTGAACTCATTTTTATTGTATTGGAATCAGAACAGGAGGACGCACAATCATGAGTTCAACCTTGATATTAGAATGTAAACCGATCACTAGCATTACTGAAGTCTGAAGCTCCTCTCGCACCAGAGACTTGGCCTCCTATAAATACAGGCTGCATAGTTCACCTCCCTTCTCAGCTTGAACAAATCAAGCTACTGCAACCTCAGTAAGTCAGTAAACACAAGATAAGAGCAGAGAGGGAGGGAGACCATGGCTTACAGGGTGCTGGAGGTGACGATCCAGTCGGCCAAGGACCTGAAGCGGGTGAACCTGCTGTCGCGCATGGAGGTGTACGCCGTGGTGAGCATCTCCGGCGACCCGCTGACGCGTCAGTGCACGCCGCCGGACCCGTACGGCGGGCGGCACCCGTGCTGGAACGCCACGTTCCGGTTCAACGTGGCGCCCACGGCGTCGTCGGCGAGCGGGTGCCTCCACGTGCTCCTCCGCACGGAGCGCGCCCTCGGCGACCGCGACGTCGGCGAGGTCATCGTCCCGCTCGCCGACATCCTCGCCAACGACCCGGGCCCGCGCCCGCAGCAGTGCGTGGCCTACACGGTGCGCAAGGTGCACCGGTGCGAGCCACGCGGCACGCTCAACGTGTCCTTCCGCCTGGGCCCCGTCGTCGCGCCGCAGCAGCACCAGGCGTTCTACCCCTTGCCTAACTATGGCCATGGCTACCAGCTGCCCGCGACTACCCAAGCTGCTTATACCGGCGGCCATGACGCCGCCGCGCAGCACCGCGCTCGCTGTCCACCGCTGGGATGGTCAACGCGTACAGCAACTTCCCGGTTTATTCTCACGCAGCTTCTGCCGGCGCGCATCACCAACCTTCGCCGACGAGCACGTACAACAATATGAACCCAGCTTATTATGCACAACAATATGAACCCAGCTTTCCGACCAAGGGAGGAAACGATGCGTATTCGCAACAAGCTGCGGCGGCCGCGTACGCGGCGGCGCCGCTGCCGACCAAGGGAGGAAGCAAGCACGGCGACGGCGACGGCAATAAACAACACCTGGACTTCGGCGTGGGGCTGGGCGCCGGGCTGGTGAGCGGCGCCATCGGCGGGATGCTGGCCAGCGACATGATGGCCGAGGCGGCGGCGTACACCTACGGGTACCGTGCCGGCCTAGCCGACGGCGGAGCGGCCATGTCGTACAAGAACTCTCACGTGCCAACCAAGGTTCACGACGACAGACTGGAACCAAAACTGACGACCACGGTCGTGTAATTTTGCTCCTGTATATACGTACGTATGTGCCCCATATTCCTACTGATGTAGTACGTGTTGTATTTTGGTAATGTATAATTAACTAATTACCCGCGTTGCACGTGTGCGGACTGGTATACGGAGTCATAATAACACCGTGTGCCACCGCCGGGTTATTAGCGGCTAGACCTCGACCGAGTTCGAGAACGTTTGGACAGTGCGCCGCCGTAGCAATCAAATTTGTACGAGGGGTAACCTACTTCTGATCGATCTAGTAGCAGCATACAGTTTGTGATCGACAATGGCCGCCGCCGCTGAGGAGTCGCGGCTCGTGCACGTGGCGTTCAACGCCAAGGCGACCCACTTCGTGGCGGCGACATCCACCGGCATCCGGGTGTTCGCCTGCACCCCATCACTGAAGCACGCGTTCACCAAGACCGGCTTCCTCCTCCTCCGACGCGGAGCATGCTGAGGTGGTGACCTCCGCCGACGTGTCGCTCTCCGGGTCGCTGGTGGCCGTGGTGCTCCGCGCGGACGCGGACCCCGACGACCGGATCCGGTACTGGAGCGAGCTCAAGGGCGAGGTCATGTGCGCGGACGCCACGCCGTCCTGCCGCGGCGCCGTGCGCGGCGTGCGGCACGCCGGGAACCACGTGCTGGTCGCGGGCCACGAGCGGGCCGCGCTGCACGAGGCGTCGCGGCGCGGGACGCGGCGGGCCCTGGAGTTCGAGACCGGGCCCAACCCGCTCGGGGTGTGCGCCATCGCCGCGCAGCAGGGGCGGCAGGCGTTCGTGGTGGCCTGCCCGGCGCCGGAGAAGAAGGGCCTGGTCCAGGTGCGGCGGGCCAAGGGGCGGCGCCGCCGCGTCGACGTGGAAGCGCACAACTCGAGCGTCGTGTGCGTCGCCTTGTCCCCGGACGGGCGGCTAGTCGCCACGGCGGGGTCCAAGGGCACGCTGCTGCGCGTCTTCAGCACCGCCGACGGCAACAAGCTCCAGGAGGTACTCATCCCCTTCAATTTTTTTCTTCTTGTTGTGTTAAACTTAAACTGGTTCTATAACGGAATCGTAACAAACTACGTAAACCTTATCCTCTTTTATTGCGTTGAAAAGAAACTCTCCGTGTCATTGTCGAACCCGTTCCACACCCTCATGTATGTAGTCGTGTAGATCGCCAGCCTGCCTACCGAAATTTCCTTTTTCCCGTTGAGTTGTCATCGATAGCACCCCGTAGACCCGACTAGTTGACGATGGCTTCCTCGACGGATTTGAGCCGGCGAGGTGTCGTTTCCTCGACGGATTTTCCGACTCCGCCGCCTCCGTCGTCGCCCCTCGTCCACCTCTCCTTCTCCCACGACGCGTCCTGCTTCATCGCCGCCGACGCCTCCGCCGTGCACTGGATCTCCTGCGCCACGTTCGACCTCCGCGGGCTCCACCAGGAGCCAGACCCCACCCGGACCGTCACCGCCGCCGCCGGCGACATGCCGCACGAGAAGGCCTCCGTCTGCGCCACCCTCAGCCGCGTTACCGTCTCCGAGTCGGAGCACGTGTTCTCCGTGCGGCGGTGGCGGCCGAGCTCGCGCAACTGCCACAAGCGGCGCCACGAGTGGGAGGCGCAGGCGGTGGGCGCCCGCGACGTGCGGGCGGTGCGCGTGCGCGGCGACAAGACCGTGCTCGTCTGCGGCGACGGCCGCGTCGACGTGTACGGCGCCACCGACGCGGAGCACCTGCACCGGACGGACGCGGGCGGCGACAACCCGCTCGGCCTCTGCGCCGTGGCGCAGGGCACCGCCGGCGACGCGCCGCTGGTGCTGGCGTGCCCCGGCAAGAAGGTTGGGGAGGTCCACGTGGAGCGCTGCGTTAGTGACGAGTCCAATAAGCCGCTGGCGATCCGTGCGCATTCATCGCGCCTCGCGTGCGTGGCCATGTCAGAGGACGGCCGGCTCCTCGCCACGGCCAGCGTCAAGGGCACCGTCCTGCGTGTCTTCTGCGCCGCCGGTGGCGCTCTGCTCCAGGAGGTGATAGGGCCGTCCTGCCTGTTAACATAACAGTTCATGGCGAACATGTTGATGGCATTGGCATGAATCTAACTAAAATAAACCAAATCACCAAGCTTATACCTAACAAATTTTCATCAGTCTTGATTGAAGATCATTATTCACTGATGATATGTGTCCTTGCAGCTGCGAAGGGGCTATGACAGAGCAGACATCCACTGCCTGGCCTTCTCGCCCGACTCCAAGTGGTTGGCTGCCTCCAGCGACAAGGGAACGATCCACGTCTTCAGCGTCGACGTCGATCTCGCATCCCCGTCGCCAGAAGACGCTGACGATCAAGACGCTCCCAACTCAACAACGTCTGCACCGACAGGCCAACCAGGGCTGGTCGTCCTACTTGAAAGGTGATATAGTACTACTACTTTGCCTGAAAGATCGTTTCATGCTACTTTTCTTCTTTTTATGTCTGATGAAGAAGAAAAGTTCTGAACTTGTGACTGAAACATCGACATGTCCATCGACCCGCTGCAGGTTTCGTCCCGGGCAACCGATACTTCCAGCAGCAGTACTCGTTGGCAAGGTTCCGCCTGCGCGAAGGAGTCAAGTACATGGTGGCGTTCAGCCATGAGCCACATGTCGTCCTCATCATCGGCATGGATGGAAGGTGAATCCAACTGCCTTACTATATCTCTGATGCTATGTCTAGGTGATGCCTCACGATCACTCTTGCTCACTTTCCTTCGTGACTCTGTTTGTGCAGCTTCTACCGGTGCCAGTTTGATCCCATCAAAGGAGGCGACATGGAACAGTTGGAGTATAGGAATTTTATGAAGATAGAATAGAATGATACGAGAGTCGGCAGAGAGTAGTACTGAACTGTTGGTTCTAAATGTCTTAGTTAATCATTCTGTTGCAAGGAATTCATCTTCTTATTTGTTGATTATACAGTAAAATTACATTTGTTCGGCTCTACCTGTCCAAGAATGCTTGATTTGTTTGCCATTATAATCAACACATAGCACGATGCACCTAAAGGTGTTGTTGCACACGCATTGTGCCTGTTATTGCAAATTCTAGCAATTCTAGTGTGCAAAGATTCTACAAAACGATCTAAATCTTTATTCCAGTCTGCAAATATTTTAGCATTTTTTTCCCTTTCACAAATATCTGAATCTTCAATAATCTTGTTTTACATTGTTGGTTTTAATGTTGACGCTAATCAGAGGGCATCTTCTGTTGCAAGGATTTCTTCACTTTTATTCTTCTTATTCCTTCTTATCATACTGTAAATCTGCATTTATTCGGCTTGCCTATCCAAAATACTGCCTAATACTGTACCGATAAACTCGTTTCACGGTTTGGTCAATTCAATAGGGATGTTTAAAAGACTAAAATATTTTTTTGGCCAAATCTCTTAAATAGTCTCATCGATTGACAGCACGTGGATTGAAGCATTTGCCCATATGGCCATATCTAAATACTCAGAGAACTGAGGTAACAACACTAATGTTAGACATTCATACGTAAGGATCTACTGGTCTAGAAATATGAACACACTAGAACGTTAAACAGCGGAAGCATGAGTGAACCTAGGTTCGGATACTGCATCGTAGAGGGCGTTGATGTAGCGGTAGGAGCCGTACGTAGGTGTGGTCGCTCCGGGTACCGTCGGCCTTCAGGTCGCCAACGGCACTTGTCCTGCCACCGGCGCGAGACGCGGTCGCCGGGCGTCCTGGAGAGGGAGGTAGACGGCGGCGGCGGCCTTCAGATTGATCCAGCGCAGGATCTGATCGGGAGTGTGGGAGGATTTTGGTCACGGTAAAACTCGTTTTGTGTGATGCCGATCCTCCCCTTTTATATTGCGCTGTTCAACCTGGGGCAGCAACCATTAGTTGGTTGCGTCTCCGATCAAGGCGCTAGAAAAACGGATCTGCATGTTGATTAGCAACAAACGCGTCATTAATTAATTCTTTAATTATCCTCTTAATTATTTTCGTTATCTTTTGTTTCCAAAAGCCCGACACGTTTTTCTGTTGCCTACGGATCATTTCCAACATTCTCCCCTTTGATCTTTAGGCTAACATAAATCCGTTCTCAATAAAAATTAGCACAAAGAGATAATGAGTAATAATGGTGAATTAAAATCCCAAAGCCACTCATGTATCTACTATGCACCAACTTATCTTGATAGGACAGCCTCTTAAGTGATTTAGTCATTATGGGAGTTGGTTGTTATTATGGCCCTTATGTTCACAATCACGAGGCTTTTCAATAAACCCATGCCGGCTACATGTTCTTTAAATTTATTGGGTGGTAAGCCTTTCGTTAGTGGATCCGCGAGCATCTCATTAGTACTTATGTGCTCTAAATTAATGACGCGATCGTGAACTCTCTCTCGCACAACAAGATACTTAATGTCAATATGCTTGGCAGCCTCACTTGACTTATTGTTGTTGGCAAAGAAGACTGCGGACTTGTTATCGCGAGTATAACGTTAGTGGTTTAGAAATGCTGTCAACCACCTTTAGCCCGGGTATGAAATTTCTCAGCCATAAAGCTTGCCCCACGGCGTCATAACATGCTACAAATTCAGCTTGCATAGTGTTTGCTGTTGCAAGTTTCTGTTTAGAGCTTCTCTATGATATAGCTCCATTTGCAAGCGTGAAGACATATCCGAAGTGGATCTTCTTGATTCTTCACATCCCGCAAAATCAGAATCCGAATAACCAATCACTTCAAGGTTATCGGTTCTCTCATAAGTGAGCATGTAATACTTAGTTCCTTGCATATAGCGCAGAACTTTCTTAGTCGCCTTCCGGTGGTCCTCACCTGGATTAGATTGAAATCTACCAAGTAGCCCGGTAATAAATGCTAAGTCGGGCGTGTACATACTTGAGCATACATAATGCTTCCGACAACTGAAGCGTAAGGAATCGACTTCATTCGATCGATATGTAATTGATTCCTCGGACATTGAGATGCTCCAATCTTATCGCCCTTAACTACAGAGGCGGTGTAGCTGAACATTTGGACATATTATATCTCTCAAACACTTTCTCAATATATGCCTTTTGAGATAGTCCCAATTTACATTTGGACTGATCCCGGTGTATTTCAATGCCCAACACATAAGAGGCATCACCGAGATCCTTCATGTCAAAGTTATTTGAGAGAAACTGCTTTGTTTCATGCAACAAATTCTTGTCGCTGCTTGCAGAAGGATGTCATCCACATAAAGTACTAGGATGATAATCATACTCCCCTTGGTCTTAACGTATATGCAATTGTCCATTTGATTACTGATGAAGCCAAATTTCTTAATTACTTAATCAAACTTGAGGTACCATTGCCTAGACGATTGTTTCGATCCATAAATGGATTTCTTAAGTTTGCATCCCAAATGTTCCTTGCCTTCAATAGCAAAACCTTCCGGTTGAGCCATATATACGTCCTCATGCAATTCACCGTTAAGGAATACGGCTTTAACATCCATCCGATGTAGCTCAAAATCATAATGAGCTACTAATGCCATCACTATTCCGAATGAATCCTTTTTAGAGACGGGAGAGAAAGTCTCATTATAATCAATCCCTTCTCTTTGTGTGAAGCCCTTAGCCACAAGTCTTGCTTTAAACCGTTCGATTTTCCCTTTCGAGTCAAATTTCGTTTTGTAGACCCACTTACAGACCTATCTTTTTGGCTCGTCGGGAATTTCTACTAAGTCCCATACATCATTATAACTCATGGATCTTAGCTCATCCTCCATAGCTTCATGCCATTTATTGGAGTTTTCGCTCATCATGGCTCCTTTATACGTTATTGGATCATCCACTTTTCCTATGTCATACACGTCGTCATTCATGTATACAACATAGTCATTTGAGATAGCGGGCCTTCTTTCTCGCACCGATCTTCTAATGGGTTGAGGTCCATTATTTTCTGCAGGGACGTGTTGAGGCTCCACAATCTGTTCATTAGGAAGTGGCATCTCATCGTCCGCGTTATCCTCATCGTTATGCTCAATTTCCATGGGTGCTCTCCCATTTTCATTTATGGTTGGAGCAACCTCGGGTTCATTAGCCAATGGTGCATTTACCATTGGAGGTGCTGCTATATTTTCTAGGATGGGAATAAATTGAGTTTGAGTCATCGGTGGTGTAACATCGGTCCAAATCTCCTCAAGATTAATTTCCCTAGCCACCGAGCTCCCATTATATTCCAAAAAGACCGCGTGTCTAGTCTCGACAAATTTAGTGACATTATTTGGACAATAAAATCGATACCCTTTAGACTGTTCGGGATAGCCGATGAAATGGTAACTTATAGTCTTAGAATCCAACTTTCCAATATGTGGATTAAATAATTTGGCTTCGGCTGAGACAGTCCCACACGTGCAAATAATTTATGCTCGATTTCCTACCGGTCCATAATTCATAAGGGGTCTTAGCAACGGACTTAGAAGGAACACGATTAATTATGTGTGCGGCGGTCTTTAATGCCTCCATCCATAAACTCACCTGGCGAGTGTAGAATTAATAAGCATGCTTCACACCATGTCCATTAATGTGCGATTACGTCTTTCGGCTACGCCATTTTGCTGCGGTTCGCCAGAGTCGAATATTGAGCGACTATGCCATTTTCTTGCAAATACTTTGCAAAAGGACCGGAATTTTTCCGTAAGGAGCGTGCCTTCCATAATATTCTCCGCCACGGTCCGATCGCACTACTTTAATCTTTACATTATGCTGATTTTCTACTTCGACCTTAAAAACGTTAAATTTATCAAGTGTCTCGGATCGTTCTCGTATTGGATAAATGTATCCATAGCGTGAGAAATCATCGATGAAGGTAATGAACGAATTAAACCCATCAACTGATTTCACATTAAAAGGACCGCATATATCGGTGTGAATTATTTCTAAGACACCCGAACTACGTATTGCTCCATCCTTCTTTATTCTTTTTACAAACTTTCCTTTAATGCATTGAACACGAGTGGTCTAAATCGGAGAAGTCTAGTGGATAAAGTATCTCTTCCTTTATGAGACGCTCCATTCTCCCCCTCGAAATGTGGCCTAAACGGTAATGCCATAATTTTGATGAAGTCTCATTATCACTAGTTAAACTTCTCTTACGTTTATTTGCGTCTAGATGTCTCGCAGCTTGTGAGGTGCGGGCACGGTTGTGGAGCCGTGTGGATCCCCGCACCTTTGAGCTTCGAGCACAAAAGGTAGGTCTCGTTCTCCTTCATTTCCTGATCTAGGGTTTCATTGCATTTGGGAGTTTCGATCCTAGATCTAGGGTTAGGGTTTCGGTTTCCGAGCTTATCCCCTCCTTCTCAATGCTTTAAACGAAATGCATTGAAAACCCTACTAATCACGAGTAATTAAACCGCCGGGGCTACATTAGAATAATCATAATTAAGATCTAATCGGGGTAATTAGTGCCTAATTAACCATTACGAGAGGATAATTAAACATGATTAGGCACGACCTTAAACTAATTACTCCTAATTAGATACTAATCGTAAGCAATCATCATGAACATGATTCAAAAACACCCTCGGTTGATGCAAAACAGGGAAAGAAACATTAATTAGCATCGAGCACTTCCTAACCGAGGCAAGATCTAGCATTCCAGGTCACATCAAATACGTAAAGGGTTCAAGTTCTAAAACCGGATCTGCTCGGTACCAAATGTTAGACATTCATACATAAGGATCTACTGGTCTAGAAACATGAACACACTAGAACGTTAAACAGCGGAAGCATGAGTGAATACGGGTTCGGATCCTGCATCGTAGAGGACGTTGATGTAGCGGTAGGAGTCGTACGTAGGTGTGGTCGCTCCGGTACCGTCGGCCTTCGAGTCGCCAACGGCACTGCCTCGCCACCGGCGCAGACGCGGTCGCCGGGCGTCCTGGAGAGGGAGGTAGACGGCGGCGGCGGCCTTCGGATTGATCCGGCACGAGGATCTAATCGGGAGTGTGGGAGGATTTTGGTCACGGTAAAAACTCGTTTTTGTGTGATGCCGATCCTCCCCTTTTATATTGCGCTTGTTCAACCTGGGGCAGCAACCATTAGTTGGTTGCGCCTCCGATCAAGGCGCTAGAAAAACGGATCTGCATGTTGATTAGCAACAAACGCGTCATTAATTAATTCCTTAATTATCCTCTTAATTATTTTCGTTATCTTTTGTTTCCAAAAGCCTGACACGTTTTTCTGTTGCCTACGAGATCATTTCCAACAAACAACACTATCTAAAAAAGGTACCATTAGGGCAAGTACAAAGGTGTGGTCCGATAGTCCATCTCATACATGACACGTAATCTCGAGACGGTCTATTAGACCACTTGTGTAATGGGTGGTTGTTTTAGTTATCTTATAGAAATTAATATTTTTTAAATTTATGGATAAGAAAAAGAAATATTTATAAGTTGCATGACAACTACCACTTATACAATGGTGTGTAAGTCATCTCATAGTACTAAATTCTAGCACATGAGGTGGTTGCTTTGCAAAACAACCACCTCTTACTCTCACCTCCCTCTCTCTCTCTTTCACATCATCAAAAATCCTATATAACATTATATGAGACGGGATATAAAACTGCCGACGTATAGCGTTGTATCCGTCATTAAACATGGAGAAGGGGAAGTAAAAGCAGAGTCTTCAGAAGTTCAGATAAGCGGCAACGGCGGCAAGGGACCCTGCCAATTGTTGGATCAGAATCAACGGTCAGGCATGAAAGGCCCAAATTAGTTAGAATTTAGAAACAAGAAGCCTTGCGCCATAAACCCTAGCCACCGTTCCCCAACCCTCACCGCCGCCCGCACCAAATCCTCCGCCCCCGAGCTCAGCTGCCAACATCGTCGACACCATGCGGCCGCTCGACGAGAAGGAGACCACTATGGTCTTCGAGAAGCTCTTCAAATTCACGGGTCCCAACCTGAAGCATCTCCTGGAGCGGCCCGCCGTGGAGGGCCCCGACCCGGAGCCCGGCCGCTACTGCCTCCGCCTCCACAAGAACCGCGTCTACTACGCCTCCGAGGCGCTCGTCCGCCGCGCTACCGCCGTCGCCCGCCCGCGCCTTGCCAGCGTGGGGACCCCCATCGGCAAGTTCACCCACCACGGCTCCTTCCACCTCACCGTTCACGCGCTCGACCTCCTCGCGGCGCACGCGCGCCGCCGCGTCTGGCTCAAGCCCGACACCGAGCGTTCCTTCCTCTTCGGCAACTCCGTGCCCAAGTCGTCCCTTGCGCGCATCACCGAGAACACCAAGTCCGGCGATGGCGTCGTCGTAATGTCGATGTCCGATGTGCCGCTCGGGTTCGGCATCGCGGCCAGGTCGGCGCAGGACTGCAGGAAGGCCGATACCAACGCCGTCGTCGTGCTGCACCAGGCGGACGCTGGGGAGTACCTCCGCAAGGAGGAGGAGCTCATGTGAGGTGAGGTGAGGGACGTTACGCTTTTTTTGTGAGGTTTAGTTACGCCTTATTTTGTTGTGTTATGTGGATTGGAGCATATGCATCTCTATGTACTCACTGGTTAAATTAGTTTAGAGATTGTATGGCTGTGGATGCCAATTGATGTCTCCTGAGTTCCTAAAATGTACCAAAAAGTATCTATCAGATTATTTGCTGAATCGTGTAGAATTGATGGCACAGAGTACGTCACTAAAGAATGAAGATGTTTTAGCATTTGAGAATACTCTGTGTATACAGTATATAAGTGAAGATTCAGAGATGATCCGGTTGATTAGAAGAATAGGCTAGATATTCGGATATAGGACGACACGTATGAATAAATGTTGATATAATTTCTCGCTTCAGGCATATATCAATGTATTGGCTGATTAGGGCTCTATGTAATTATATGATGCTCATTATCTGCAATGCTGATAGATCCTTTTGAGTGATTCAGTTGGGTCTGGTTTTCACATACTTGTTGGGCAAATCAACAAAGCAATACTGGACATGAAGCTATGCTGGATGCTTCACCATTAAGATCTAGAGTATGTCATTAAATAGTCGTCCTCTTTGTATGTCTGTGCCCTGTGGTGAAACCTTTAACTAAGTAGCGTTGATAGGGTTTGCTTAGTGCCTTAGTATGCATTGTATTTGTCTTTATCGTTTGTTAAGTTACCTCCACCATCCAGCCCAACCTTATTGATTTGATTATGTTGAATGGTCTTCCCGCAAGTTGCAATGGGGACATCATTTAGTTATGTAAATAAATAATAATAATAATTTTGATATGCTTATAATGGATGATAGACTGTAATGTTCAATTGCAAGTTTTTTGACCCAATGACCAATGGCTTATGGCCCTGCTTTATATAAATAAAGCAAAATAAAGTCTGCTGGGATTACTAGCTCACAAAGATATAGCTCTGACAAGTATCCAGATACAAATAGAGTCACTCCGTCTATCAACTCTCCTACAATACCTGTTCAGTTTTTGGTTTCAGTCTTGCAGAGAGCAACAAAACAGTAAAAATCTATCCTATTGCATTAACCAATTCCCGCAAGTCCAACTTCCTTTGGTATTTGCCCCATGATTTTGTTGATAATTGTCACTCAACTCTCCTACAGTACTTGCTCAGTTTTTGGTTGCAGAGAGGAACAAAACAGCCTACAGTACTTGTTCAGTTTTTGGTTGCAGAGAAATAAAACAGTAAAAATTACATCAACCAATTCCTACAGGTCCAATTTCCTTCGGCATTTGCGCCTCAATTTTGTCAGTAATTGTCTATCAACTCTCCTGCAATACTTGTTCAGCTTCTAGTTGCAGAGCAACAAAACAGTAAAAATCTATCCTATTACATTAACTAATTCCCTCAGGTCCAACTTCCTTTGGCATTTGCACCTTGATTTTGTCAATAATCGCCTCCAACTCGCACCTTCATGGCCCGTATTGAGTATCCTCAAATGTCACATAAAAGAAATCAGTCTGTAAACTATTGCGCATGGTGTGGGTATTACTGTCTTTAAAAACGTTTAGCCTCAACCTCAATCAATATCTAGCTAATTGTTCCAGTCAGAAACAAAAGTGTTTTATTTTCTTTATTTATTTCCTGTCTCTCTTAAGTACTTTGGGTTGAAATCCTCCAAACTATTTGGCACTTCAACCCACTCTAAACTATCCTTTACCACGTTCCACAAGTACACAACAATAGCACAGTGGAACAGTAAGTGATCAAGCCCCTCTGGATTGTTACATAATTTACAATCCTTATTTCCTTTCCACTTTTTTCTCCCTAAGTTCTCAGCTGTTTGGATCCTACCTTGGTTTATTAGCCACATGCAATTTCTGACTTTCAGCAGTAATTTCGTTTGCTAGCGTTCTTCACCTTGCACGACCCTCACCCCAGAAAAGCTGCAATGGTTATTCAGGGAGGCTATGAGGAGCTGTCCATGTTTTGTTAATTCCCATTTAATTGTATCCTCTCCTCTATGAACGCACATCCCTCAGTTACCTCTTCAACTCTCTCATTTCAATTACATATTCCTCACCAAAGCTTGTTGTGAAGGATAAATTGATCTTAATTCTCACCTACCTCTAACACCTTCTCCACAGCCCACTCTTGTTGATTACAGATTCTGAACAGCTCATTATAATTGATTCTGAAAGGACAGTCTGCTAACTAAGCATAGTGCCAAAATCGTCCCTTCTTCCCATCTCCCAGTGCCATACCGTAGCCCTTCAACACATGTGTCTTTGATCTCAGGCAATCTCTTCCAAAATTGAGATCCATTTCTTGCATTACTACCCTCTCTTAAATGTTTTTCACATCATGTTATTTTAACCATAGCATTTCATGACTGATTGGCTGGCATGAGCTGCTATAACTATTTTATTGGGCTGCATGTACTTTGGATGTCTGCTTTGACAATACTATGATACATTGTTGTTCTCTATTAACTGTAATCCATAACCATTGATTGTACATTTTATAAAAGCTTTTGACCTTCTGGATTTTGCGAACTCATTGACATGGTTTGCATCTTCTGATTCTGACTTTACACCTTTTACTGCGTGCAGGTGAAAGCCATGCTATGAATCTATGATCATGATTGAAACGGGAGTTCATCATCATGTAATCCTGATAGAATATTTTCCTCAGGTGGAGTGCACTGAGGCTATAATTTTTCACGCTGTAACCCTGGACTAGAGTTACTATGTGGTTAGATCAGAGATTTTCTGTGATATGTGATGGTCCATGCTGCTGATGAATTGCACTATGAACCTGTTTCCTTGTGATGAATTTCACCATGTGCAGTTGTTTGTTCCAGTGAGGTCCTTTTTTCAAACATTACCTCCTACCTTTCATTGATGGAAAACGATTGCAAAGCAGTTTTTGTACACAGTATCACTCGGCACCCCCAGTTTTTTCTAGATTTCATCGAACTGGTAATGTAGTGTTGAATTTGTAGTCGTACAGGGATCTGTTCCCAAAAGTGCTACTACTACATAGCAGTGATCCATGTTTCAGTAGATTCGTTATGATCCAAAGATTGATGGGATTCAGTATAGTCATGAAAGCTTTCCTAACCATTTTCCAACTAGCTAGTGCGCATACTGGGTGGAGTGACTTAGCAATTGACATGAACAAGGCAGGTGATGTTTTACTTGTACTACCGGCTTACCAACACTAAAACCCAAGTGAAAAGTTGCTTCATCGAGTTGTTGATCCAAGTCGAATTTGCTGTTGTACATTAATTAATTAAACACCTTTGGTGACAGCTCGAAGAGTTTGTACACAGACTCATGAGTACAGGACACAAGAAAGAAGGAATCCTACTACAAGGACGCTGTGCTGTGCAGTCCATGCCTATGTCTACTACTCCTACTAGAGAGGAGGAAAAGAAGGAAGCCTTTTGTCCCAAAACTGTCCGTCGGTCGGGTGAAGAAGCAGTGAAGCTCAAGAAGGCTCAGGCCGGCAGGTCGAGACGGAGGCCCATGAGGCTGGAAGCTGCGCTCAAGCCTTTGAGATCGCAGGTGGGCCTGAGGACGACGGGCTCGAGTCCGAGCGTGAGCTCCAGCCCGACCTCCTCCTCGTCTTGGTCGTGGTGGCTGTGGTGCTCGTCGGCCTGGCTGACGTGGGATCCGGCCTCCGCCTCGGTGTCCTCGGATGAGCCCTCGTCCAGGTGGTGGTGGCTGCCGGCGGACTCCTCGTGGTCGTGATGGCTCGGGGCGCGGGCGTCGTCGTCGCTCCCCGCGACGACAACCGGCTCCGATTGCGTCGGGGTGGCGGCCCTGGGCGCCGCGCGCTTGCCGCTGGGCTTGTTGCTGCTGGGCTTGGAGGAGGAGGAGGTGCGCTTGAACTTGGTGCGCGAGGCCTTGGCGACGTGGCGGATGTCGCAGGCGGCGCCGATGGGCGGCGGCGTGGCGTCGGCGTCGGAGGCGACCCGCACGACGGGGTCGCCCTTGAGCACGGCCTCGACGGCGTTCTGGCACGCCTGCCACTGGCCCGACCAGAGCAGGCCCACGGAGCCGTAGACCGGGTTGACGATGCGGCCGCAGGCCTCGTAGAGGAGGGAGCGGAACACGGCGGGGCGGAGGTGGTCGGCGGCGGGGGCGGCGAGGAGGTTGAGCAGGCCGGCGCGGCCGTAGAACTTGGCGAGGAAGACGGTGGCGTTGGCCTGCGCCTCGGGGGTCTTGATCCACTGCAGGCAGGGGCGGATGGTGCAGGCGTCGCTGCAGCCCTTGCGCAGGACGCGGCAGCCGTTGCAGCTCATCCGCATCTCGCTTCTTCCGAGGAGAGAGTGTTTGGAGAGAGGTGGAAGGGGACTTCTGAATCTGAAGCTCTGGCTGGTGCTGAGGAGGAGGAGGATGATGATGGGAAGAAGGGGAGAGAAGCGGTGGGTGGTTTTATAAGGACACCGGGCTGGGCGCCAATGGTTTCGGAGGAGAGCGGATTCAAGTGTTGGAGGGCGGATTTTCTTTTCTTTTTTTCACTCTGACCCACCCACCGTCTGGGAACTCTCTCTCCTCTGGAAGGAAGGGAAGGAAGGGAAGGGAAGGGAAGAGCAGAGAGCAGAAGCATCCAAGACCAACACAGCAAGAGGGGGACGAGGAAAACAGGCGGCCGCCGCGCGTGGCCTCCACGTCCCGTCCCGTGGGCAGCCAGCCACTCCTCCTCAGTCCTCTCTATCAAAGGAAGGAAAGCATACATCAAAAAAAAAAAAGAGGAAGGAAAGCAGGTTTCGGGCTCCCGGTTTTGTGGAATTCGTACAGCGACGGCCCCCTGTTTCCGCGTGCCTCGTGTCCAATACCGTGGGCGGGTTTTGGATTCGCATCGCTGGTGTGGTGACGAACCAACTAACCAACCAACCACGGGCTGGCTCGCCTCCACGGTTTTTGGATCCTGTGTGCTCTCTCTCATCCTGGGCCCCTACCTGACGTGGATCACTCTTTCTCTCATGCTTATCTTTCCACACCCAATCAACGCTAATCTTATACTAGTAGGTTTATTTGCTCAGTTTGCTAATTTATCTCCCGGAGGTGCACTGCATCCGACCAAATAAGAATACAGCATCACCTGCTCCCCGGCTTTCATTCAAAATTATTACTATCATCTAGCTATAAGGTTTCATCTTGTAAGGTTCTCAAAAAATAATTCTATAACAGGAGTTATAGAATTAAACCTATTAATAATGATGATTTTTTATTAAATATATTATTTTGATGATTTTAATATTATTCATCAAAATTAAATGTGTGATAATGGATATAACTACTGACTATTATTTTGAACTAAGTAGTTCTAGAAAACTTCTTAAAGAAGAAGCAAGCAGCGCTCCATTAACATGGGACAATACTGTTGGTTCAGTGAGCCAGCTCGCCGCCCAAGCCGAAAGAAAGACTGACGGCTGACGCCGATCGCGTGTCCGCCCTCATGCGACTCCACGAACCGTCCCACAGGCTTCACATTCTGTCATGTGAAAGATGCGATGGCTAATATTATTCCCTAGATTTCCGGGACACCACCGCCCGTCTGTGTCCCCGTCCAATGCACATTGCACTCTGCCTAAACCAGCAGCCGCGTCCCTGGTTTTGGGAACTCCTGATTTCCGTCTTTGTTGGAGTGGGCCTCCAGCCTTGTACCCCAAGCCTCCTAAAGTTGACCCCTTATAGTTAATGTAGAGGCAAATCTATATGGGACCAAATAGCTCAGGGAATCTTGGATTATCGACTCGTTAACTTCTTACTACTATTATTTTAGTTAGAGTAGTACTCCTATAGAAAACGAACTGCACCATACAAATCTTAAGCAATTTCATCAGAACCTATAGCGGATGATTAGTAAGCAAAGTTCAAGCAGAGATCTGCTCCCTTCTACTGTATTCATTTCTAGAATCTGGGCAGATTTCGGCCGCCCACGGATTATTATTGAGAGAGAAGAGGTGTAAATAAACGCATCAAACCAGGGGTACTAATAAAAGTGGCTTGCTTCAATATTAGCCGTCAATGCAGAGTCAATATGCATTGCATGTAGTCCTAGTACATCTATACTATACTCCTAGCTCCAAGTCCAAGTAGCTATGAGGAGAAGACGAGGTCGTCATCGGCCAACAAGCGTGGCCGGTGCAGCGGTTTGCGCACCCGACTTGGCCGAGAAGCAGCGATTCGTTCACACGACACGACCCACCGGCTGACTTTCCAACGGCTCCCATTTCCGCGGTTTTGTTTAGCGCACCTTCCTGCAATCCTCCACACTCCATGCAACTTGGAATGGAATACGCGTTCCCATCCCATGGAATCGGCCACCTGATTTCGCTTGCAATTGGCGGGTGACTGGATCACGGGATTTTTTAATCCACGCAGTTGCTCTCTGACCGATTAATCCACAACTATACCCAATTACAAGTCGTTGAAGGCATTTCAGGCTGTACCTCCACTCCTCCAGACAATACGACTCACTTACCATGCATCGCCACAATTACTTCAAACGTAGCTTTATCCTGAATTTCCAAAAATAAGCACTAGGTATGGACGAAAATTATTGACGTTCCGAGCTGAGCTAGCATATTTTTGTATTATTACGTTCCTGAACGTTAATAATAATAAGAAAAGTTCACAAAACCCAGATTTTATGGTCTATATATGACTTGTGTCGCAAAAAAAATCCACATATTAGGGCTCACGTCACATTATAGTCAAGGTTTTTTGGTTATATTATTTCTATTGTCATTTTATTTAGAGGACTCAGGGTGACATGGTTAAAAAGATATTTCAAGGAATGAAAAATGGAAATATGAATTTTCCTTTGTGTGTTCTTATAACATTTCATTATTTTACCAACACTTGTGTGATTTTATTTAAGGTGGTACATATACACGCTCTATTTTTATTCTTAGTCAGTTTTATCCAGTCTCCACCTGACCTAAAGTCTTGTGTGTGGCCCGCCTAGGTGAGTACTAGTATGATACCACTACACCATATGCCATTTGCTTGATACTGTTTTCACAAATTTTATTGATAAAATTGCTTGATGATTACACTTTCTTTTTTCTAGATAATGGGAAACATAGCATTACACATAGCCTGAGAGGCAAACCTTGCAATATGACGAGTTGTGGCTGTCGCGGTCGTCATACCTAACTTCAGAGCAAATCCACCATTTTGCCCTATAGGTCTGCACCCAAGGTCATGACATCTTGGCCATGATGAGCTTTTGCTCTCTGTTCAATGGTTGCTACACGAACTGGTTCAAATAAAAAATGGTTGCTATAGGCCGAATATATTTGGGCCAATCGAAGGGCTATGGGCTTGCAAGCTTTGTGATGGGCTTTCAGTTATCCTGGTCAGGAATGAAAAAAAGGGCCAAATGGCCATTTATGCATTCTCGATGAGAGGCTGCACAGCGCAGAAGATAATCCCACACCATCCATCTCCATTCTTTTGTTTTTAGCATTTCTAAGTTCTTATCTGTTCGGTTCTTTTTTAAAAAGGTTCTTATCTGTTATAAAAGTTCAAATATGACTAATAACTCCTACAAAGTAAAATATTGTAAACATAGGTTTAGAATTGTTTTGGTTTATAGTGAACTGGCAACCTCATTTTTTTGTTACCAACAATAAAAATTGAGATGCTTAATTTCTATCAAACCCACAACCAGTAACATTTTTCTTTGGATAAAAAGAATACCTTGGCACAATTTGTCTTCCTGACAGTCCTCTGCTTCTCAAGGTGAGCTCTCTGATCCCTTATTCACTCTAACCAAAACACTATAGCCGACGGCCTGGCAACCAACAAATAGAATGGTATGGTTGACGTCTACCTCCAATATAGTGTACTGAAATTTGTGTCGTGGCTTTCGTTGTATCAAGATTTTGTTGCTCGGTTTGCCACTGTCCCTTCATCTTCTAAGTAGCTATATGATGTCGCTAGTTTTGACTTAGATTTCATAGAAAATTACGGTCAAATACAAAGCATAATGAGATCGGTGAGAAATTTATTATTATTTAGATAATAGAAACATGTTTCTCGTATCTACACAACACATAGTCTAATTTTTATTTTTATTATATAAATGACAATCATGCAACTGATGCACAAGGAAGCAAAAATGAAATGGAGGACAAAATCTCCATCCACGACTAGTAAAAAACCCAAATCAGCCATGTTCACCTCTTACCCTGGGATCCCCGATGAGGGAAACCTAGGAGAGCCGCCTACTCCAACTATAGTACATACTAGATCTGACTTACCCTTATCTCCTCAACCATTACGCCTAGAGTAGCCAATATGCCCTTTTAGGTTGATCCAACCATGTTAGCCAATTATCAAACATCCGAACGAGAAACAATTTAGGTTGCAGTAAACCAAAGATTAGTACATGAAGAACTTAGGATGCGAACAAATAGCATAATTCGAGGAATTAAATTAAACTTTATCCTTTCCCGTTTGGAATGGGGGATTTTCAAAGAAAACATTAAAGAAATTGTTGATGACAGTAACATTTGGAATGGAGGAATCAACACTTTTCTTTCCTGTGGAAATGCTTCCTTTCGTGCACAAAATAGAGGAATGGAACAATCCACTCCAAGCTCTTGGAAAGCATTTCTGCGCAATGAATGAGGATCTCACCACTCAACCTTGGCAACGTGCATTGTAGCACCTTACAAAACTGGCTATGGGTTGAAAGACGGCGTCACAGAGCTGTGCTTAGCACCTAGGACAACGGTGGCTGTGGATGCAAAGTGGTCTGTATTGACTATGTAGAACATTGAGCCGTATACCATAAATTGGCTTTCAAATAAAAAATAGACCAGAGTAGCCTAGTGATCTGTATGCAAATATTATGTGTCAGCTTATGCACTAATAAATGTTTGAGGTTAAAAAATATCATACAAGAATTCAATCTGTTTATGAAGCAACACTAAATGTAATTCACGGTGTCTAGAGGTTAATACTTAGATTTATGTTTTGGAATACTGATAGTATATAGCCCTAAAAAATTTGAGTTAGCTGGTCTAATATGTTTTTTTCCTATGTTTTTATTCCTGTATTCCAAACACATTAAATTCCTCATTCTTCATGTGGTTTTATCACTTCTCTTATTTTTGTGTTTTCTTCGTTCCTATGTTTTTTCTATTTCTTTGTTTTTTATTCCTTCGTTCCAAATGGACTCTTACCAAAATAATCACTCCTCTCGAGCATAATGACATCATCGTGCAGTTGAAAGCAAAGCATCGCAAGCCCGGTGCGTTGTTGGTATCACCGATGGAGCACCTCGTCCTTGCCACTTGCCGTTTGCCAGCCATGGAGGAGTCAAGCTTTCGCGACGTCCATTTCGCCACCGGCTAAATCTCGCGGCGACGACGACAGCAGAAACGCCCGCGATTCCGCTGCCGCCGCCGCACCCGATGACCCGAAGCGGTAAGGAGACCGTTCCCGGCAAGTTGCGGCGGCGACAGCGATGGGTGGCAGCACGTCCATGTGACGCCCTCGTGCGACAGCGGCCTCCGGCTCCTCTGTCTCCCTTGCGCGCTGGATATTCCATGGTCCTCGTCAAAACTCATTTCATTGGCCCTCATCCAACCGGCGGCGGTTTCATTGAACAGTAGGGAGGGAGGGATTTATTTCTTTCATTTCCTGCGGCAGCAACAACAGAAAACGTACGCTGCCGACGCTAGACGTGCTGTCCTCTTTGCATCCATGAGCCTTGGCTTTGGATACGCCGACGCTTTTCCATGGATTCCCTCATCTTGCAAATTCCTTGATTCCCTATTTGCCATTTCTGTGAAGGATGAAGAGTCAAGCAAGATGGATAGTATGGAGGCCCTTATCGAACCTTACTCGAGGACAAATCCTTTCTCTAATTTTCTACTACTCGTCGTTCAGAGTTGATGTCGTCATCGACTTTTTGTGCTATGTTTAACCATTCGTCTTATTCAAGATATTAGTTTAAATGTATAAAATTATAAGTTATGTTACAAATTTCTTAAGTGATAAATATCAGATTTTTTTTTAATAAGACTGATGGTCAACGTAAGTAAAAAGTCAACAAAACGACATAAATTTCAGAATGAAGGGAGTATTATCGAGGACAAATCCACTCTTTTCTTTTCTTTTAACATTGTTTTTCAGATTTTTATACTCCGTTGATGATCAAAAACTGTTCATATGTCTAGTTTGACTGATGAACAATCAATGATTCAGTCAAGGCTCTGATCACTGACGAACTCTGAAGAAATGCTGCTCTCTTCTTATTGCATGATCATCCAAACTGGTAGTACGCAGATATCTGGCTGGCCAGAAAAGGTGTCTCGCTTTTCCACCCATTAAAGTCGTCGTTGATTCTGCGGAGGCCTGAAAAGATGTTTGTAAACGCTGCTAAAGCGGTCATAAAAACCTACTCGACGCAGCGAATCTGCAGAATAAAAAACTGTTGCTGTGAGGTTAACATCGTGTTTTCATCCCTCAATCGCGGATGGATTTGTTGTTGCAGCACTGATCATCAACGATGGTGCAAAGGCGGGAACTGTTTTCGAATTCTCAGTCTAGCAATTAATAATTTGGATGTTCAACACGCTTTCGATCAAACTAATAATGGATTATACAGCTTCAAGCGTGAAGAATTCGAGAACTCAATCCAGTTGCGTCTAGTACTAGAAAAGGAGTCATCGAATATACAGATGTCTGGTGAACCATGAAGCTACGGTATGAACTCAACTAGGAAGATGGGAATCGAGACACTTGTATTGTGAAGAATGAAGAATCTCATCACCTCCTTTTTGGCAAAAGCTGGAGAAGAATCCCATATATACTGGCATCGACGTCGACGGCCGAGCCAATGCAAATGGAGCATGAATCGACGGCGCAAGGCTCCAAGCTCCTCTGCCTACCTGCATGGGTGTTGGTTTTCCGTCGTATCTACCTGAGGAGAGGACACTGGTGGGCACTACTAGTACTAGCGGGGTGCGCCTATATATAGATACGACCTGCATCATCACGCACAGTCACCAAGCAGCAGCACAAGACAAGAGTTTATTAGTACTAGTTTATATACAGGCCGGCAAGCTAGGCAACAGATCAACCATGTCCGGGTCCGGCGCCGGCGTTTGGGTGTTCCGGAACGGCGTGATGCAGCTGGAGCAGCCGGCGGCGGCGACCCGGAAGGCGCTGTTGTACACGCCGACGAACGAGGTGGTGCGGTCGGTGGAGGCGCTGGAGCGGCGGCTGGGCTCGCTGGGATGGGAGCGCTACTACGAGAACCGCTCCATCGTGCAGCTCCACAAGCGAGACGGCGGCGCCGACCTCATCACCATCCCGCGAGACTTCGCCAGCCTCCGCTCCACCCACATGTACGACGTCGTCGTCAAGAACAGGGACCACTTCAAGGTCGTCGACGCCTAGACACAGCCACAAGCTTCCACCACCATTCTCTCTCAACCGTCTGCCTATTAGCTAATCGTCAATGAAGGAGTATCTATCTATCTATCCATCAGTTGCAATTAATACGTCATGATCCATCAAGTGGTCTTCTTCTTCTTCTTCTGTCTCTGTATGTGTTGCGTTTGCTTTTGGCTCGAATTCTCATCATCACGCCGAGAAGAGAGATACAACAAGCTAGAATACTGCACTGATGTTGTGTTGTTATTGCAATTTAGTTTACTTCTATCTTATCTGAAATGAATCAAGTGCCTTGTGACACCTTAAACTCGATGTAACTCTTTCTTATTTATTGCTCCCTCTCTCTAGAAATATAAGGATTTTTTTACTTCCAGACATTATGTTTCATCATGCATCTTGTTCAAAAATATATAAATAAGTAAATCATATTGAAAATGTATCTCATGATAAAATAAGTTATAAAAATAAATAATATTTTCACAAATTTTATGAATAAGATGAATGTTTGAAAGTTAACCAATCCTTATATTTCTAGACAAGTGAATGTATTATACTAATATACTATATTAAATCAGTTGGTGCGCCTTCCCCTCTCGAGCCATAAAAAGGGTGCCTTGATGTACAGTAGGATGAACTGTAGCACATTTATTTGCGTTCTAGTTCGATGAATAAAGTAGACAATATGATCCATTTGGCCTCGGGCGACTAGTCTATAAACCTAGCTGTAGTTGACTTTTCGTCTCTTCTTGTTAGCAGCCGGTAGCAGAAAGGGAAACAAGGGTGTACCGTGCCAAGTTGATGTTGTACGTGCAACTGTGACAACTTTTTTTTTTTTGCGAACACAACTGTGACAACTATATCTGACAGCTATGCCATTTCGGTTTAGACATGCTCGTCAACCCTCGAGCAGTGTTTATGTTTGACATGATGTGCCAACAAGTGGATTGTTTCTTATTCCTTGACCCGGTCTTTATTGATGACCTGTTTGTTTCCCTTGTCAGCCAGCATCATGAGGCCCTCTCACACACAAACTTTCTGATGGTACTCAATATATTTCTCTTATATGCCCCGAAAGAGACACAGTGCCCAATTCAATCACAACCATTGATCTTCAAAGAGAGAATAATTTACTTTGTTTTTTTTAGAATTTGATTTCTTCGTCTTTCTCCCTCTGGTTCTTCTCTCACATAGCACGCCCTCCAACGCCAAACTTATCTGATCCGCTCCCTTCGATAGATCTAGCAAACATTTCAACAGATCATGTTAGGGGACGGTTTCTAGCATCACCCTATGCATCTTAGAGTAGAAAGAAGAACACTCTTTTTCACGCAACTTTGTTCCAAGCATCATATCACTTCTCGTTATCGAATAACCATATGATTGCATAACACCTTTCACCATCACGGTGACTTTTATGTGAAGAAAAAAAATATACATGTTTGAACAAAAATCGTAAGATCATGTTTCACCTTCACGTAAGGATACGTTTCACCATTACCATCACGTAGTACTTTTTAACATGAAAAGAAAATATAGTGGAATAGTGACAATACTGGAATACAATCTACCTATAATGATGGGTATTCTATAAACAATAAATAAATAACAGTAAGGTCATCAATCTAGGTAACATAGACGGGACACAATTATTTTCGTAGGTACGCAGAAAAAAACACCTGGAATATAAATTATAAACCTTAGCTGAAATATCCTCTCTTTTTTTGAGTCAGAAATATCCTGTTGTTGAGAGAGACGCTCACTCATTGAGCCATATAAACGACTGTAGTGTGGTCTCTAACAATGACAGCGAGAATTTGACTTCTTGGACGCCAGGAGCAGTGGCTGCTCTTCATTTGGGACCTTCACTGTCACACGTGAACCGGGCATGTTTTCCTCCGGGTGGCCACGTGAAGGAGCGGTGGATCAGATGAACATGGTCACGTAAAGGCGACGCGGCCTGAAGGCGGGAAGCTGCTGCCATCAACGGCCCTATTTGGCTAAATGATCTGCAGGCTAGATGAGAACAAGTGCAGAGCTACCAACCCCCACAGCGTAGCGTACGTTGCGGACAACAACTAACCTCCATCTCCACCAAGCCAGGCTGCCATCGATCCAGGCGGGACCCTCGCCGATCGGACCACCAGATGGCTGCAGAGTCAACCACCACGGCGGCAGCGCCGTCTCCTCCTCCACCGGCGCCCGTGCCTCGTGAGGTACGCGGCCAATTCAGAATTCACTTCAACGGAGCTCAAGAATCGTGATTTGCGTTTTGGTTCTTGATCTGCAGAGACTGTTGGGATTCGAGCAAATGGATGCGCGCGTGAAGGTGGCTCTCCAATCACAAGGCACGAACGTTGGTTTTGTAACAGTGAAATTTCTGATTATTTGTTTGCAGGAGCTGACCTCGTCTCAGGCGGAGTTGCTGGAGAGGATCCAGAAGATGAAACAGGTACCAAATGCAGATCCAAGATCAGGGTTCCAATGCGGTCCACGATGAGCACGGTTTCGTACTCGTGATTAACGGGTATCAGTAGGTTTGAATTCGGAAATCTATGGCCAGTTTATGATGATAACAAACGCAATGGCTCACCTCTGTTTCAGGAGGTACAGAATTGGCGCTCCAACGTCGAGGAGCAGGTCAAGACTTGCCAGAATGTGAGTGACGTCTCTGCTCCAATGGCCTTAGTTTGTAAACTCCATTGTTCGTGTGTCAATGTTGTGTCGCGTAAAATTCTTGACAAATGTGCTGCATGCAGGAGCTCCAGGGGTTGAATAAGGGACTCAATAATGAAGTTGAGCAGCTGAAAATGGTGCGTCCTCTATCCGTGAATCCATCATCTTTTTAGTTGTCTCCGGGAGAACCTCATCGTCTCCTCCTATTTGCATTCACATCTGAAATGGCCAACATGAAGGAACTGAAGGACATCAGGTCTGCTATCCAGGAAAAGAAGGGCAATCTACCTATTAAATCCACAAATTCAGATATGGTTAGTTTCCTAGACTAAATATTTATCGGACAACGATACTGTTCTATTTCACAGTGCCATAACCATAACCCACAAGGATTTGCTTGTTTTGTAGAGCAATGACAACACTGAACAAGCAGCGCAGAGCCAAGAACAAAATGATGCTAATGTGGAAGAATAAACTGCGATGCAAGCATGAATTAGAGTTCCTACATAAACAAAGATTTTGCTGCTAGATATTCAGCCTCATGAGATCAAATACCCAAAAATTCTGCTGATACGAGTGTTAATACATACATCTAGATACCAGTCAGCAAATTGAAGAGGAAAACTACATGTACAAGAATTACTTCGTTCTTTTTTAAATAATTCATATATCTATTATATCACACTTCAATTTTGAAATGAAGTCAGCACAAACAAATTCTATTTCAAGTCATGCTCGAAAATCAATCTATCAATTACCAGGAAGAGAATCTGGATTACTCCAAAGGGAAAGAGTATCTGATTCAGGAAGATGTCCATGTAACATTGCATATGAACATGCAAATGCTTCTGGTCTTGCCACTTTTGTTACCACTTGGTTGAGGGACCATCAACTTCTGTCAGTTTAACGGGAATGCAACAGTGCAATAATAGATCACATCACAGCAGTTGATCAGTTCTGCTGTTACCTTTATTCGGGACGACCAACTTCTTCAGTGGCTCAGGATACGAAGTTCACTCTGGATTACACACTTTTTCAGTAGTTCAGGTCCACTTTAGGCATGTGGACCTTAATCTGTTTATGGAAAGATTGCAGATCTTTTCAATAATCCAGGGTCAACTTTAAGCTCGTGGGCTTTAACCTGTTTGTGGAAGGGAATCTTTCCTACTATTTGTATGAAGACTACCTACAAGTGCAGAATACAGAGAATCATCTGGAGTCAACCCAGCTCTCATCATATCATTGTACAACTCGAACGCCTCCTCTGATCTCCCTTCCTTTGCCATACCTGATATCAGAGCCGTATATGCCACAACATTAGGTTCAACTCCCTTCTGTTTCATTTCTTCAAACAAATTCTGTGCCACATCCAACTTCCCACTTACACAGTGCCCATGAACAAGGGATGCATAAGTGTACACATCAGGGACAATCCCTTTCTTCTCCATCTCCACTTTTATCCGCTCAGCCTCACGGATGCTTCCCTTTTTAATGTACCCATCTATCATAACATTGTAGGTGACAACGCTAGGCTGCGCTCCCTTCCCTGTCATTTCCCGGAACAGCCTTCTAGCCTCCACCATGTCACCTTCCTTGCAATGTATACTTATCAATGTAGTGTAGCTGACGAAATTTGGGGAGATACCCTTCTCGATCATGATATGCAACAGATTCTTGGCTTCATCCATTCTATTCACCCGGCACAGACCACATGCTAGTGTATTGTATGTGTACACATCCAGATGGATCCCTAGTTTTTCCATGGTTGCCTTTACCTTGAGAGCATTATCCACCATCCCTTTAAGGCAATACCCGTCAATCAGTGTATTGAAAATAATTTGGTTATATCCTATCCCTTGCGCCTGCATATCAGCTAGCAACATCTCTGCAGCCTCCATCTGGCCAATCTTGCAGAACCCATTGATTAACGCTCCATACGTATGCTCATTTGGCTCGATGCCGTTGGCAACACATTCATCAAATACCTCTGACGCCCTCCGCACATTCCCTGCACGGCAGTCCGCGTTGATGACTGCTGTATAGAAGTAGACATCCCCTGCGACGTTCTTCCTCTTCATGTCATCAAACAAAGCTTCAACCTGGCTGGTATCCTTGGCTGCATCCACCAGGATGGTGTACGTCCCAACCGTCCTTTCAATGCCTTGGTCGTCCATGATCCTCAGCAGCTCGGCCACTCGGTCCTCATCCTTCTGGCGCGCGTATCTGTCGAGCAGCGAGTTGTAGGACAGCGCGTTCAGCTTCACGCCGTGGCGCGGCATTTCGTCGAGCAGCTGGCGGGCGTCGGCGACGCGGCCGGCCTTGCAGAACCCGTCGACCACGACGGACGCGCAGAGAGGCGAGACGGAGTCCGGGCAGGAAGAGAGGGCCCGGGTGAGGAGGTCGGCCGCGGCGGCGAGGTGGCCCGCGCGGCGGAGCGAGAGGATGGAGGAGGTGAGCGAGCGCGGGTCGAGGGCGCCGAGGCGGGAGACGGTGCAGTCGAACGCCTCGGCCGCGCGGGAGGCGGCGCCGGCGTCGGCGTACGCGCGGAAGAGCATGTCGTGGAACGCGGCGACGGCGTGGGGCGGCGCGGCGCGCGGGAGGGAGGAGGCGGCGAGGTCCGGGAACGGCACGGCGAGGAGGCGCGGCGTGAGGAGCGACGGGAGGAGGGACTTGGCGGCGCCGAAGCGGCGCGCGGTGAGGAGGGACGCGAAGGCCGCGAGCGGCGCGGCGGCCGGGGAACACCCGGAGCCCGACGGCGCCATGGGCGGGGGAGCTGGAGGAGCGGAGCAGCGGGAAGGAAACGGAATGGGCTCCCTCGTTGGTGCCCACCGTTTTTCAGCCTTCGGTTCTGTTGGTTGGATGGGCCTAGCCCTGTGTCAAAAAAAGAAGACGGGCCTCGGCTGATTTGAGTGGTCTGGTAAATGGGCCTTGATTTGATCTAATCGAAGGCCCCGTTCGTTTCCACCCTCTAAAATTTATATCATTGTCACATCAAAGAGAATCTTACTATTTAAGTAGTATTTTTATTAATTTAATAACAAAACCTATGTCGCGACCTCCTCTAATTTGCGAGACGAATCTAATGATCCTAATTAATCTATGTGTAGCTACAGTGATGCTACAAGTAAACATCTTCTAATAACATCATCATTACCCTCGTTGGATTCGTCTCGTGAATTAGATAGGGAGGTTTGCAATTAGTTTCGAGATTAGACTTTATTTAATATTCTAAAATAATAAAATTCTCTTTAATTTGACTCTCTAAAATTTATATAGCTAGAAACGAACAGGCCCGAAGGCCTTCTTTTCAATGGGTTAAATGCTGTGTACATGTCGGCTGATCACGAGCAGCACAGATGTGCGGAGAAAAGTCCATGGAGGAGAGGGGGGACGGGAAAGGGCTTGACACGATGTGATGTGACGGGCGCGTGGCCCATAGACGTACGTACGGTACGGCGGCTGCGAGCGTGGCTGAGCGCTGCTCGTGCGCTGCCGGTACCATTGCATTTGCATTGGAGGAGACAGACAAGACATCGCTTTGGTACGTCGATGTGGCAGGGGCCATTGCTCGATCTCTTGTACACGTGGACTCTGCTCTAGTGAGCCAGATTCGACGCACTTGAATGAAGGAGTTGTTGTCCATCGACTCACGAGGTCTGTGGTTCAAGCGAAATCCAGCTTTGAAAGTTTTTGAATCGACAATACTGTTTCGAAAGACGCCGGCAAGATGATGACTTGGGTCTTGGGGAAAGGACGGTGAAAACCTGGTTCAACCAACCTGTCAATCGAACCGACGATGAGCACACGCCGGTTGAGATGGACTCCATCAGCTCAACCGACGACCTACGGCTTGCCGGCGGTTGAAGCGCCCAGAACAACACTTGCTGACCGGAAATGTTCAGCCATTTTACGTCTACAGAAGATGGACCACAGTGACGGCATAGCTCCTCCACGTTGCCGAGTTCCACTTCACAGGCTTGGTTGTGGCAACGCTCACGCTCACGCAGGTGCAGAGCAGCAGATTCCGGTGGGCAGCAAAGGGTAAATGCGCCAAGAGAGAGAGAACCCTGATTCGGTTGGAGCAAAACACAACAGAGAGAGGAGAGGACTAGGTGCACATCAAGGCAGTCACTGATGATGACTGCAGGGGAATTCAATTTGGGGAGGGAGGCAGACAGGCAGCCAGAAGGCCCTGCTTTTGATGCTCTCTCCTCCTCCTCCTGGAAATGCTTTTCATGCAATGCACATGAAACCGAAGCCAGAAGTCCTACTGCTTGCTGTCCTAGTACTGCTGATGAATGCAATGCACATCAAGACGTTCACAGTTCATCACACTACACTATACTCCCTCCGTCCCATTGAAAGTGTCGCTATGGTATCCGTGTCAGCTTAAACATTTTAAACTTTGATTAGATTTGTAGAAAATATTAGTAATATTTGTATCTCTAAATAAGTTGATTATGAAAGTAGATTCAATTATCTATCTAACAATACTAATTATATTTAATAAATATTTATATATTTTTATATATTTTTTGTCAAAGTTAAAAAGTTTGACCTCTTGAAAACGAGAACGACACTTACAATGGGACAGAGGTAGTACTACACAGCCACACAGGAGCACAATGTTTCTGGCTTCCCGGCCTGTTGGCAATCGTGATCTTCTTCCACAGGGCTGATTTGAATGAAAAGGCAACAAGGAGCTTCCTTGAACGAGCCAAATGATGCTTGTTTAACTTCACATTGGTTTTTTCAGTTGTTAACTCTACATTGTTGATCATGCATGACTCGTGAAAGACAAGTTAAGATTGAGGCCCTGTTCGTTTCCTGCCTTCTAAAATTTAAGTACTATCACATCAAAGAGAATCTTACTATTTATGAATATTTCGATCAATTTAATGACAAAACCCTATTGATAGATTGGTGCTAATTTTCGAGATGAATCTAATGAGCTTAATTAATTTAGATTTTGCTAAAGTGATGCTACAGTAACCGTCTTCTAATCATGATTTAGTTAACCTCATTAGATTCGTCTCAGTAAATTAGTCTAGGGAACTATAATTTATTTTATAATTAAACTTTATTTAATACTCATAAATAAGTAAGATTCTTTTTGATGTGACAATTCTAAAGTTTAGATCCCAGAAAATAAACACACCCTGAGTGTCCAATCCGGCGGTGCAAATAATACTTCATCCCATAACATTTGATGTTGTAGAGAGATTAAAAGGAAACAAATTAATGAACGAGTGCAAATTGCAATGCACTTGATGAGGTGCACCATTGAGCAGCGAGCGAGTGCAAACTCCATGGTGGAATAAACCGTGAGCCATGTGCCGGCCGTACCCGTACCTCCTCGAGCTGCTCAACACCTGCACCAAAGATAAAAGAATGGCTCCATGGCCATGCAGCTAGAGCAGCTCACCTTCTCGCCGGGTGGAGTAGTAAAATTCCGCAGTAAACTCGGGGCTGATCGCTCCCGCGGTTCGAGGCGCTCACGTGGCGGCGGTACATGCGTGGAGCCCGGTGCAAGAACGATCACCCTCTGAATCCGAATTATAAAGCCACGACAAGCCCGGCAGCTTTTGCCTTGGACAGGGAATAATTAGCATCCTGATAGAGGTGTTTCGAGCGGCTCTCTCAACCTTCGTGTCATGGACAATTATACTACTGCATCCTGTCTGTGACTGTCCACTTGTACGGCCCAGTGCTAATTGCGCAGGGAGATTAGCTAGAGAACTCAACAACACTCAAGTGTAAAAAAAACAACAACGAAAATATAGGACTGTTACAGTCGAGAGGAACTAGGTAGGAGAAGGGACAAACGGAACGGGAGTTACCTTGCGTGATCACTTGAACTATCCTGCGCAAATCTGAATGAACATATTTTTTGTTTTTAATTATTTGCAAATGAGCATGAAAAAAGTTCATCTTTGTTTTGTTTCCTCGCAGAGTACAAGAATATACTAGTTCAATTTGTTTCCCATCTAAAGTTATCATATTCTTTGATCCTACAATGTCACGTTAGTTGTATTTGCATTGCAACAACCGCCTGGCTCAACAATTGTTATAGTATCCTTTTGATTACAAATCGATTGTCTAGAGATTAAAATAAAAACTTGTTATTTATAGATCCAAAGAAAACTCCAGAGGAGTAAGAAGATAATACTGTGGTATACTATTACTCCGTTCTAAAATTATAGTTAGTTTTTATTATGTTTATTTAATAATAAAATATTCATCTTATTCAAAAAATATTGTTAGTTTTTATTATGTTTAATATTCATCTTATTCAGTCAAAGTACCACTCTCACGTATGAAAACCCTTTTTGGACTTGTATCTAGTGCAACTGGATGACACGATAATAATGAATAATCCCAGAGGTGTCTTGCAACTGTGCGAGCCAGTGAAAAAGTCTCGCGACTGTAAGTTATCCATCCGAAGTGAAGAATTTCACCGCGGGGAGTGAATGACAGGTTCATTTCGTCGCTACCACCAGTGTACTGTGTATATTTTTACCATACCGCGGCACCTTTGCGGGTACAGCATTTGGCAACGTTCGTGGCACGAACAATCTACGGACGCCACCTGACCCGCGCGGTAAATGCGTTGCCGTTCAAGACGCTACGCAAAGTAGATCCCCTGGGCCTGGCTTTGGGGCGGTACGCCCGTATTGATGCTACTGGTACAATGCCATCAGGGTACGTATCTCTCGCTCAGCCTACGGCGTCCGTGGAAATACAATACTAGTAGTACTGCTGCAGCTGCCATGCATACCGTATTCAAAGTCCGTGGATTAGTTTTAGGCGACCTGCTGAGCAAAAGCAACAGTGCAAGTCCGTGTCGTTGATGGCTCACACACAGGACAGCAGCGAGGTTCCTCATCAAGTCAGAGTAGAGGTGTGCCCAGCACACAAGGCCTGATGCTTGCTCGGAGCTTTGGAGAGGAAGGCGCCACAGAGACCGGTAAATCTTCATCGGATCAGGTTTGCAGCGCACGCAACGGAGTTACTAACCGCAGCTGCAAGACATTCATATCCCTTTTGCCTGAATACGATCGCGATGGGAACCACAGCTGCGAAATTAAGTTGGTGCCGTTCAATCAAGTGAGCTGTTGTGCTGGATCGATGGAGCTCGTCACCAAACGTGCACCTGCAGGGGCGCTACAGGTCCATCATCATGCCAACAAATCGACGACACGTTCGACATCGCCGCTTACTGCAGATCGCCACAAAAGCCTACGGGATCGGTCTTTGCACGAATAAAGATCGTTATCAGGATCACATACATGATCTTCTGGCACGAAAAAAGAAACAGCATTAGGGAAGCAGCAGCGGGAGTAGTACTAATCAGGGAGCACTCGGAGCTGCCATGATGAAGCATGATCATCATCAGGCTCCTCACAATGAAATGATGTGATCAAATGTGTGTGGGTCTGATGTCACCGTCCCGCCCCGGCCCTCTGCCAGACGAGATCCGAGCCCGGAGGCCCGCTGCCGGATGCGCGGGGCCCGCCTGTCAGTGCTTTGCATCGCTATTGATTCGCCATTATAAAGGTTGAGCTGCCTAAACAACGAAGCCTCCCCCTCTCCCTTTTGTGCAGCTCAGCTCAGCTCAGTGCTCAGCTCAGCTCAGTGCCATGGCGTCGGGTGAAGCAGAGCCGCTGCAGTACACGGTGAGCGATCCATGCCAAAATCTTCAAGAATACGGTCAGCAGAGCAATGCCCTGACTTTTGTGCTGTGTTGTTGCAGACCACGGTGCTGCGGGTGTCGATCCACTGCGAGGGGTGCAAGAAGAAGGTGAAGAAGGTCCTGCACGGCGTCGAAGGGGTGTACAAGGTCACCGTCGACGCGGCGCAGCACAAGGTCGTCGTCACCGGCAGCATCGGCGCCGACGCGCTCGTCCGGCGCCTCAACAAGGCCGGCAAGCAGGCCGCGCTCTGGCCGGCGCCGGCTGCGCCACCCGCGGCCGAGCCCAAGAAGAAGCCCGAGGAGGCCGCCGCGTCCGCCGCTTCAGGATTGCAAGGACGCCGTCGCTGACAAGGCCGACGCCAAGCCCAAGGACAAGCAGCAGGTTGAAGCCGAGGGCTCGTCGGCCAAGAAGCCGGAGAAGGACAGCAAGGGCTCGTCCGAGAAGAAGGACAAGAAGCCGGCGGAGAAAGCTGAGGCGGCGAACAAGCAGCAGAAGGATGATGGCAAGAAGCAGGACAGCAATGAGGCGGCTGAGGCCAAGGAGAAGAAGGGCTCTTCCACCGAGCAGCCACCCAAAGAAGCCGCCGTTGCTGCAGAGGACGGGGAAGATGGCGGCAGCGCCAACAAGAAGGGCGGCAAGAAGAAGAAGAACAAGCAGCATCAGCAGCACAAGGACGCCGGCGGCGAGGGCGACGCGGCCGCGACAGAGAAAGAGAAAGAGAAGGAGAAGAAGCCGACACCGCAGCCGGCCATTCCGGCACCTGCCGCGGCGCAATTCCCCGGCCCGGAGCGCCCGCACGGCGGCGCGTTCCCGTACTACGCGGCGCAGCCGGTGATGAGCTACAACGTGGCGCACCCGAGCGCCAGCGTGTCCTACTACGCGCCCACGCCGGCGATGCCGCCGCCGCCGCATCAGGTCCCGTACGGGTACCCGCCGTACCCGGCCATGGCGATGCCGCCGCCGCCGCCGCCGGAGTACATGTACGGCCCGCCGGGCATGCGGGCGTCGCCGCCGCAGGAGTCGTACAACAACATGTTCCACGAGGAGAACGCCAACTCGTGCAGCCTCATGTGATGGATCGGCGGCGCCGTGGAGATGTACCGGTGTAGTTAGAGGGAGGCTTTCGTAATAGAAATCCTCCGCTGCTCGTGGTAGAGTGGGGAGTACTAGTGTTGTTATTTAGGTGGTCAAACCTCTTATTGACCGGAATTTTTCCTTTGAGATTTGCTTTCTTTTTTATTTAGTGCATCATCATGTAACGAGATTACTACTATATTCTAATATTTGTTTTTTGTACTGTTGCTTTTAACCTCCTGAGAGAGTTTGAATACAGTATCTGCCTCGGTAGCTGGTGTTCTTTCTTTTTTTCTCTTTGAGAAAAAAGAGAGAGAAACGACTGAGATGTTGGCGATAATAAATGAAGGTGAGTGGGGAGCACTTTAGGAATGGAATGGGTCCTATTCAATTAAGGTGGCCTGTTGGTTGACAGTCCTTTTTGTTTGATGATTGTTTGGTCTGCAAAGATGGAATGTGTTAACAGTTGTCACATGTAGGGCAATGATTATTTCGCATTCTTGGTGATCAACTGCCCCCTGATTTGAATAGTGGCGGCGTTGGGAGTACGTTCAGATCCTAACTGCTGTACTGTACTCTCGTTAATATGGTGCAGCACTACAGAGGATCTATTAGCTGCTTGGTTTTGATTTTGGGTTGGCACGGAACTTTTGAATTTGAACCAACACAAACACAGTAATGGCGCACACACACTGGGGAGTCTGGTGGAAGTTCTCACATGCCACCATGGTCTCCTGAGTCCTCACATTCGTGAATGTTTAACGACCTTTTGTTTGTTCACGGGTAGATTTCCTGTCTCCCGGCTCATTTCATATTCCACTTGGGACGGTCTCTGCAGCAGCACTGAGGTAGAGTAGCTGGCAGGTAGCCGCGTCTGTTGTTTTTACCGCTCCCCGTTGGCGCGCACGAGACGAGCAAGGATTAACCATTTAACCCGACGCGGAAGCGCGAGCCTAAACGGAATCTAGCTAGGCTGCTGGCAGCGGCGTTGTGTGCTTAATAATTAATCCCGGCCAAAAGGCTGCGGCGCTTTGCCTTGACTGTGCACTCTCCTCCTCGGACTCCACAGTCCAGCTCGCTGCCGCTGCACCTGGGCCACCGTGCCCGGTTTGACCGCACCGCGCTGTGCTGTTGCGGCGGCGGTGAAGAATTCTTCCCTTCCTTTCGGTGAAAAATGTCGGTAGAGAGGAGGAGCAGCATCTACTCGTACTTCTGAGGCTCTGCAGCGATGGAAATTATGGAATTGATGGTGGCACCGGCGGACGCGGCGCTGCATCGGCCACGGCTGGAGCTGGAGGCTTTGTTCTCTAGCGTCTGGCCTCTTTCGTGAAGCAAAAATTGCAGGTGCTCGCTGCAGCCACTGCCCTTGTGGCCTGCGTGCAACAGCAACAAATGTATGGAGATCGTCCGTCATCTACTCGTAATCAAGGAGGCCTGCCCGGCCTAGTGTTTCTGACAAATGACGATGCCGCCGAGGGACAAACCTGCCAGGGGATTCATGGCCCTTCTTCAATGTCAATGCCAGAGGTAGGCGATGCATTCATGGCTGTGCTGCCATTTTGCAAGTCCGGTTGTAGTACTAGCCTAAACCACTGTGGTCAGTGGATCTGGCCAATACCATCCTCCGCTGCTGGTGCGTAAATGAGCAATGCGTAGATTTAGCTGACGGTAAACTGGGATGCTCCCATCAGCTTCCGTAGAAATGCTAGAGTATTTTTTTGTTATCTTCGCACTTGGCTCCATACCATGATCGAGTTATATCCCTCCTAAACAATGCCGAAAACTCTTGCTAGAACTTGTACTCAGTGGAGGAAAAAGATCGGCCAGCTTTCATTACTTTCGGAAGCAAAACAAATTAGTACGTACTACTACAGGATTAGCCTTCATTGCCTTTGCTCCATGATGCCAGCCGTACCGCCAACACATGCTAGATTCCCCAAAGCCTAATCTCTGAAATCATTTCACGCCTGATGCCGCATGTGGACCTGCCGATCCAGCTCCAACCACAAGTGATAGCAATCAGCAGGGTTTGACTAACCACTTCTCGCATGCTAAGCTCCTTTTAGCAAAACGGCATTTTCCCTGCTGTTTTGCTTATTTAAGTCACAACAGCACGACGCAGAATCCCCGGCTGGAGTAGTTGACAGTACTAGTATTAAGAATAATCTGACACTAATGCACGCATCGCTTGTCCACTGTTTCCACCGCACAGGAGACAATAATTTCTTGCTTATATTTGTGCACAGGAAATGGGACAATTACGTACATGTGCAGTGGAAGTAGGAGAATACTGTATGTGTTCGCACTTTCTGAAATGCAAATTCTACGGGTGTGTTGTTTCCTCCCTCTAAAATTTAACATCTGTCACATCAAAAAGAATCTTATTATTTATAAATATTTTGATCAATTTAATGATAAAACACTTTTAACAGATTGATACTGATTTTCAAGATGAATCTAATAAACTTAATTAATCTATGTTTTGCTAAAGTGATGCTACATTAACTGTTTTCTAATCATGACTTAATTAACCTTGTTAGATTCGTCTCGTAAATTAGTATAGGGATCTGTAATTTATTTTATAATTAAACTTTATCTAATATTCTTACATAATAAGATTTTTTGACGTGACAGCTACTACGAGTACTGTTTGAGGTCTTCCTGCCTCGAGATGAAAAAAGCAATTTCGGTGCAGAAGGAGCGGAGGCACACACTACTGGTGCTGGCGAGGACTTTACACTGTGAAAAAGATCGCAAAGCTGACATGGATCTGTTGCCTTGGGCTCAGCTGTCAAGCTGCTATTCTTCGTATACTAGCAGCTCCAGCTTTTATGTTTTACAGTACGTATCTACCAGGGGACTGACGACAACAAAGCAAAGTAGGAGAGGAGTAGATCCTTCCCTCTGTGAAAAAAGAGATACTGTACTACTGTATCTCGTCGGGTCCATTCAGCCACGTACGAACAGCATAATCTCTGAATAAGTTCAGTCAAAGTCAGAGCGAATTTACCGTGCACTTTTTCTAACGACAATGACCATGATTATGTCTTTTTGTAAAAATGCAAGCAAGGAAATATTTCTTGTTTTGTACTAAAGAGCATAAATGGCCTTAGACGTATCCGTCAAGTCTTAGCTGAGAAGCAATTACCGGTAAGCACCAACGTGGCAAGCCATGATTGCCGTGGCTGAAAGCTCCTGGCTTTCGGGAAAGCATATTTCTGTTTTTTATGCAAAAACGTAGAGCGCTTCCTTCGTGGAGCAATCCTTCTTGACACTGACATGCACGGAAGCACTCAACATTCCTGAGCCATTGCATGTTCCTACAGTAATCGCTAACACTACAAGAGTGCCTTTTTTATTTTGAACCTATACATCATCCGACCCTGTCTATGCAAGGATTACGCCGTGGACCGGCCGCACCGGCCAGGAAAGGAGCACCAACATCTAACAACAGCATCGGAGGCATCACCACGTTAGAGTTGGATAACTCAGAAGTACGTATATCGTTTCCGTTTTATTTTATCCACGCAAGGTTAGATTGAGCTCTAGATTGATGGTGGGCGATGAGAAATGAGGAGTGAATTTGTTCGCGGGCCCAATTTGACCCATGTACCAAGAGAACAAACTCGGCCACTTCTGGCATTATTGGTAGACTAAGGGTTAGCAATCAATCAAGCAGTATATCAGCTTGACTGAATTCTCTAGAAACGCTTTGCTCATGCCTTGGTCAATGATGATACAAGTTTGCGGGAAAACGAGGTTTCCGACTTGTGCACAACAGATAAACCTAAGACAACAACAGGACGAAACGAAGTTTCACAGGTTATTTAAAGGACCTTCACAATGAAACATCAACAGAAACAAAGTGAAACGATGGTGAGCCCAGAGTCGCTTCCTCTCAGCATAATTTCTCCATTGACATGGGCGTCAAAACTGCTAAGCCCGAACACAATCTTACATAGTCCAGTCAGGATCGCGGGGACTAAAGAAGCAACCAATGACCTTGGAATTGAGCAGCTTCAGTGCAAGCCCGGACTCGACACATCTCGGAGTTTTGTACTGATTAATAGAGCTGCCTTGACTAACCAGAAGATCCATCAGAGCATCAAAGGTGCCGGCTTGAACCAGTCGTATCTCTAGCGGGCCTACCGACTTGTCATGGGCTCCGCAACGCCTATAGACATAGTCGAGCGACTCCTCCACAACATTGCAGCACTTCTCAAGGAGCTGAGGATCAAGAGGTGCACACGACCTTACGCCTTCGTTAGTGGACTTGATTTCTCAGAACAACACATAATAACCAGGGAGACTGGGCATGTCGGTGCAGCTAGTGTATTCCAAGAGGAGGTAATTTCTCCTCTCCAAGATTTTCTTGGCATGGGTGACACTGCTGTGGAGATCCTCCTCATTGGTTTTGTCAGAATCAACACTGAGGGTCACATTTCTCCGGCAGATGAACTTGAACTGGGGTGCATGGTTGTAGAAGCCTCAAGCCTATGACCTTGACATCCACCAGTTTGACAAGCATGTCATTATGCACCACGTCCTCATTAGATGCCAACTTGAGGCCATTCTACAATGGTATGAATTCAAAGTACGCCATGTTAGGGATGATTGTGTAATACACATCTGCCGGGCTACACAGTGGCAGCAGATTGACACCAAAACAGCTCTCCAAAGAAGCATACATTGTGCAGACCAAAGGAATCCCACCGCCACTGTAGAATTCTAGCATTCAGATATATTGTTCCATTGTACCTGTGAGAAATCTTCAATGTACTTAACATTTGGCCAAAGCCTGCATAAAATTCCGTTCCATGATACAGAGCTGCATATCACCTTAAGCTCGTCAGGTAATTTAGGATTGGGCAGTGCAAGCAAATTCTACATGGCCAACCGACAGGCAGAGTTGGTGATACTGGAATTGAGTTGTCCAATTCGAATGTCATTAACTACTATCACACTAGTTCTGCTCAAGAAAGTTGATAGACCGAAGAAATGCTAAGGCAAAAAACCGCCCCAAGATGAAGGACCGCCTAGCGTTCTACCAAGCCACAAAGCAGCTGGCAGTACATGCTCTGATGACTGTCAGGGCAAAGAATGACCTCGTCATGACTGGTGTAGCTATTATATAGGTCGTGTCTACGCTGTAAGAAGTGAGGGCTCTTATAATAGCTAGTGAGGACTGATTGAACTGGAATACCAGAAGTTATCAATGCTCCAACTTTCACAAAGAGAAGATACATGGCCTTCCCTTTACTAAGGCCTCTCATAAACTTGAAGATTTGATAAAATAAATCATTGTTACCCAAGGCGAAATCTTTTCTAAAACCTGATGTTCTAAAAAAAGACTCTAAAACAAGTGAAATGCACTGGTAGGACACTCTTAAAGAGGTATGTTTGATTATGATTAGTAAATGCAAGATCAAAGGGTGATGATACAAATTCCTTAAAGAAAAAAAAGGTGACGATACAACACATCTGGCCTTACTTGTTCATGATAGGCATGAGGAGACTATACATGTACGTCCGTCGATCTAGATATCCTCTGAGAAGGATGACATCAATCTTGGTTCACCACAAGAAGTTCCGGCGCTATAAAATAAAGTTTTAGCTAGTATCAAACATCATAAGGTTACTTCAAAAATGAGAAACAACAATATTATTTGAAGATAGAAAAGAATGATGGGCTTTTCCATAAGGTTTACAAATTTTCCGTTCTAGTATAAAATCACACAATTGATAGATAACAAGCACATGCGAATATGTTGGTCACTGGCGAATACTAAATATTATATTTCTGTTTTAGCGAACAACCTAGAAAAGCTAATTGCGGAGATTGGCTCCCTCTTTGTTCTTACATTAAATTAGACAACTAACAACGATGGAACCTGGAGTTGCCATAAAAAAGATATTCACCCGATGTAAATGCTAAAGAATTTTTCATCACATCAAGCACAATATAAAACAATTCAGATGTGGAATTATGAAGCAAACAACCTAAGCTATTTGAGACACACAACAAGTGGTGCTTGACTAAATAGGACATAAATACATTCATGTCAATAGATCCTGGGGTATAAAGCTTGGAAAATCATATTTTAAGATCTATTCATCAACAAGGGACTTAGTTGGGCAGGTACTGTATTGTCAAATATTTAGGTCAACAATTTCATGAACCTTTCACGGTTGGCATGTTTTGGTAAGCAAAAGAGGAAATGAAACCCGTTCAACAACAAATTCGTCCATAGATGTATGATACTTGATGAATAATGAGATAGTTTTAACATTTTCACATTGCTTATTTAAAGTTCAGAGTTGTGGAACAAAATCATATGATTATTCTTAGACACGTCCCTAAACTTGTCTGGTGATATCATCCGGGTCCACGAACTTGAAAAATGCACAATCTCATCTTTAAACTTGTCAGATTATATCATTTAGATCCATATCATTATTATGACTATGGTTTATACAACCGTAAAAATAAATTAGTTTTTACAAAATTAGGAAAACAACCCTGGTTTGAGTGGTCCACCCACTATAATAAAAATGTTTTTTTTGCTGGGTTCTTCCTTCATTTTTGATAAAAAAAAATAACACTAAAGCAAAATTGTTAACCTTGATTCTGACAAAAACATGCATGTGTAAGTGATTTGCCGCATGGTACTCTTAGCCATCATTTTCCACCAATTACGTCTGTATAGAGATGACATCTTCATGTTGGTTGTATAGATCTAACATGTTGAAAATTTACCATTATTCTTATTATCAAAATGGTCAACTAATGACACTTGAAATGCCATATGGGTAGATTTATAGTACATTCTAATAAATATGTGGAGCTAGATGACACCAAAAGACAAGTTTTAGAAGTTTATAGACTTAAATGGTACTACTACACAAGTTGGGAGATGTATCTGTACAATTTGCAAGTTCATAGACCTAGATGACACATCAAAATAAGTTTAAGTACCGCTCATGTATTTAACTTTTCTTTTTTTTAACACATATTCCGTTAGTGGAAGCCCAAAACTCGAAAGCAAAAAAAAAAAAATGTCAAATGGCAGCTGGAGCACGACCGGCCAAAATGATTATTGCAGCTCCGTCTGTTCTCAATTTAAAACATCACCCCTGCGCGCGCCTCCTGTGTTCCCAACAGCATCACCACAATCAAAACAAGAGAAGCTCCCGGCACGCCGCAATGGCAGCTCGGCACGCTCAGCTCCTCTTCACCGTCCTGGCCGTGCTCGCCGTGGCCGCGGCGTCGGCGTCGGCCTACGTGCGCGCCGCGGACAAGGGCGACCTGATGATCATCCGCGGCGGCGATCGGCTGGTCGGAGACGGGGAAGACGAGTTCGGCCTCGGCGGCGTGATCAGCCGGCGGCGGATGCAGGACATCAACGACACGGGGCTCGACGGCAACGACACGAGCATCGAGGAGGACAACAGCACGAGCACGGCGACGGCGGGGTACATCAGCTACGGCGCGCTGCGTGCGGACAGCGTGCCGTGCGACCAGCGCGGCGCGTCGTATTACAACTGCCGCCCCGGCGCGGAGGCCAACCCCTACAGCCGCGGGTGCTCCGCCATCACGCAGTGCCGCGGCTAGACGAAGGAGCTGCTGCTCATGCCGTGCGTTTGCTGCGCTCCCTCTTTCTTGCTTGGATATTCAAGAAACTGAACTGAATTTTCTCTCTCTTTTTTCGGGTAAACATGTAATTCTTGTGCTCAGAATTGAGTTTGTATTTTACTGTGTGATGTAAGAACATGTACAAGTTGATTTATTTATTGTCACATTCACTGAGCACCGTGGCAGTTGTGTAAGATTATCCCCGGCTACCCGTTACCATTGCTGCTTCCGGTTCTTGGAGGTTGCAACCTTGGCTTGAGTTCCCTGAATGTTTGTGGTTTGTTCCATGCGTTGTTGCAATCAATTGGCTTTGCAGCCAAGGTATCGCGCATTTGGACGAATAGACGTGCGTAACATAACGAAATGGCCTGAAAACACTGAAGATACAGTGTGCATCGCACGGTTCTCTGTATTTTGGACTGTCATTGTTCTGTTGTCTTGGACGGTAGGAACTAGAACCGTAAATCAGTGCTCAAAACAATGCCGACAAATGGAACGGTTCCTTTCATCCAAATAAAGTAGTAATAAACATGCCAGCCAGCACGACGGCGAAAAACGGCATGGCATTGCCTGCACGTTCAGGCGTTGAGCCATTTCAGACGATTCTGCAGCGGCGAACAGGCTGTACAAACGACTGCTGTTCCACTACCATATGATTAGCGCTTGACCCGGCTCCGATGGAGGACATGTCAACCGCTAAACTCACGAGGATACAGATATCCGATTTTCTATATCAGCTACGACAGTTATCAGATTCTGGAATGGACTTGGTAGTTTGGAGAGATGTTTAATCATTCAATCATAGTGGCAAGTTATCCAGTTGGGATCTTCCATCTACAATCAGTTGGTTCTTTAGTACTCCCTTCGTTCCTAAATTGTTGACGCCGTTGCTTTTTTTATTACGTTTGATCATTCAGTCTTATTCAAAAAAATTTAAGAATTATTATATATTTTATTACCATTTGTTTTATCATCAAAGGTAGTCGAAACACAACTAATAATTTTTATATTTTTATTTTACTTTGTCTTATCATCAAAGGTAGTTAAAACACGACTAATAATTTTTTATATTTGAAAAAATATTTTAAATAAGAGAAATGGTCAAACGTAATGAAAAAAGTCAACAATGTCAACAATTTAATAACGAAGTAGTACTGTTATTATGAGACCGTGTATTACACGTTTGTTCGAGCTTGCAGGCGCAAGTGTCTCGTAAGAATGCAGAACCTTTGGCCTTGTGGATCAAAACAAACAGTTTTTTTTCTTTGGCAGACCAAAACAAACAGATGCTCATAAAATGACTCGAAATTAGGTCCTGTTTGTCACATCAGTGCAGGAGACAACAAAACCCTATCACTTTCCAAACTCAGCTACATCCAAACAGATGTTCACAAAATGACTCGAAATGTATCCCAAATCTTTCTAGTGCTCTTGGAAATTATCCAGAAACGGGTAGGAACACCCGGTTATAGCAGACAATGGCCACATGTGTTTTGGGCCTCGAGCCGAACAAACCCAAGTGTCATGAAAGCCCAAGTGACAAATGACCCGATCTGGACGGAGATGAAGGAAAAAATCGCTCGAAACGAATCTCACTGATTCATGGGCCCAACCGCTCGCCAAAAACTGCATTCGTGCCGGTGCAGGTCTCTCTCACTGTGCTTGCAGTCCACCCACGCGTACAAACACCAGCTTGCCAAGCAGCCTCCCGCCTCCGCCTTCCCCACCAAAACCCTAGCCCCCACTTCGCCACCGCGCCCCCAAACCCTAAGGCCGCCCCGATCCCAGGATCCCGGCGCAATGGCGTCGCCGGACTTGTTCCCCAACGTCTCCTTCTCCGACGTATCTGCCGCGGCCGCGCCGGCGGCCGACGGAGCTACCGCCGCGTTCGGCGTCGACGCCACCTCCGGAGGACCGCGCCTCAGCCTTGTCAGGGCTGGGAAGCCCGAGGTGGAGCCGACGATAGAGATCGACCTCTCCGACGCGCAGGTATCCACCGTGATCTCATGGAATGTGATTTTCGGGGAGGGAGAGTGGAGAGGTTCACTTCTGCGAGTTACGCTTGATTCGCTTATTCAGTTCGATTACGCGTTGTTTCGGTTGTTGCTTGCTGTTCTACTCTCGTTTGGAGGATGAAGAGAAGTAATGGCCTTGAATTTTGCAGATATTTAAGTTGGGGCCCAAGGAGTGGCTGTGCGTGAGCGATGAGTCAGAGGCTAAAGCTGGTGTGGACGAGGTAATCTGCTGGTTCTCCATAGACTTATAGTTAATTTTGTGCCTATGTTTCGTTGGATCGTACATTGTGCATGCCCTTGTACATTAAGTGCTTTCTCGGAGTACATATTAAATGGCTTCGTGTTAACCCCAAATTCTTTGAGGCAGAAGTCATTTTCAAGAGCAATTAAGGTTGTTCTTAGGACAGAAGCAGAGAGCAAAGCCTTCTCTTTAGCTTTTCAAAGATGGAAACAACGAGTGATTAGTGGAACAGCTGGTTTGTCCTTTCATTACTTATTTTAGATAATTTCAGCAGCATGTTTCGTTGCATCATTTCGTAGTTGTTGGCTATTAATTTTAGTAGGCATATACATGGCATTAGTTATAGTTTCTGTGTATGCGTCATGTCAGAGTGAAGTAATTGCACTGAAGACCATTGAATGTTAGATTATTTACCTGTTGGCACTGCAATTTTGCATGTTGATTTAACTAACAAGACGATAAAATATCTTAATTTTATTTCCGTCCAATCTAATTAGTTTACGTTTAAGGTTTCCATAACAAGCACATTTCTTGCCATATATTTTCACAGCTAGTTCCACCGAGAATAACTTTCATTCTATGATTCAGATTAAGCTGTTTACGGTTTGATGCATTTATTTAGGAGAAGTTGCATGAATACTCTGCACGTGCATAGCTTTAAACACAATATAAATATATATTAAATACGCCAAAATTAAAACATTCTCTTTTCGTAGTGGTTCCAACATGCTTATCGGCACTTATATGACAGGTGAGCTGTTGGAGAACGGATCAATAATTGCTTCAAGAAGCAAATTTGATACAAAAATTGAAGCGTCATCAGCAAAAATGTATTTCCATTACTATGGCCAGCTATTACATCAGCAAAATATGTTACAAGATTTTGTGAGAACAGGTCACTTTTTCACCTGAAAATTCTCAGTTCATTTATTCTTCTGTCATGGTATCCAGTATCCACCATTTGTGCATAAATATTAATAAGGCTCTGCACACTTGTTCCCTTCAGGAACATATTATGCTGCTGTTATGGAAAACCGATCCGACTTTGAGGGTCGAGTTGTGGTTGATGTTGGAGCTGGGAGTGGTATTCTTTCATTATTTGCTGCTCAGGTACACGCCAAACTTCAATGCTCTCTATTACTTATGTCTGAAATAAAAGTAATGTGACAGATGGAGTTTGATATCTATACTGTAATTCTAGGCTGGTGCCAGACATGTCTATGCAGTTGAGGCATCTGAAATGGCTGAACATGCTCAGCGATTAATCTCTGGGAACCCGTCTTTGGGACAACGAATCACGGTTTGTTTTGTGCCCCTTGGATCTGTACCCCATTTGGCAACCTTGGACCCTCAGATTCTCAATTACTGCTATACGTTCTGTGCCACAGGTTATCAAAGGCAAGGTTGAGGAAGTTGAACTTCCAGAAAAAGCTGACATACTTATTTCGGAACCTATGGGTATGGTACTCAGTTCCACTTCCTGCATTTTTTGACCTTTTTCTTTTATCTGTATGCCACATTCATATTTCTTCTGCTTGCATGTCAGAAATTACTGTTTTAATTCTTTATATCAGAAGAGTTGCTCTGCAGTATTGAATATACAGTTTGTGGCTAAACGATGAAACTATATCATTATTCAGTAGATAAAAAAAACTACGTACCCCTAACATTATATTAAGAAGAAACCTATCGAAGCCTGGGCCGTACAGGGACACATCAGCGCAGAGATGCGGTCCAGCTAATAGGGCGCACCAGCGCGGTCTCACAAAGCCCAGCACGAGGCCCAGCTGACCCAGGGAGATAGGTGCAAAAATTGGGAACCAGGTGTGGCACCCAGGGATCGAACCCTGAGCGGGAACTTTGCAGCCGGTGGACTTTTCCTCTGCGCTGCGAGTTCCTTCGCCATTATTCAGTAGATCATTATCATCCATTTATAACCTGTTATGAATAACTTTGTATCTGTACGCAGCTTTGTTTTTAGAGCTTAGAATTTCTTTTATATCGGTCCTTTGTATTACCCGTGGCCAGTCGATAATGTCTTTATTGTTGTATTCCAATTTCCAATTTGACAATGTATAATCGATCTTGTTTAGGAGTGATATTATATTTTGATCTTCTCTGTATTAGGTATTACATTAGTGATTTATTTGTACTCCATTGCTTCTAGGGACGCTTTTGGTTAATGAGAGGATGCTGGAGTCCTATATTATAGCAAGAGATAGACTCCTTGCTCCAAATGGTAAAATGTTTCCGACAACAGGAAGGTATGCTTGCTGTTTAAGTTATTTATCTCACTTGGTAAACAGCAAGGGCACTATAGTTTCCATCTATTTTCTTGATTATTTCTTAAGATCTCATTAACCATTCTTCAATTCCATCAAGCATTTCCTTCCTGTATAATTTGCCTTTGTAACAGTGTTACCATCTAGATTTTCACCTAAGTATAGGGTCTATTTTTTACCCTGTTATAACGCAACTTAATGACATATCGCTTTTGTAGCCTTTTTTTATCATGGATTGGGATATTATTTGTCATGCGACATGAACTGTTATTGAGTCACCAAACTGCATATCTGTGTTGTCTTAAACTTTAGAACCACCTTTCTTCTCAAGTTCAGTACAAAGTTTTGCTGTTGCTATGCATCATAAAGTTTTGAGTTAATGTAAATTTAAACCTTGTAATCAGGCCAGTGATTTGGTCGTGGTGCATGTTGATGGTCACATGCATAATCATTCAATTTTACAGCATTTAAAGGAATACCGCATTTAAAGGATAAATGCCATTCTTTAACAATGAGGGTGGGGTGTAAAAAGATATGAGGTTTATTTATTTTTACAACCAGTCTAATAATATTCCAAATGAGGCCCATATCCACATTTTCTAATTTTTTTATTCAGCCTTTGTTTTTTGAAAATTACTTATTGTTTCTTGATGTCTTGAATTTTTGTAGGATTCACATGGCTCCCTTTTCTGATGAATATCTCTATGTTGAAATGGCAAACAAGGTAATAATTTTTGCTAGCTTTTGTGGATATTCTTGCCGCGGAATATACTATTGAGCTTTAGAAATATTGTTACAAATTATCATATACAAAATTACAAACGCGACTGTGGAGTTCATTTTAGCTGTGATGTGTTTTCGTCTTCCATTATTGCTGGCATTAAATTAGACGAAATAGGTACCCAAACTTGCATTAAAGTGGAAATACCACCTGTTCATGCTCAGACTTATCCATGAGAACTGTGCAGAGCTTAAGGATCGACTTAATGGGTCCATTGCCTTTCTCAAGTAGCAAGCAGTATTGCATTGCTTTGACTGTAGCATGAATTCCAATGCTGCATCATTAGACATTCTTGAGTTATTTAACCAAAGAATAAGCTGTATATGTGCAGTAGATTCCTAATAATAAGGTTTTGGAGCCTAACTACTCATATTCGATCTTGTTCCGCAATCCGCTTTGATTTAAATTAACCAGCCAGTGGACGTTTTTTTCCTTAAATTCCTGTGAAAAAGACAATGTTTTTTTTAAGTAAGAAGGTATTGATAGGAACCAATAACTGATATATTTACTCCGCCATTTTGCTGAGTTTGCATACTTAACATAAATTAAAACAGTCCAAGGTCACAAGTATTGATAAGCAAAAGTATCTTTGCATCTACTTTTGCTTATCAATCATTAATTTAGATATGTTGTCATCTATTTGTTGTGAAACTGCTCTATTTGATTATGATGTTGTTTGATAACGCAATTTGAAACACTTTGTGGGATACAGATAATTACTGTTGGCATGTGTCTTTATTTAATTCCAGCTCCCATGCATTTCAGTCTAATAAATATTTGATTGTTGTGTGCTTGCAGGCTCTCTTTTGGCAGCAACACAACTTTTTTGGTGTTGATCTTACACCTTTACATGGTTCCGCATTCCAGGGATATTTTTCACAGGTTACTGCTAATATGATGTTTCTGGTCATTATAATTCTGTTATTGTTTCAAATTGCATGCATCTCATGGTAAAAATGTTGCAATGGGTTTTGTCTTCCCCAAAATACTGATATCAACTACCGCACATGGCATTTTACTTTATAGTTTAGCACGAAATTGCATGGATTTTTTTTTGACTGGTGGCTCTCAGCCAATCTAGTTCATTCTGGTATTTGACCGATTTTTTGACTTACTATTCAAGAATCTGTGGGAGCATATATACTTCTTTCCGCCTTTTGTGATAGGAAACCGATATTTTTTGATGCCTACATTTGAAACAGTTTTTATAGATAGGGGATACAAAATAAAAAATGACTACTGAATGCTATGGGCTTGGTTGGTTTGAAGCAGTGGCGAAGCTAGAGCAATCTTGAGGGGGTGCTGCCTAGTGTTGTTAGCTAGTTTTTCAATAGTTTTTGGCCTTGTGGATGCATCAAAGTGGCTTATGGGGGGGGGGTGCTTACATGTGGAAATGAGGGGATTATAACTGATTTTTCAGTTTGGCGTGGGTGCATCTGCACCCAGCACACACTACCTAGCTTCGCCACTGGTTTGAAGCCTGGTGAAAGCTGCCTAGCCCAGGCAGAAATCACAGCCCCAGCCACTCGATATCAGATGTCTGTGGTTGCTGCCTGGCTCAGGCAGTTTTCTCAGGGTCCAAAGGAAACAGACTCTTAACTCAATTGTGTTTTATTTCTGGCCTGTGACCTAAGAGAATTTTTTTAGGGAAATACAGTAGGGGCTTCGTTTATTAATAGTTATATAGGAAGACTTAACAGAATATTATCTGTGTTCCTGCCTGGTTCTGTACTGGCTTTCTTGTATCTACTGCCTTTATGGTGCTTATAAATTATAATTAATTCTGCTCTGTTTCTGATCTATGACCGTCTGGAAGGGTTGTTTGTGGTGAAGAATTCTTCTGATTTTTCTCCTAATAGCCCTGCCTGTATATGTGCTAACGTTCATGCATGCCATTTGGAATTTGTGATTTTTTTTTGTAGTTATCTCATTGCTGATCTGCATAACTGTATTTTCCCTTTACAAATCTGACTGTTTATTCTATTTTCATGCAGCCTGTTGTGGATGCATTTGATCCAAGATTATTGATTTCTCCACCTACATATCATACACTTGATTTTACTAGCATGAAGGTAAGAATTCTCGAGAGGGATGAGATGATAATTACATAAGTCGCTCTTTTTTTTTAAAAAAAAATGTGACATGTTTATCTTTCTGTTCCAGGAAGAGGAGCTTTACGAGATTGACATTCCTCTGAGTTTTGTTGCATCCGTTGGCACCAGAGTACATGGGCTAGCTTGTTGGTTTGATGTATTGTTTAATGGGAGGTTAGTATATTCCGCTCGGTACTGGTATTTTCTATAGATTGAGTAGACTGCTGAACCACAGTATTTGTTAATTCTGTTTTTCCCCTCTTCAATCTTATGCTGCAGTACTGTTCAAAGGTGGCTTACCACTGCTCCTGGTTCTCCCACTACTCACTGGTACCAACTGCGATGTGTACTTTCACAGCCACTATATGTCATGGCTGGCCAAGAAATAACGGGCCGCCTTCATCTGGTGGCTCACAGTGCTCAGAGTTACACAATTTACTTGACGATGTCAGGTTGGACACCCCTTTTCTGTTTATTTTGTTCACTTTCCAGTCTTCTTTAATTGATGCTTGATAGTTTTTGTGCCCTTTTGATTCTTACTTGAAGCTAAAATGTGGGGAGTGGGTGCGGAGCAAGGGGGCATCCTTCAGACATCCACGGGAAAACTTGAACTCAAGGAGCCATACTACAGATTATCTCAACCCCAATCATACACGATGTCGCAAGACCAACAGCAGCAGCAACCATCGTTGCAACCGCAGGTAAGATGTACATTTGTGTTGTAGCAAACATATTAATTTCGTCCTATTAGGCCATGTCTCAGAATCCTGTGCTCTGCACTCTGCCATATGAACCATGGTAGTCAACAGTTTGGTTAGTGGCTTGGCTTAGAATATAATCACATGCATGGTCTTGACACTCATACTGCATTTATAAGAAGTATGCTATGAGAACCAGGTTCGTGTGCGAACTATGAGAACTCAAATCTGGGCCACATGATCTTGATCCAAGGGGAGCGCATATTAAGGGAGTGGTGAGTTTGCAAATCACCCCTCCCACCGGTCCCTTGGATCAAGATCATATGACCCAGATTGGAGTTTTCATAGTTCGCATAGCATACATTGCCTTATAAGAATCGCTAATAGAAATGGTATTCTTGCGTTAAGTTATTTGTGGAACCAAAATGCTAGTCAGTAATGGTGGGTATTATTGTATACATATCATAGTTCCTGAAACATTTATTTGAGGATGTACATAACCATCACCGTGGACAAAATTAGTTTATCAGGCCTTGATCCAGCACATACCCAGTGCTTAGGGTTCCACACACGCTATGTCAGTAAATAAATATTTTGTATGTGAATTACCTCTGGTTCAGTATAATTGCTACTTCAGCATTCTATCTACTTTTTTCGGTCCTTTCTTTCATTGCTTTTGACACATGCCTGCATTTGTTTGCCTGCCTGTATCAACAAATTGTAACGTTTGCACCACAAACAGGGGTCTGAGCAGCAGATGCAAGAAGGTCTTAGTCCTGGTATCACGATAGATCAAGTAGACCCAGACTGCGGTCTCAACTAGGTGGCAGGGAACCTGAGACGCATGTTTTCCTCCCAGCAACGAGCTCAGGTCTGTACAACAATGTGCTCCCTAGCCAATGTTATAAGGTATCATCTGTCAGACAAAGGCTAACGTACATTCGAGGTCTACGAGATCACTCCTGAGTTGTGCAGCTGTAGCTAATTGCGATCCTGTCTACGCCATTATTTAAGAGCTGTCAAAAAGCCATTATAAAGTGTATTTCGTTCCAGGTGTAAAGCTGAAACAGCGGAGGCATCTAACTAGGATGGTTGTATGTTGTTCTGTATTTTTCTCATCTTAGAAATTAATTGCATTGTTTGATGTCAGCTTTTCTCCATTCCGTGCGATATTATGTCATTTGTCGTCTGTGGATGTGTGACATGGCACGACTCTGCTCGGCATATCCTGCAGCAGGAAGGTTGCGCTGGTCCCCTTCGTGCCCTCGTCTGTCGGAATACCCTGCTTGATACAATGGTTGTCCAACTCTGCTTGTAATGCGAAATGGCCACCCCTCATGTCCATCAGTTCAGATCTCAAAGTTGTTGGGAAGGTATTTTGCGTGAAACGTTTAATTCTACTTTGATTATTCAGACTTTGTTGAGCCTACATTTGATTATCTGAGGACAGCGGGACGGGATCGGATCTGAATCCGCTGGGTACAGGTGCTGTAGATCCGACACACGTGATTCCGTGCAGAAGGGCATTATAGATTGTGTGGATTCATCACAATGTGCACCCACTAGCCGGCGGCGGTGGAATATCCCTATTCTTGTATCCTGGCCTGCGTGCTTCCTACAACTTGCGTGCTTTTCTCGTGTTCCGGTCGTCTGGGGCGCGTGAGCCTTCTTCGTTTTGGTAGCTTCGAGCTCTCCATGGCAAAGCCGTCAGTCTCCCATTATTTAGGTCCAGCTGCCGGTAACCATAGACGAAATTCGTCCGGAAAGATGATAATCCATTATCGTCAAGAGGTTTGTTGAGAATACCACCAAACCGCAGGTGAACAGTCAGTGGAGTCAAGCCCTATGAAATGAAATGATTATAAGCAGTACCTGAAAATTCTAGAAATTTTCTGTCGACATCATCAGCTCACCTCACCCGAGACCACTGCCGCAGCGGAACCACCCGTTTCGCAACACACAGCACACGGATCGGCGAGTAAAAGATTACCTTCGGTTGCAACGTGGCTGCGGGCCTCAGCGACGTGCCGCTCACGGGAGCCCCGACGGTCCAGAGCATTCGCGCGCCGTCTCCACGGCTCTGATCAAACCTCCTGCATCCGACGGTTAGGAATACCGAGCCCGGCCTATTTAGCCGCCTCTCCCGAGCCTTCCGTCTCCTCGTTTTAGCGCAGCAGCAGGAAGAAAAACCAGAAATATTCGTCTCGCCCGTTCTCCCCCGAGTTCTAGAGAAAACTCCCGTCCGATTCGCCCGATTCCGTGAGATGGCGGAGCCCAACCCCGAGCCCCAAGTGGTAAGCGAAATACCTCCTACTCTGGCTTCGATTCGATGCTAACGCGCGCGGAATTTGCCCAAATTGGTGCTGATTTGGTTGGTTTGGATTTGGGGCCCGGTTCGTTCGTTGCAGGAAGAGAGGGAGGTGGTGGTGCAGGAGCAGGAGGCGGCGAAGAGGCCTCCCCGAAACTGAGGTACCTCGACTTCGTCCAGGTGGCGGCGGCGCAGGCCGCGGTGTGCCTCGCCGGGCTGTACGGCCTCGCCAAGGACCACGCCGGCCCGCTCCGCTCCGGCGTCGACGCCGTCGAGTCCGCCGTCAAGGGCGTCGTCGGCCCCGTCTATGGCCGCTTCCACCACGTGCCCCTCGACGTCCTCGCCTTCGTGGACCGCAAGGTAATTCCGAGCACCCTTCCCCTGGTAGTTTGTCGCGGTTGCCATAGTAGGTTCTCCGTTAATTTCTCGGGGTGGGAGCGGTGCCGTGCTCTCCACGTTCTGTGCCGGCCCAGCACCGGTGGAGGCGGGGGCCTTCTCCCGCCGTGCACGTAGTACTAGCTCTGGAAGGTTCCGTCCCGTGCCGCCGGGTCGGGCGGTTTAGATATTTTCCTTGCGCGGTGCATGATTGTCCTGACATCACGCGGGCGCGGGAACTGTGTGGCCATCTTGAGCTCCGGCCCCAACACCCTGGGGCCTGCTTGGTGGGTGGGTGGATGGTGACTTTGTCCTTGCGCGGGGTTCCCGTGGTGGTGCCGGGGAATCTGCCACTGTATCCAGTGCGAGATTCCTTGGACTCCGGCGCATGCCAGCAGCACTCGGCGGAGATTACGATGCTATTGTCCATCTGTTGTTAAACCTTAGTTAGATTTCGCTGTACAATTGTCTGATAATAATTGTCGTGCTGTATGTGATTGGTAAAACACATTAAAGCATGATAAGAAATGAGTTGTTGGCTTGTGGTGCTGACAGAGGTGAATCAATTCGCATTTTCAGGTGGACGACACGGTGAGCGAGCTGGACAAGCACCTGCCGCAGACAGTGAAGACCGTCTCAGCGCAGGCCTACGCAGTGGCCCGCGGCGTGCCGGAGGTGGCGCGCGAGCTGACCGCGGAGGCGCAGCAGTCGGGCGTGAAGGGCGCCGCCCGTGTGGCGCTGTCCAAGGTGGAGCCCGTGGCCAAGGACGTGTACGGGCGCGTTGAGCCGGTAGCCAGAGACCTGTACGTGCGCTACGAGCCCGCGGCGGAGCACCTCGCCGTCTCCACCTGGCGCTCGCTCAACAGCCTGCCGGTCTTCCCGCACGTCGCGCAGATCGTCGTGCCCACGGCCGCCTACTGGGCCGAGAAGTACAACAAGGTGATCGCCACCGCCGCCGACAAGGGGTACACCGGAGCCAAGTACCTGCCGGCCGTCCCCACCGAGCGCATCGCCAAGGTGTTCGCGTCGTCGCCGGAGGAGAAGGGCGCGGCCGAGACCCAGTGATGTGATCGTGCCGTCGCGCTTCTACCCTGGTCATCACGGGATTGGCCCTCGAAGTGAACTTAGCAATAAGAAAGTGCGAATCTGGGGGCTAAAGATGTGGTAGTGCTGTTGTATTGTATTAGATATGGTGATGGAACATTTTCAATGCTGATGTCTGGAAGCTTGTCTACTTTATGTGGTGCTCTGCTTCTTGCTTTTGTACAAAGCTGTTCGACGTCGTAATCCAGTGCATTTAGGATTTTGTAGCTTCTGCTTGTTTAATCAAATTGCTGGACTAGTTGGCTCAGTTGGTAAGCTGTTCACTTGGTTCATTGGGTGTCCATGAGTAAATTGTCGCTAGTTAGGCCTGGTCCTGGCGGGAAATCTGTTTGCGATGCCCACTGTACTCTGTGGACTGTGGCTCTTGGTTCCGTGGCGCTATTGAGACACCAAAGTCGCCTACTATGACGCGTCTCGTAGAAAAAGGCATAAAGTTGTTCTGGTGATTATTTGCAAAAAAAAAGAGGGTAGCGGATACGCTCGGCATTGTTGCTGTGCTGTACTGCTCTTGTTGGCGTTTGCGGTGCCAGTTTCTCTGCCTAAAATCTACACGTCGGTCCAGTGAGATGTATACATTGTGGTTGTGCTTTTCTCCATTCACAGACCTCAAATACAGACAATCCAAAGGTCTCGCTGGAGGAGAATTTCGCTTTTGGCGACGTGATGTGCAGATAAAAAGGAAAGACACTGTCGCAAAAGAAAAAAGAAGGGGAAAAGCCAGTTGAATGGTCCATTTGCTAGGAACAAACCAAGGCTCTTGAGTCACGGCCCATAGTAGCCTCTAAATAGCCCAACTTTGCAAAGAAAAAAACATCTAGCCCAGGATCCGGGGGCCGAATTATAACTGGCAAACTCTTTCGGCCCGATAGGCAGGGACGGACAGACAGAGACAGAGGGATGATTTCCATCGTCCAGGCTTCAGGCTTCAGAATCCACGAAAGAAAAAAAAACTTCAGGCTTCGGCTGCGTCTAGTTTTTTCCCCATAAAAACAAAGGCTGCATCTAACTCATTCGTTCCAACGACATTAAGACTATGGCGAGCAGAGAAAACATGCTAATCAGGGGCCGCGGTGGAGCGCGAGCATCTGCGACTAGTTTTTCCCGGGACTGAAGACTGATACAACTGCAGAGCTACCTATCTAGCGACAATATAGTGCAAACCACTACCTAGGTGGAGTACTATGCCAATACTCAATGTCGGCCAGAACTGCCCACTACTGCAGCCTCGAAATCTGAAAACTTGCAATGTCACATTGATGATGATGAGGATGAATATGCATACCCAATTACAAGTCCAAATGCAACATGATTCAGTGGAAACAAAAATATCAAAATCATGGTGCATGAGAGGAAAATGATAAAATAGTGAATAGTATTGTAATTTTGTCCTCTTGCACATGTTTTTGTTATTTTTGTATCTACTAAACCAATAGGTATTCGCACTTGTAACTTGGTATGCATATTTATCCTCATGTCATCTATGCATATACAAGTTTTCAGATTTATTCAAAACTCCAAAATCAACTTTTGAATTGAGTTTGCATATTCCACCTAGTTAGTGGTTTGCACTACATATTTCTCCACCTATCTACACGCCAAACACGACCTCAGTCTGGAGAGTACTATACCATTACCATGTCGGCCAGAACGGCCCGCCACTGCAGCCTCGAATCGAAAGCAACGTCACATTGTTGATGTGAATTATGATTGTACTTGGATGAAGGATCATGTGCTGCCTAATGTGAGAGCAGTGGTGCCTCAGTTGGGGGAGCTCGCAAAAGCAGTGCTGGTGCGTGCAGTGAGCATGCTTGGCAGTGAGAGCGAGGGACCGACATGTTTGGGCGTTCATTTGACGGCAACGTCACCCTCATGGGGCAGCGTCGCAGTGCAAAGCTTTACCCTTTTCGTCGGGGAGAGAGATGGGATGAGATCTGCTGCCGGCGTCAACGGGATATGGACAGGTGCAACGAACATGCACAACACGTGCTGCTTCCTCTCTATCCCTTCTCAAGTCGGCCGCCGTTTCGAGCCAGCAAATATATTTATAAAAAACGTCATGAGTATGATCTGTGATGCCACGATCTCCTGTCAGACTAGTAGTATACTACTAGCAAGTACTTGTACGTACCCTCTTCGGTTCTTCTTTACTTGATGGTTTAGCTCTATCAAAAAAAAATATTCAGAGGGTAGAAAGAACTAAAGGACTGTTCCCTTGAGAGCTAAAAAGTACAGTATATATTACTCCATGTTCAAAGAAAAACAAGCACCGGATAAGATTACAAAATGATCATGATTTCGTTAGAGAAAGCCCATCAAATGCTAGAGAAAGGACTTTAAATGACAGTTTTGTTGTGCAATGGTTTGTAAGACCTCCTCACGGAAATCTATACTGTCAAAATTAAATATGGCATGAGGAAAATGAACAAAACGACAAGTGTCAAACACTCCATAGAGTAAACAATATACTCTCTCCATTCATTATTACATACTATCGTTTTGGAGTTGGGCACGAAATAATAAGAAGTAGAAAAGATGAGGATAAAGATAGAGGATAGATGTGTAATGGAAAGAGAGAATATTACATTGAAAAGAGAGAAATGTGTGTTGGGAAGTAAGAATGACATGTAATTGGAGAAAAGTGAGGAATCGCTAGAATGACATATAAATGTGAACGGAGGGAGTATTTGTTTCTAAATAAATATTATTCGTTGGGTAAAACCAATTCACAAGTTGATGATTTTTTACCGAGAAAAAAAATGAAATTCATATTAATATAAAGCATTTGTTTTCTCAAGAAAACACTATAAAAGTTAGTTATTATGTTAAGAAAATAGAGTTATTTTTTTGCGAAAAGAAAATATAGTGATTTAACAAGGGTGCTTTATTATCTCCTATACCCTGACGATGGTACAGGCCACGTGACTCTGATCCAAAAGATGGGAAGCCGCATGACTACTCAAAGGTTCTCGCAAATTATGCCATCACGAAAGCGAATTTACAAAAGAAAGGAACCATCTGTAAAATTCACAAAAGTCAAGCCGATCCCGGTTATGGGCGCGCCTCCTTTTCTACCCCACACCTAAGCGTCAAGCAAGCAGGCCGATCCCAATCCATTTTCATTCCGTGGAGCCGCAATCGACCCCGCACCCAACAGCAACAACGTGTCGCCGTCGAGGAGCCGCGCAACGACCGGGCTCGCTTAGCGGCAAAATCATCCCGTCTCACAGCTCACTTTGGTTGGAGTGTAGCGGCGCCGCCTCACACAAGTCGGCAAGCGGCCGGAAAAGGTAGCAACACGCGGCGTGAGCCAACGAACGAACGAACGGTTCAAGGCCGATCATCACGTAAGTAATTCTCTTTTCCTTAAACAAATCCGGGTTCCGGAAGAGATTACTTGCCGTGAACCGCCAACATCAACTGATGATCCGACGAACCAGACGCAGCTATATATAAGCGCGCGCGCCACCTACCTCTCGCCTTCTTTAAACCGACGGGAAAAACCCAACCCCCCTCTCTCCTCTCAACCCAACCCGGCATCTCGCTCCCCTCCCCGCCCCGTCGCGAAATTACGGTTCCGCCCCCTCCTCCGCGGCGCGGCTGGCCGACCGCCTCGCGTCACCGATCCGTAACCCGCTCCCCGCCGGCGCCATGGTCGAGACAAGGCGGAGCTCCGCGGCCAAGCGCCAGGCCTCGTCCGAGGACGCATCGCCGGCGTCGGCCGCGCCGGAGCCCGCCGCGTCCGACGCGGCCTCGCCGCCGGCCGAGTCCCCTTCCTCGACGCCGCCGCGGGGCCGATCGGGCAAGCGCGCCAAGGTCGCGGTACGGGCATGCATGTGGTTGCGTGGGCAGATATTTTTTTTCTGAGGCGGGGATTGATCTGACACCGTTGATGTCCGCTGCTGGTGATGATAGGTTGAGACGACGGAGGAGGATGAGGAGGCAGCGGCCGGCGACAAGGCCATGGCGGCAGTCGATGTGCTCGACAGTTCCATGGATAACCTCCAGGGCGTGGCCAGGTCGGCCGGGGCCGTGGCGGCGTCGTCCTCCGCCCTGTCCCAGTCGACAGGTGCGTGATTGCTTGCTTCATGGGATTGCATTCTGGATGTGGTGCACAAGGTTTGATCTTTTTCAGGCAGATGTTTCATTTGATCTCCTTCCTGGTTTCAGGGAGGAGGAAGAAGAACAGGCCGGTGAGGTCCTTTGCGACGGATGAGGGGACGCTCTGGAAGACGCGGCCCGTCTCGGCAAGTGGACGGGCTGAAGCTTGGGGCAGGCTGATATCCCAATCCTCTGAGGTTTGCTATTGAACTTAATCACTGGCGAAATTTTTTAGTTTCAATTGAATACAACATTCAACCAATAGACAATGCAAATGATACTCCTCTCTACTGTGAGGATTCAGTCCTGAATGCCAATTCGTTCTAGCCAAACCATAACATATATACCTCTTGTGAGCAATGAGTATGGTGTTTTTTAAGCTGGAAAACAGTTTATCGTTAAAGCTAATCCTTTTCTATGTCATAAAAATGTTAATTTGCATACAATGAGTCAGATAATAAGCTACACATACATGTTTGCACCGAATCCTATATGGATTCTGTTGGTGACACCAAGATTATATTCCATTGTCATTGTATCTGATCAAACAGGAATACATTATGGTTTTCCCATTAAGTAATGTGCCTACCCTTTTTACAAGTGTGCATCATCAATCCTGGGACTATTCAGCTGATGTTGTTATTTTCTTATAAAAGAATCTGATATTCATTTACTGTTCCAATTTTAGTGTGTGGAATGGAAGAACTGTTCTACTACCTCTGCCATTATCTTTGTTTCTGATACACCTCTTCTTTTGTCCTCCTCAGTACCCTTCGATTCATATTTGTTCTACTCATTTCACTGTTGGCCATGGCGGAAAATATGACTTGAAGCTCACTGAGTCGTCCCCTGGGTCACTTGTTTGCAAACTGAAGCATGTCAAGGTACAGTTATTTCATCGCCTCTGCCTATACTAGGCTTGTCTTGCCGTATTCTGCGTTTTTGACTCAGCGTTGACATACTGTACCAGAGGGGTGCTGCCCTTGAGATCTACGTGTCCAAAGTTGTCCATGTCAACGGGAAAGCCTTGGACAAGGCTGCTAAGGTTACCTTGATTGGAGGCGATGAAGTCATATTTAGTTCGCTCGGGAGGCATGCTTATGTATCCTTTTCTATCACCAACCACTTTCTTAGTGCTTCTCCATTTCTCATGTTGGAAGCTACTAAGCTAGTCTGCTAATATACATGATGATTTGAAAGTTTAGACATAAATCCTTTTTCAATTTGAAGTTCCTTAATGTGTTGGCAGATATTTCAGCAGCTTCCAGAGGACAAATCAAGCTCATCATCATTGTGTTCCACATGCGTGATTCCACAAGAACAGCATCCAGTTACCAAAGGTGCACCAGAAAATTCATCATCTAAAGGAGGCAAAGCATCTCCATCATTTAGCTTTGGAAATGGCCGACCTCCCCTGATTCCTCATGGTGAGCATATCTTGCAGCATTTATTTTTTACTGTTGCCCTGTTGACTTCTGAGGTAGTGCATCATGACCTTGAGTATAAAGAAATACACTAACCGGTTGTATGCTTTTTTTGTGATTTTCTTGTTGTACTACACTAGAAAAGAAATTATATCTAAGGTAAAATACTTTTTTCTTGAATAGATAAGATCATCAGCAGTTTACGTAAGACTATGGAGGAACATATCCAGTACACTTCTGAAGAAAATGTGCCCTTTGCTCAACATCAACTTTTAAAAGATGATCTGAAGAAGGCAACTATCAGTGCAAGTGATATATCTGAGTCATTTGATAGTTTCCCGTATTATCTAAGGTACATCTCACAACGCTTAACTGGTCTTAATCAAGAACACCGGATTATCCCATTTATACTGATTATAGAAGTAGGATATGTTTTATATGGAGTTAGTGAGTTTGTTGATTATTTATCTCTGCTATGGGCTATCTGTTAATCGTTTAACATCCTTGCAGTGAGAATACAAAAAATGTTCTCTTGTCGTCAGCATATGTGAACCTATGCTGCAAGGACTCTACCAAATGGACAAAAGATATATCTTCTCTTTGCAAACGGGTTCTATTATCTGGTCCAGCAGGTATTGTTCGTGTGCTTCTTGAATATCATCACTACCTTCCCAGTTAGAGAATAAATGTTGTCACACGGATGATAATTAACTTACCTGTTTATAGGGTCTGATATATACCAAGAATTACTGGTGAAGGCGCTTGCCAAATTCTTCAGTGCTAAGCTGCTCATCCTAGATTATTCATTACTGTCTGGTGTAAGCCTCTTAACTATATATCTTTTGGCTGTGTTATGGTACTATATTGAATAGAAGACAACTGTTGGCATGAATGATTGGTTTCTAGCTCGTTTCCCTTTCCCACAAAAAAGCATGGAAACTGGGGCAGGCAAGGTGAGGAGGCAAGGTTGCCTATCACATGTTTCTTGCCGGCAAGGTGAGGCAAAAAACCAATCATGCACCTGACAGTAAAAAACTTTCAATACGAATGGAAAATATATATTAATGCGTACTAAATCATACATGTTTCTTCCTCTTGGAAGCGTGATTGTTTGACAAGCCGTATAAAATAAAACTGAAAGTTTGCTATATTTCTACCATTTAAATTCGCGTGGTATTACCATATAAATTGATTTACTTGGTATAATCTGGAGCAAAAAATGAATTTAGTGCACAGTTATGACTGTAAATGGTCTCGAACATAATGAGAAACAAATAATGTTCCAAAAGTTTATTATCTCCTTTTTTCTTTTTTAATGTTTGAGTTGTTTTGAGATTGATTATATGCTTGTTTTCAGGGACAGTCTTCAAAATCAAAGGAATCAGAGTCGTACAAAAAGGGTAAGACAATCCCTGTCTTATTAATGGAAAATTGTTGCTGCTCATCCTTACGTCTTATTGTGATTGACAAACTTTGAACTGAATATGCTGGCATTTGTTAGAAAGAAAATGATAGGAGACCAGCACCTGTTCCACAATGCTATATGGTGATAATTAAACCGCATGTTACTTCGTTATCAGGCAGTAGTAATACTTCTCTTGGCTGTTTCAGGTGATAGGGTGAGATACATTGGTTCTATTCAATCCGCTGGGATTGTCCTTGACGGGCAGAGGTATGTTTGTTGATAAGGATGGCTCTTTACTGTACTACGAGTTTCTCTGCCTCACTTGCATGAATGTTTCAGGGACTATTTCTTTTTGTTGTAACATTAGTAGTTAGAGTGGGGTGTTAGATTAGTAGGGGAATGTGGATAATCTGTAGGAACCTATCATACTTTTTTTCCTTTAAAAAGTTACATTGTACGTGTTGTCTTTCATATGTTTCAGGAAGCAGTTTTATATGTTTAAGGCTAGGTATTTCTCATTGTATCTATGGAGTTGATGGCTGTCATCTCCATTTCCCTTACCCTACAAATAGTAGAAAAACATGGTCCTGAATACTTTTTCCTTTGCATCTTATAATTCTTCTTATCTGGAAACTAAGTCACTAACTAGTTTGAACTTGCTTATTGCTCTGACTGTGACTAATGGTTGGTTAATTAGACACCAGTTGTAAATAATTTATGATCAGTGTTTTTAGATGATATTTCAGTGTCGCCATTTCTCTCTTTTAGCTGCATCTACTAGTGGTTCACGCCATATAGTTCAATCTGCAGAGCTCCAGATTACGGTTCACAGGGTGAAGTGCGGCTTCCTTTTGAGGAAAATGGATCCTCAAAAGTTGGAGTCAGATTTGATAATCAGATCCCTGGGGGAATTGATCTTGGAGGCAATTGTGAGCTTGACCATGGTTTTTTCTGTTCAGGTGTGTCTTGTACTCCTATCTCTCTGCACCTGATACCTTTGTAATTAGGTCATACATAGCTGCTAATTATTTCATTTATTGCTATATTTTATTTTGTAACACATATTGTATGTTCATCTGTATCTGCTAGTTGATTCTCTGTGCCTTGACGGACCAGGGTGGGAGGATAGAGCCAAACATCCATTTGATGTAGTATTTGAGGTGATAGTCTTTTTCTATTCAATTATATAAGTATTTTTTTCGTATTGATCTTTAGTGATTGGGTCTTTTCACAGTTTGCTTCTGAAGAAAGTAAAGATGAACCTCTTATTCTATTTCTGAAGGAAGTTGAAAAAATGTGTGGAAATAATTACTCCTATCATGGTCTAAAGAACAAGCTTGAAACCTTCCCAGCTGGTGTTTTTATTATTGGGTCCCAGACGCAGACAGATACTCGGAAAGATAAAGTATTGCTTATGAAGATAATCTACTTATTTCTGTCATGATTTTCAACTGTTCCTGTACATCTAAAATTTTATTGTTTGCCTGCAGTCAAACAGTGCGTCTCCTTGGCTTAAGTTCCCGTACAGCCAAGCAGCCATACTTGACCTTGCATTTCAGGTACCCTTTTTGTACAGCTAATTCTACTTACCTAGAAAATTAAAGTTCAATTATGCTGCCAATTTTTTTTGCTTGTGATGCTTTATCTAAAAATTCTTTTAAAAAAATATTATGTTGTCTCCACGATGGCTATTAAACTCTATTTGCACGTGACACGGTTATTCGCATGCCATATAGTTACATCAGGAGAGAGGATGTTGTGTAATACAGAGTTAACGTGCCCTATTAATTGTGATGTATTATAGTCTTCAGTTGCGTTTTAGTTATTGCCATCATATACGGCTTTATTGACCTTTCTGGTTGATGAACTACATGTTGCAATATTTTTGTGCTGTGATTACGCCCATTATTTTGCACCCCATCTGTCTTTTGTCAATGCAGGATAGCTTTGGTCGAGTCAGTGACAAAAACAAAGAAGCTCTGAAGGCGTCAAAGCATATAACTAAACTCTTCCCAAATAAAGTGACAATAGAAGCACCACAGGTGTGTCATTTATGTTCCTTTAGGGGAAGTGTCATTTATATTGTTTCGCAAATGTTTCCTATGTCGAAGAAGTTTCTTCTGCAAGTTTTGAGTTTTAACTCAGAAACTATGGTACAGGAGGAATCAGAACTCTCCCAGTGGAAAAAGTTATTGGATCGTGATGTCGAAATTCTTAAGGCAAAGGCTAACATTTCAAAGATTCAGTCTGTAAGTGTCCTTGAATAGTTTGTTATGTTTTCTTTGTATACTTGTTTGTCATTATTTCCGACTTAAACTGTTGGTTTTGAATGACTTTCAGTGATACTTGACTAGCAATCATTCAAATGCCTTTCCACTAGTAATCATTCAACTCCCTTTTATCTTCCTGACTTGTAATATATAACATACTTCTCTATTGATGCAGTTCCTAACCCGGCATGGTATGGAATGCACTGATGTAGAATCAGTAGTCTGTGTCAAAGATCGTAATCTTACAAGTGAATGTGAGTGCTGTACGGTATTTTGCTCCATCATGTATATCTAAGTTCCTTAAAGATGTAACATTATAAATCTGTTTCATTTGGTTTCAGGTGTTGACAAAATAGTGGGTTATGCTTTGAGTCACCAACTGAGTCAACAAATGACTGAAACTCCATTAAAGGATGGAAGAGTTGTCCTTTCTGCTGAAAGGCATGATCTGTAAACTTTTATAACGAGTAGTGTTGTTCCAAAAAGCTTGTTTTATCTGATGTTTGCTTTGCTCAACTTGCCAAATTGCAGCCTTAAGCACGGAGTTGATTTGTTGGAGACTCTTCAGACTGACCCAAAAGAAGAACAGAAAGAAATCGCTTAAGGTGAGTATGTGAGTATGTGACTGAAGTTTCATTGCAATATGATCTTCCCAATGGTCTTTTCTAGTTTCATACTTCAGGGAGCTTTTACTCGTCTGTATGCAAGACCTCTAATGTAGGAACTTTAACTGCTTGTAATTTCGTTGCCAAGGTAATGAAATTCCAGGGAAACCCTGTCGTGGAAAAAAAATCACCCCATCTTATCAGGATTTAGCTATAGGATGTCCAGTTTTGTTGTCTGAAACTTGCAATAAGACTGCAGTAAATACTAGTGTTGTATATGCCTTACCTTCTTCTTAATATAATGAAGCGCAGCTCTCCTGCGTTTTCGAGAAAAAAATTATATGCCTTACCTGTTTACCTGCAACAACAACAAAACTTTAACGCGAAGCAAATTGGGGTAGGCTACAGATGAAACCCTGAAGATGCCCCAACAAATCTCTATGGGGTTTCATTTCCATAAGAATGGCTGAAATAGTTGTTGGCTTGCCATGGCTCTCACAACCCCTCTTTTATCCAGCTTGGGATTGGGCGATTGGCTATGTTAGAACAACATAGGCGAGTTACCTGAATCACAATAAGTTTAGTTTGTTCAGTGATACCATTTTATGGCATGACCATTAGTATCCAAATAGTTTAGCTCGTTCTGTGGCATGGCCACAAACATCTGTAATCTATTTTTTAAAATTAATGTAACTTGGTGAATCACAATAAGGACCAGATATGGTAACTAGTGAAATCTGTAACCTCACGATCTGCTATACAAGCAGCAGTTGAGTTCTTATTTCTTACATTCATTTTGTCATTGTTAGGATGTCGCCACGGAGAATGAATTCGAGAAACGGCTTCTTACTGATGTAATCCCTCCAGATGAGATTGGTGTTACCTTTGAGGACATTGGAGCACTCGAAAATGTCAAGGAAACTTTGAAAGAGTTAGTGATGCTTCCTTTGCAGAGGCCTGAGTTGTTCACCAAAGGACAACTTATGAAGGTACATAACATTCTCCACAGTCTAGGCGTTTTATGTCACTTCTTGGAGAATCTTCTGTTATCATTTTCAATTTCAAAACATTTGCTGTTTAAAACTTCTGATATTGCCTGTACTCTACTAGTTATGATTGTTGGTTACTTTTTTTTCTAGCTTTGACTGCTTTTCCCCATTAGACTTTGTGAATGACTTACTATTTTTCTTTTGCCGAAAAGAAAAGAAAAGGCTTTGCGTGTTTCATGTCATGTTACAGAATGCTACTTATGGGCGTTATTTTGCTGCTTTTATTGTTATTTGTCTTTAAGTTACACAATGTGTAAACCACGGTTCTGACCGTCCTTTCTTGTACCAGCCATGTAAAGGAATATTACTTTTCGGTCCACCTGGCACAGGGAAGACCATGCTTGCTAAAGCTGTTGCAACAGAGGCGGGTGCTAATTTTATCAATATATCAATGTCAAGCATTGCTTCAAAGGTATTTGTGCACGATACTGATTCAGTTTGCTCTCATTTTCAAACTTTACCTTGCTGTTTTAAAACGTTTAATTTGTGCAGTGGTTTGGTGAGGGAGAAAAGTATGTGAAAGCAGTGTTTTCACTAGCAAGTAAAATTGCTCCTAGTGTCATTTTTGTCGACGAGGTTAGCCAATGAGTTTTTTTGTTAATCATCATCAATATATGCCTGACTTGCTTACTGAATATTTAACTTGCATTCTCTCCCTTATAGGTTGATGGCATGTTGGGTAGGCGTGAGAACCCAGGGGAACATGAAGCCATGCGCAAGATGAAAAACGAATTTATGGTGAACTGGGATGGCCTGAGAACAAAAGATAAAGAACGTGTTTTAGTACTTGCTGCTACTAATAGGCCATTTGACCTTGATGAGGCTGTTGTTAGGAGGCTCCCCAGGAGGTACTAGCTATTCATCTTTATCCTCTTCACTTCAATCATGGCATGTCAATCAATAACTTACGGTCAAATGTTTCTTTAGGTTGATGGTGAACTTGCCAGATGCACCCAATAGAAAAAAGATTCTTGGTGTGATACTAGCCAAAGAAGATCTGTCAGATGACGTGGACCTGGACGCACTAGCTACCCTGACTGATGGATACTCTGGCAGTGATCTGAAGGTATTCATTGGTTTTCTTTCTTTCTTTTCATTTTCGAGCTTCACTCTCTTTGCATTGACAGTAACAACTATTTTGCAGAACCTGTGTATTACAGCTGCACATTGTCCAATAAGGGAAATCCTTGAAAGAGAGAAAAAGGTCAGTTCAGATTATTGCGATAGTAACCTTGCTATTTACATTGAGTAATGTTTGTGATTGATCTTGATATTATGAGTTATATAGGATGCTCAGTTTTTTGTTATGGTGTGATATAATTGCCATCTAACCACAAATTAACTTTTTATTTTGTGCAACCGCAGGAGCGAGCCTTAGCAGCAGCAGAGAATAGGCCAGTGCCACCACAATGCTCTAGCAGTGATGTCCGTCCCCTGAAATATAGCGATTTCAAACAGGCACATGAGCAGGTTAATTTTATTGCCACTCTCTTTCTATATTTCACTTGGCCACAGAAAAACAGACCACCAAAGAGTACAGAAATTAGATAGATACTAGACATGCTAGATACTATACAGTTAATAAGCGTAAAGATTTTGGTCAGACGTTATGATATCTGGTGTCCGCTGTCAAAACTGTTGTCCTTTCTGCAGCTTCGAAAATAACAACTGAAGTGTACACATATTTTTATGCTGATATGCGAGTTGCTTCCTTTTCAGGTATGTGCAAGTATATCATCGGATTCGACAAACATGAACGAGCTTGTGCAATGGAACGACCTCTACGGAGAAGGCGGGTCCAGGCAGAAGACATCGCTGAGCTACTTCATGTAGTTTATTATATTATATGTGATTGTCAAGAGATTGGTGTACAAAAGCGTTGGTTAGCGTACAGCAGAAATAGGCGAGCAGGCTGTTTGTTCTGTTGGTGTATAGGCGGTTCCCAGTTAATTTGCTGGAGATCTCGAGTCCGTGTCTGTATGACTACATGTAGCCCGAGCATCGGGTCGGTTAATTCAATGCAATGCCAAAATGCAATTCATTTAATCATGATCGAATCACAGTAACAACGTTTTAGTATGGAGGGAGTAGACTCTAAATCTGTTGAAGGAAGCCAAAATCAACTCTGACTCTTAACTGAATTTCCAACTTCTCAATATGTCGAAGGAAGCCAATGATGAAGCCCCTTAAACAAAGAATCTCTGTTTCTGCTAGAGATGCTCTAAGACATCGGGTGGGCGTTAGTGGACTCAACGTATGTTCTGTTTTTTAATCGCCTCTATGAACAAAACCACCTCCAATATAAAACGACAGATGCTAGTGTTATTGTACAGTCGTGCTTGTGAGCTCTTACGTGGTCGTGGTCGACTAAAAAGTGATAGACATATCACCGGGCAACATAAACAAGTTACACAAGGCCCAGATCGTAACTGAAGCATGCTTCGTGTTTCAACAATTTTGATTCAGAGCAGGGCGACCTGCGTTGCCTGGTCCTTTCCGCAGAGCTGCGCCATCCGCTGCAGCAGCGCGTTGAGCCACGTGTCGTCGTCGGCGTCGTTCCGCGCCAGCACCTCGCTGAGCTCGGCGGCGCGGCGCCTGAGGTCGTCGGCGCGCATGACGTCGGCCACGGCCCGCGCCACGTCCTCGGCCCTGAACTCCCCGAACCGCTGTTGGTTCACGCGCACAGCGGCGCCGAGCTCGGCGGCGAGGTTGGCGTTGATGGGCTGGTCGATGTGCAGCGGCAGCGCGACCATGGGCACGCCGGCGGCGAGGGACTCCATGACGGAGCTCCAGCCGCAGTGCGTGAGGAACGCGCCGCAGGCCGGGTGGGCCAGCACCCGCCGCTGCGGGGCCCAGCCTTCGACGACAAGTCCCCGTGCCGGGTCGGGGGCGAAGCCGCGTGGCAGCGACCGTGCTGCCACGCGTCCGTCGTCCTCGTCGTCGGCGCTGGGGAAGCGCAGGACCCAGAGGAAGCGGTGGCCGCTGAGCTCGAGGCCGCGCGCGAGCTCGGCGATCTGGCGCTCGGACATGAAGTACTCGGTGCCGAAGGAGACGAGCAGGACGGAGCCCGGGTCCTCCTTCTGGTCGTCGAGCCACCGCATCACCCTGCCGCCGTTGTCTTGCTCGCGGCCGCCGTCGTAATGATCGACGAGCAGTGGCCCGCAGGGGATGACTTCCTTGTCGCCGCCCAGCAGCTGGGAGAGGTAGTCCATGTAGGGTTGGTCCATCTGGGCGCAGGTCTTGACGGCGACGAACCCCTCCGACCGCGCCAGGCCGAGCAGCAGGCGGTCGCGCTCGCGGACCAGCCCGTGCTCGTCCTCGCGCACCACGAACAGCTCCGTGTACTTGGCCTCCTCCTCCGCGCTGCCCAGCCCGACGCCCGGCAGCGGGAAGGGCCCGCGCTCCCGCTCTTCGTCGGCGCAGTGGTGGACGAAGAACGCGGTGGCGGCGGCGCTGCACGTGCTGAAGTGGGCCGCGGGGACGCCGCGCTTCTGGGCCTCGAGCGGGGCCCACGGCTGCAGGAAGTCGTAGAGGAGGAAGTCGGGCCGGAGGGAGTCGAGGAGTGCGCCGAAGCGGCCCGCGGAGAGGTCGCAGGCCCGCTTGAGCACGGGCATGAGGCGGGCGGGGAGGTGCTTGGTGGTGTGCAGCGAGGGAGGCAGGCCGGGCTGCTCCGGCAGGTGGAGCTCCACGAACCTGATCCTGTCCGTTTCCCGGTGCGCGATCGCGGCGAGGTTCACCGGCGTGGAGACCAGGTGGACGACCACGTCGTGGCCGCCGTCGCCGGAGGTGGTGAGGCGGCGGGCGAGCTCCAGGAAGGGGTGATGTGCCCGTGCGCCAGCCACGGGAACATCACCACGCGCAGCTGCGACGACCGCTCCGCCTGCGCCATGGAATGGAATCGATCGACACTGGCTCTCAGTTCAGCAAGTGATCAGCCAACAACGAGCAGGCTCATCGCCACCTTCTATATAGTATAAAAAGCGCGTGCAGCGCAGGTGCGTGTATATGCATGCGTCGCAAGATCGGGAGACGTACGTGGCGAGCCTGTTCCTCGTTAGTGGCCACGTAGAGAAGCGTGCCGGGCTAGTTAGAGAGGCGCGTGTCATGGCTTCTCGTCGCTTCTGCTTCTGCCCACCGGTATACATGGCTCCATGATAGAGCTCGCTCCTGTATTTGTCAAAAACAAAAAAAGTCTCGATTATCTCCTGTTACTAAACTGCCCGGTCGTTATCTTCAGTCCAAATGAATAATACTCGTGGTTTCCCACGATATATTAATTTGCTACTCTCTTCATTTCAATTTACTTATCATCTTGTGAGAGTCGGAGAGTGTATTTTTGTGTCCACATTTATGGAAGGTTCAGTGAACCTGGACAACAAAGACAAAGATGACAAATAATATGGGATAGAGAGAATAATTATAAAATTTGCTGAAATTTCACATTTAACTCAATAAAATTCAGAACAATCTACAGCTAGAACAATAAAAAAATACTGCTACAATAATTGAGTTATTAGGTGAAATGTTTTTATTTTTTCAAAGAATTTTGTTTTACCACAAATGAATAAAATTTTTGAGAGGTTATATTAATATCTAATGACTGAAAAGGTGACTAAAATATTAGTAAAATTTCAATCACCTGAAATGTAGCTAGAGAGGCTGACCATTATTTTGGCAAATATTTAAAATATGATATATTCAATATAAGTTACTAAAAGACTATTACTATGATATATTCATAATTAAACACTTGAGTGCAATAGATATGCCATATGGTTCGTTCCCTCTGTCTAGGCCTTCACACTTGGCACAATCGAACTGACTGAAACCAGCGGCCGCGGGCGAGATTTTTGCTATTTTGCCCACGCGCCCGCGGGCTTCGCTATTTTGCCCACGTCCCGATGGGCTTCGTCAAAATACCCACGAATCCGTCGCCTCTTCCGGTATAATGCCCAAGCTAGATTTTTAGACTTTCCAAAATGTTTTTTTGTGTTTTTGTGACCTGACTGGACCGGATTGCCCCTTGCTCCAGGACACGAAACGGAGAGCTGGTCTCGAGCGCCCGACTCGCCCGACTCCGGTCGAGTCCCGCTCGCACGCGTCCGCCGCCGCCCCGCCCATCCATGCCGCCGCCGCGCCTCCCGGCCATGCCGCCGCCCCGCCGAGGCCGGTGCGCCGCCCGCCTCCTTTCGATCCGGCCGCCCCGCCTCCCCGGCGCCACCTCTAGCCCGGGACGCGCCAATGGCCTGCGTCCCCGACGATGGCGCCGCCCGCCGAGCCCGCGCGCGCAGCCGCCGACGGCCCGCCGCCCTTCGATCCGGCCGCGGCTCCCGGCGCGCAGCCGGTGATGGGCCGCCGCCCTTCGATCCGGCCGCCCGGGTCCCCCGGCGCTTGACCTAGCCCAGGACGCCCCGCTGGCCCGCCTCCCGGACGATGGCGTCGCACCGCCGGGCGAGGGCGTGGATCCCGTGGACGGCCCGCCTCCGTTCGATCCGCCCGCCCCGGCTCACGGCCCGCCTCCCTGCCTCCCCGCCGGCTCATGTGACCTAACCCTAGATCGCGCGCGCCCCCGTCCATCTCCCCGCCGAGCTCGGGCCGCCGCGGACGCGTGACCTGGGCGTGGCGGCTCGGGCCGCCTGTTTCCTCGACGCCACCAGCGAGCCCGACGCCACCGGTGACCCCCACGTCGGCCACATGCAGGTGCAGGACACCGTAATCCCTCTTTTGCAATGTAAGTATCGGTCTCTTTTTCAATTGTTGCAATGCATATGTAATTTCGTCTCGATTTAGTGTAGAAATATTGGAGTGGAACTTTGAGATTGTTTTGTATTTTAGGTCAATCTGATGGTCAGCTAGTGGTTGTGAATGGGTCGGATGGCAATGCTCCTGCTGTTGATGAGGTGGGTGCTGTTGATTGGGATGCTCTGCAAATTATTGAAATAGTGGATGATGATGGGAGGTTACAAGTTGCTAGTGATGATCAATTATATGATGTGTTGGGTTTCAAGAATGAGGATGAGAGGGCAAGAAAGGCTGCAGAATTCATGCGTAGAGCTAGTGCTATTTCAGAACTAGAGATTAATAATGATGGTGCAGCCCTTGTTGTTGATGATCCCATACCGAATGAGAGGATCATTCGCTATAATGAAGATAATCCTGAATTCCATTTAGGTGCTTTGTTTCCAAGTATGGAGGATTTTAGACTTGCCGTTAGGCAATATGCCATAAATAATGAATTCGAGTTACGGCTTGCCAAAACGGATAAGAATCGATATGATGGATATTGCAAAGGCTCCGAAGATTGCACTTGGCATGTGCATGGTCGAACGGAAATCTTGGGTGGTGACATCGTTGTTGTAATGATTCTCTCCTTAGCTGTTTTTTCTTTGTTGTTTTTTCTTTGTTATTTATCTTACCATAGATAATTGAGTCTTTGTTTTTTCTTTGTTTGTAGGTAACTGTGTGGCGTGGTAGTCACACTTGCACATCTAGCATGAGAAGGAAGACAACTACTCCTAGTACCAAGTGGGTTGCTTCAAAGGCTTTTAAGATTCTTCGAAGTATCCGGATATGGGTGTTAAAGAGATGCAAGTAAAGCTGCAGGATGATTACAAGTGTGTCATTGGTTATGACACAGTTTGGGATGGCATTGAACAGGCTTTGAAGAAGTTGTATGGCAAATGGGAAGAGAGTTTCGGTCTGCTGTACAATTGGAAGGCTGAGGTAATGAGTAGGATGCCTGGAAGTGTGATAGAAATTGATGTAGAGGTCAAAGAAGATCTTCCTTATTTTCGTAGATTTTTCTGTGCACTTGCTCCTTGCATTGAGGGTTTCATGGAGGGATGTAGGCCATACCTTAGCGTAGATTCAACTGCATTAAATGGAAGGTGGAATGGTCATTTAGCTGCAGCATGTAGTGTGGATGGTCACAATTGGATGTATCCTGTTACATATGGCTTTTTTGACTCGAAACCGAGGATAATTGGGTTTGGTTCATGACACAACTGCATAAAGCTATAGGGGATCTTCCACTTCTTGCTATTTATAGTGATGCAAACAAAGGGTTAGAAAATGCTGTTAAGTTTGTATTCCCTATGGCTGAACAAAGAGAGTGCATGAGACACCTAATGGACAACTATGAGAAAAGACCCTATGGAAACAGAGATCATATGCATGTTGCATCAAGGACATATAGAAAAGATGTGCATGATCATCACATTGCTATAGTCAAATCTGATCCAAGTAGTGAAGATTTTTTTGAGAAATATCACAGTCTCAAATGGGCCCGAAGTGCATTCAATCCAGCCATCAAGTGTGATTATGTCACAAATAATATAGCTGAGGTGTTTAACAAGTGGATCAAAGAGATCAAAGACTTACCTATTTGTGAGCTAGCTGACAAGTTGAGGGAAATGATAATGGTGTTGTGGCATAAGAGGAGAAAGATTGGACAAAGGCTACAAGGCAAGATACTCCCAGCTGTTCTTCATGTCTTGAAGGCACAAACTAGGGGGCTTGGTCACTTGAATGTTGTACATGGTGATTATTATGATGCACAGGTACTTGACATCAGTAGCAATATAAGACATGTTGTGAAAGCACACCTCCATAAGTGCACATGTGAAGAGTGGCAGCACACCGACAAGCCATGTCAACACGGTTTGGCTCTAATAACTGCACAACCAATAAGAGATATGGGGATGGAGGACTTTGTAAATGAGTACTACTCGGTTGAGAGGTTCAAGAATGCATACAAGAGACTAATAGCACCACTCCCGATAGATCACAATGGCCAAAAATTGATCTAGGTGTTGAACTAGGTGCACAAATATTTCAGAGACGCGTGGGGCGTCAAAGGAAAAATAGAATCAAAGGTGCTCTTGAAGGTGGTAGTGGTAAGAAGAAAGTTCAAGTTGAGGGGTTGAAGACCGAGAAAGAAAAAAAAGACTCAAGGGTAAAACACTATGCACAGCATGTGGCAAAATGGGACATAGGCCAAGTAGCTATAAATGTGAACTAAATGGAACAAAGAAAAGACAAGTGAACTACTGATTTATATATTTGTACATGATTTCTAATGTTTTATGACATGCTGAATTGTTTACTTTGCATTGTTATTGTCTTGTAGGAAGAGACAACCAAGGAAGAACAGCACTAAAAATTGGTTCCCTGCAGCAGTTCCTACCAAGGAATGCACACTGGAGGAAGGTAGTTCATCTCAGCCTGTCACAAATACTTCAACACCTACCAAGCAACAGAGAAGGACTACTAAAAAGAAGTTCACTCCAAAGAAGAAGAAAGCGTCAGATTGAAAGGCTTTAGTGTAATGCTTGAACTAAGTGTGTTAATGGCTGTTTGTAATTGTGTTTGAACTAAGTTTCCAAGTGTTGTTTGAATTGTGTCCAAGTGCATGAATGTTGAAACTGATCTCTTTGTGTGGTGCATAATTATGAAATCAAGTGCCACCTGTTATTGCATGTTGGAATGATTTTTTTGGCCTTCTTTTGGTCATGCGCATGCTGCATGGTGTTGCTGTTTTTTTTTATTTGGGTCATGAGCATGCTGCTGCTACTGTTTTTATTTTCTTGTTTGGGTCATGCAAATGTTGCTACTTGCTATGTTGTAAATATTTTTTCCCTTTGTTTTGGTCATGCGCTTGAGCCAGCAACAGAGAGATGATTTTTCAATAGCTAGGGGTATTCTCGTCTTTTCCAACGTCTATATAGAGCAAAATAACTGAAAATAAGCTGTAATAGTCGATTTGGGCATTATAACCTAAGTGGCAGCGGTTTCGTGGGTATTATAGCGAAGCCCATCGGCTCTGAGCATTATAACCAAAGTGGCCATGGTTTCGTGGGCAAAATAGCAAAAATCTCGCCGCGGGCAGTGGGTAATTGCTGTTGCCGTGGACGCAGGCAAAGAACCAGTGCTCTCGTGTTTGTCGCGTTCGCCGAGCTAGCGCGTTGAGTTGCGTATCCGCTGCCCTCTGTTGCGTTGGTAAGGTCAAGCTTACCAACTCATCAAGCATGGAATCCAGCTCGAGAGCGCAGCCGGTAAAAGGGATCGCTTGAGATAACGCGAGTGCGAGTTTGGTTTGCACACCATCCACGGCGATCCCGGCAAGTGCGAACTGCGAAGCTGATTCATTTGTTACTGACATCCCAAGGCAGCGTGATGACCGTGCCGCGAGATCCAATACTCACGAATCCCCACTTGTTCAAACTCGAACTCGAGGCTTGAGCAGTTTATTGGCGGCGAGCTAGGGATCGGATCGGAGGATGCGATAGCTGGTGCCAACGACGTCCATGGCTCGTGCTCGTTCGCGCCAACACGATCGAGTTAGCGCTTTCGCTACGGCCGGCGGCACTGCCAAAACGAATCGCTTTACGGATCATGCCGTGTGAGCAAGATGAGTTCGTTGCCTTTTAATGTTCTCGTCTCACGTTCCGCGTGCCAATCAATATAATATAAGCCCATTCGTCTGTAATCACAGGCAGCTGCAAAGGCGTCGTCGTCCACAAAACGGAGGATGCGACGAAGGCAAGCAGCAGGCCTCGTGCACTGCATGGACACCGGATGCGTTTCCTCGATAAAATTATATACGTCCTCATGGATCACGAGATGATCTCTAATCCTCCAGTCCAGCACAGTATTTAAGCTCACAAATCCTTCTCCCAAATCATTGTCAAAATCAGACTAGCACTCCATCAGCTTAACTCTGATACACTTGTAATCGTTTCAGTAATAACACACAAGTGGCAGAGGAGGATGCTACGCCGGGAGTTCCGGTGGCGTCCTCCCCTGCCGCCGAAGCTGGCGCTCGCAATCTCCCTGGTCGCCTCCTTCTCCGTCTCCTGCTGCGCCTCCTCCTCCCCCCACTCGTCTCCCCGCACTCCGGCCGGCTCGCCGTCCCCGCCTACCCCCTCCCCGCAGGCCGTAGCCGCGGACCTCCTCGCGGTCCTGTCCGGCCCTCGCGCCGCGGCGCGCGTGCCGGCCGCGGAGGCCACGCGCCTCCGCTCCTGCCTCCGGTTCCTCTCCCCGGTCGGCCCCGCCGCCCCAAAGGCGCCTTCTTGGCGTGGCGGCTCACGCAAGGTGCTCCTGGAGGGCTGCGATGCGGCGAAGGCGGATGAGATGGTGATGTGGCCGCCGGCGCCGGTCATGGACCTCGCGCGCCTCGCCGTCGACTCCGGAGGCGACCCTGGGGCCATCCACCGCGCGCTCGACCCCACCATGCTGCCGGTGAGTGCTCCATTGACTCCCTTTTGCTCATTTTTTTTCCTTAGCTGGGTGGGCTGTACGCTCAATTATGCCCTTTTCAAAAGCGGATTGAGATATTGGGCAGAGTAAGAATTAGTTTTGATCGGTATATGAGTACTTGTGCAGCTACCATTGACAATTAGGTTTCATTTCATATGCTGAAAAACTGGGATGGGACTTTGTCCTAACTTGTGAACTACATTGTGTTTGTGCATTTACTTGGAAGCCCTCAGGCATTGACTTTCTGTCATTTAAATTTTTGAGGTCATGATTTGTGTTCCATCCTACTCAACTGGCTAATTGAGGAGCAGGTTGAATTGTGAGGGAGCAATGGGTGTATTCAGTAGCCAAGACTGAAATATGTTGATTTCATTTAGGTGCCGGATGTTGAGGGATCACTGGAGAATAAATGTGAGCTCACCAGAACACCATATGGGAGGCGCTTTGCCAATGAGGTCTGCATTCAACTCAAGTTGTACCTGTATTTCCTTCCACTCATATATTAGGCAGTTCATTCACTCATTTTTTTAATTACTGCCAGGAGATCAATTCATATTTTGCATTTTTATTTGAATTGATTGTGGCACGGGGACCATCAGTTGGTCTAAATGTATCCCTGAGTCGGTTCGATTTGTTTCATGGGCATCTATTCCTTGCATCTGAGACAGGAAGGCTTGGAATTCTGTAAGTACCTCCAATTATTGCTTAGCCTTTGCTACTAAAATTTTCTAATAGTCACCTGTTCAATGTCTAGACTTCTGTGCGAATTTCTTTTTTTTTTTGGGAAAGAAATGAAGGGACAAGCCCCTACAAATTAATATATATATTCATAGAGCAAACAAAAGTTTTGTACAGTAGCTAAGAAAATAAGAGTACAAAAATGGAAGACAAATTCAGAACCAGGACTCTAGCCATTGCCTCAGCTGGTCAACATGCTTCTTTCTTGTTCTACGGACAGTCCATGCAAATTGTTGCGGAACAGATACATGATTCAGATATCAGCTATAATCAAAATATAGATTTTGATTTGCTAATATGGGCATATAAAACCGACAAATCTATCATGTTTAAATTTTATCTCAAAGCTGTAAATGGTTTGGGAAAACAACATTGAAATTGAATCTCAGCTTTTGGTAGTTGAGGTAACCAAGCTGGAGTCAAGCAAATTTTTAGCTTGGCTTAGTAGTGCCAGAACTACCTGTCAATGTAGCACATTATGTTGCTTTGCTACATATTATGTTGTGAGATGTTATTGTTTCAACTGTTAAGTAGTCATGCACTCATGATGATCTTTCTCGATGCAGGTTTCATGCTAAAGAATATCCGGCATTTGATAAGGAATTATTTCCTTATAGTTTGGGATATTGCCAAGCAGGTGTGGTTTAGGTTTTTAATTGGATGCATAATCTAGTTTCCTTTTCCAGCTCCAATGTACATTTCATCTTTTTTCTTACCTCACAGAAACGAATGTACCCTATGATGATTCAATGAATTTGCGCAATGTCCTTTGGTTGGCACCATTGCCTTCTAATCAGACCAAAGCTTGGTTAGCACCAGGTACAGTGATACTGTTTACTCAACGTTTGTTCACCTATAGTCCTATACCTATTGACACTGCTTTCTGTTTTCCTGATTACGAAGTAGTCTGTATTTCATTTTTTAACTCTTTTCATATCCCTATTCATTGCTATATACCACAGGAGTCCTAGTTGTTTTGGATGCACATCCTGATGGGGTTATCTATCAAGAGATGATACGCGACTATGTTCAAGTTGTAAGAACAGTATATGAAGGTTTGTTCTGGTGCTTTATCTTCCATTGTGACATGATAATGTTCTTTGGGCATGTTTGTTTTCCTCCCAGCTTATATAAGCATGATCCAAGGCCAGTCTGATAAATGCCATCATAGATGCCAAAATAAGCTACCAAAGAGCAGATCCTATTTGGCATTGAGGGTGGTATTTTACCATTTTGCACATGCTTAAGCTGTGTGGAAACAAACAGGGGCTTAACTAAATTGACAACCAAACTGATCGTTTGACGTTTCTGCAGATGATTTTGGGGAGGTTGCTGTGGATGTCAACTATCTGAATGTTGCCAATGGAAGCCCTGAAGATAAAATTTTCATTTGTTAATGTGTGTGTGTGTGTGTGTGTGTGAAAAATCAGCACCTCTGCCTAGGGCATATAAGACATCAATTCGTTAGCTGGTGAGGTGATTAGACTGGTTAAAAAATTAGGAGGGAATGAGGAGGGTGGAGTGAATATGGGCGATGGAGGAAGAAATGACTGGTTATGACACAATGGAATTGGTGTAGACAATGCACACGTGCTGAGGACAACAGAGACAGTGAGAAAGCAAGTTAGGATATCATCAAGTTGAGGGGACTGGACATTATTGAATGAATCCCTTATTTGCTACTGAAGAAACCCTTCCTTTAGGTTGCTCCTTTTAGAATTTTCTTTGGTTATACCACTAGCTAATACACTGAGGTGGCTGTAAGGGATTACTGTATAAAATGTCCTATATGCACAGCCTTGGTTGTTACATGTTTGTCCAACATAGATTGCCAATCATCATTTGTTTTGACTAGTGGAAATGATTTTGTACCATCCCTAGTGTGAATATCCAACGAAATAACAGTGATTTTCCCCTAATTCGGAGTGCACTTATTTTGTATTTTTTGGTGACAAATTAGCAGTGCTTTGCTTCCAAAATTTTATCTATATGTGCCATTGGTTTATATTTAATTAGGTATGTTTGTTATTTGAGGATTCAATTGGTAGGGATGTAGGAACCACATACAGTATTTGATAGCCTCATGGCACTGCATGTATGACCTCATTTTTCATCTTCGTTGAAAGAGTACGTGGTTGACTTATGTACTTTCACTAGACCAACCAATAAAAAGTAAACGAGAAAATGCACCACATGCCTCCTTGACTACCGAGCAGTCCAACGCCTTCAGTCTTGGCATCACTCTCTTATGGTAATTTATCTGTTCGGTGGCATTTGTAGCAAAAGTTTATATGGTAGATGTATATATGTGCACCGAGAAAATAAAGTTTCACAGTGAGGAAAGCATTGCACCAAAGATCAATTTTTATATTGTGCTAATGATTGTATCCAGAAATGCTAGTTGTATATAGGTTCGGAAAGAAGTTCAGTGCGTCCAGCAATGAAATCTTGCACCGATCGAGACTATGCACCCCTTGTGGAAGATAAATAAGCAGAAGATTTTTACGGTACAACCAAATTAACAGTTTTGTTTGAATCTAATCGTTGGCCAGGAACAGAAAATGCCTATCCTAACTAAAAGATGATTTTCAATAAGTACCTCAACAAACTCTCAGAGGCCAGAGATCATACCGAACAACCGCGTTTCAGTTTTTTTTTGATGAAAATACGTGCATTCAGTTCTTATCTTAACACAATACCCTCCTATAAATAAACCGGCCTCCGTTCCTAGGTTCCATACCAACAAACGCAGTAGGCAACAGAGCCTCCATTCCGCATCCATCTGAAGAAACAAGAAGAAGAAGAAGAAGAAGAAGAAGAAGAAGAAGAAGAAGAAGAAGAAGAAATGGCGGCGCCCTCCTTCAAGTCCATCCCGATCGTGTTGCTCGTGGTGTTTGCCACGGTGGTGGCGCCCAATCTGCAGCAAGCTGCGGCGATCAGAGGCGACGGAGCAGAGAAGGCCGTGGCGGCGCCTTCACCGAGCGCCGCTGCGATCCATCTGCTGGAGGGATGGACGTCCTCGGACTTCATTTGCTTCCCGTTCCTTCCCAAGGTTCTGCGGGACCTTTGCCAGCTTCTGTTAAAGGGCCAGGTGTCGGAGTGCCGGTCGTCGTTCAAGGGGAAGCTGGTGTCGTCGTGCACGGACTACCTCACCAACTCCAGCGTAGCAAACCCTTCAAACGCCTGCTGCCACCGGATCAACGAGATGTACAATGACGCCACGTCAACGTTCTGCTTCTGCCACATCGCCAACGGCGACATCGCCCAGCTTCTGCCGGCGCCCCTGAAACCAAAGCGCGCCATCGCAGTCCTGACCAAGTGTGACATCGGTCTCAGTGCAAATCAGATCAAAACCTTCTGCGTCGATCATCCTCGTAAGTCTCTGTTTGTAATAATGGTTATTTGATCTCTTCCATGTAGAGTACTGAATACCTATTACTACTTGTTTGTTAAATTAAACAGAGACCTTCCATGTACCGCCGATGGACGTTCCTGCTCCACCACCGGAGGATGATGATTCCGATGAGAACAAGGCTTAGATATGTAAGTTTGTTTGCCTTTCTTTTTCTGGTCCAAGAAAGATTTTTCGTTATTACTAGATTTTGAATCTGCGAAATTACAATTTTTTCTCTGTTTGTTTTGCAGCTGGAACTAGCACGGCAGAGGTTGGTCGGTCGTAGGAGTAACAATAAGAGCTTTGGATTGCGGATCCATGAACCATCTGAGATCAGTGTGGTGGAGTCATTAGTATGCGTCGTCGTAGCTGTGTGTGTTAGAGTTACAACCTCTTGCTCCTATATAGATTATTAAGAATTATTTGTAACGTGAGTCTATAAAGCGTCATTTTTATTCCTCTGCATATCTTAGTGAAAGAATCAGGGTCGTTAATTATTATCCTCTTCCGATTGAACTGATATATGCTCAACTCGTACGATCGATGCAAGCATTTGTGCGATTAGAGAGGTCCGGATTATGGTTACCATTTCATTAATTAGCCATCATGTACATTATCAAAATTCAGGAATTATGAGTTACTAATAAAAATAAAAAAATAAAAATGGGCCTCAACTGCAGAGGCGCGTCTCCAATTGAAATCCAAAATTTGGGTCGTGGGCTGGTTGGCGCGCGGAAGAGGGAGAGGCGGAAGACGTGGGTCAGAACAGTTCCTTGCTTGGGACTTGGGAGAGGTGGAAGACGTGGGTTGGCGCGCGGCGGAGAGAGAGGTCGAGGTGGGCATCCCATCTATATATGCATCTTGACTGGGGTGCGAGAGATCATCGTTCCACACAAGAAGAAGAAGAAGAAAAGAGTGATGGATCGCGCTCCTGAGGCGGAGTTGGAGTTGGAGTCCCTTAGCCTTGGCCCCGTCGGCGTGATCAAGGCCTGCTTCGAGATCCTGCGCCGCCACCGCTGGCTCTTCGCCGGCATCGCCGCCACCCTTATCCTCCCTCTCGCCGCGCTGTACCTCATCCAGATCCCCGTCTCGGACCACTTGCTCCGCAACGCCTTGCCGTCCGGCACCGGCGGGCCGCGCCGCTCTGTCGTCTCAGCCGGGGCCGTGTTCATCCTCTTCAAGCTCTCGTGCATCCCCGTGTTCCTCGGCCTGTCCCTCGCAGCAACCGCCGCCACCGTCATCTCCGTGGCCTCCATCTACGCCGGCAAGCGCGAGCTGCTCTCCGTCCGGAGCGTCCTCACCGTGGCGCCCCGCGTGGTCTGGCGCAGGCTCGCCGGGCCCGCGCTCTCCCTGATCGGACTCGCTGTCCTGTACCTCTGCGCCTCGGTCTCCTACCTTGCCTCTGTCTTCATCGTCATCCACCGTCTGCTGTTCACGCATTTCGGCATCAAGGTCACGCTCGCCGTCCTCGTATTCGCCATGCTGTTGTACACCGCCGTGCTCTTCTACCTCGTCGCCGTGTGGCACCTCGCCTGCGTCGTCTCCGTGCTGGAAGAGTACAGGGGCAGGGCCGCCTTGCGCAGGGGCATGAGCCTCATCAGGGGGAAGAAATTCACCGCCGTTGCTGCGATGCCCGGCTTTCTCGGCGGGGTCATCTTCCAGGTCACGGAGTTTTGGTTCAGGATCTGGATCGCCCATGGCCACGGCGTCGGCGCCAGCCTGTTCATGGGCCTCCTCCTGCTCCTGGTGCTCTGCGCCGTCATCACCTTCGCCTTGGTCGCGCAGACCGTTATCTACCTGGTCTGCAGGAACTACCACGACGGGAACGTCAACAGAGACGACATCTTGGGCTTACTCTACGTCGACCTCGTCTAAACATCTTTGGTCTGCAGGAATAATTGTTACTCACTTCCCGTGTCTCGCCCTGTCTTTCATTTCTGTCAGTGTCAGTAATTGCAATCATGTCCTTCTTGTTAAAACTAGATTCATGTAATTTATTTACTACCTAGTTCTTGTTTACTGGCATTTTGTCACCAATAATGTAATCAATTCGCTTCTTTGTTTATTATGCAGTGTGGTATGTTTTGTCATACATTTCCTTTTTTTTCTAAAAAGATATTCTGTCATAGTATATACTAGTAGCAACAAACTCCTGAATTCCTCGTAACAACTACTAGACATCTCGTAACCACACGAGCCCAGACGATTAATCACGCAACAAACTTTGTTTTCGTTTGCAATGAGAAAATTCAGGTGGGGAGCCCAAACGATTAATCTTGTAACAAACTCCAGAGCTTATCAACATCCATCGTCCATGGCGCTACAAAATCTTAACAACGCATCATGACTTTCGGTTGTTATCCCAACGCAACGCCACTCTATAAATTGATCCATCCACCGAGCGTAGCTTCCATTCCTCACCAACAAATTCCAGAACAGCTAGAGCCATTTGGCATCCATCTCAAGAAGAAGAAATGGCGGCGGCCTCCTTCCCGATCGTCTTGCTCGTCGTCTTCGCCGCGGTGTTCGCGCCCACCCTGCAGCCAGCTGTAGCGGCGACCAAGGCCCATGTTGCTGCACCGGCACCTTCACCACGCGGCGCTCCGATTCATGTCAAGGGAGGGATCTTCTCAGACTTCCCTTGCTTCCCCTTCCTTCCCAAGATTCTTCGGGAACTTTGCTACGCTCTGTTCCGGCCACAACCACCGTCGCCGTCGCCGCCGCCAAGGCCGCAGGAGTGCCGGTCGCCGCTGAAGAACAGGCTGGTGTCATCGTGCTCGGGCTTCCTCACCAACTCCAGCGTACCAGAGCCTCCTCCAAATGCCTGTTGCCACGACATACAGTCCTTCTTCAATGGCACCGATTCACCCTTCTGCCTCTGCCACGTCGCCAACGGCAACATCGGCGAGCTTCTGTCGGCGCCGCTCATCCGGTCGCGCACCGTCACCGTCGTGGCCGAGTGTGACATCGGTCTCGATGCAGATAAGATTACCGACATCTGCATCAACAATCCCCGTAAGTTAATTTCTGTCTAGTCATTACGTCAAAGCTTCCTGATTTCTAATATGCTTATGATTATGAGAAGACTAATTAATCCCATATAATTTATTGGTTTCATAAATAGAGGATTACCATATACCGCCGATGGACGCTTCTCCACCCCCGGCGCCTGAAAAGAAGGCTTAGGTACCTTTTGGTCTCTTCGGTTTCGGTATATATATACTAGTTTCTGAATCAACATATTTTTTTTGTCCTAAATTTTCTCTCATTTGTTTTGTTTTGCAGCTAGATTATCAGCACGGCAGAGGTTGTTCGATTCAGGGTAGGAGTAACAATAAGAGCTTTGGATTGCGGATCCATAAACCATCACAGTCTCACAGATTATTATTAGTTTACGTCGTTCGTCGTAGCTGTGTGTTAGTGTCAAAAGTCACAACCTCTTGCCCCTGTCTAGAATCTAGATTAAGAATTATTTGTAACGTGAGTCAGTAAAGCAGTCATTTCTGCTCTATGTATCAGTTGCTGGAACTTCCACTATTAAAAGAGAATCGCTAGCCTTTTGAGATCACATTGGCATACAAATGCTTCATTTCTGCTCTTATGTATCAGTTGGTGCAACTTCCATATTATTAGAAGAGAATCGCTAGCCTTTTGAGATCACATTGACATATGAATGCTGAAATCCAAAGTACGCCAAATCTGATTCCTCTTGAATGCCAGTTTACAGGTCGATAGCAGTTTTGCCCCGTGGTCTAAACTCAATCCGAACGAACTTTTGTGTTCTCTTCTAGTTAACAACTTTCAGTCGGTTTCAATAAATTTACCCAAATCACCATGCGATAGTTGAAATGAATCTCAGTGCCACAGAAATGAGGAAATATAAAAATAGAGGTTCTTGTCATGCATTCTCGGTGTAAATAGTGGTTCTGCACTCACGCCATGTTCAAATTCATGACGAATATATAAATGAATGTTTTAGTTGAGAAATGTAATTCACCGCAAAGGCTCGTTCTTGATTTACATTGACAAGCGGAAGGTCACAGATCAAAAGATGAAGATTGCTGTTTTTTTTTTTGAAGGAAACTTGAGGGGCTCCTGCCCCTACAACATTTTTATTGCGTTATAAAAGATAAAGAGTACAAACCAGCATACAAGAAAAACAAAAAGGAAGAGGAAAACTAAGCTAGCTAGGTGAATGCTTGTATCCATTCTTTCAAATCATCTATATGCTTTGCTTTAGCCCTATGAATAACCATGGCCATTTCCTTAAGAAACTTGATTTTGCAATGCTCCACCGATGGATCCACATTGTTGAAAATCCAATTGTTGCGTTCTTTTCAAATACTCCAGCACATCAAAATGATTATTTTCATGAAGAAAGGCACTTTAAGCTTAGCTTTAATCCACTTCACCGCTTGTGTAGCTTGTAATCGAGCAGGCACAGAAATACCTAGTAACTGCCAACATCCTTTAGCAAAATTGCATGTGAAAAATAGATGTTTCAAGCTCTCTTCTTTTTGTTTGATGCATAGATCACATGTGTAAGACTCCAATACCATATTTTTCCTTCTTACATAGCTCTAGTGTTAAGCCTGCACTGTAACAAAAGCCAGAAAAAGACTTTATGTTTTGGTTGGCAAGATGGTCTCGAGAGCCATCTAAATGAGGGATGTCTAGGTATGTGTCCAGAGAGCTGCTTGTAGACTATTGAAGCTGAAAAAAAAATCCCTTTTGCTTCATATGTTTCCACACGTCCTTTGTATTTGTAAGCTGGAAGCTGGTGACAAAATCATTTAGTAGTTTCCATTGTGCATAGGCCTCCACACTGAGAGGTTGGTGAAATAGGTATGCAAAAGCCTTCACTTGTGAAAGTAAGGCTACCTAACTTTTAGCAAAAGAGAAGAGCTCGGGATACTTTAGACTTAGGGGGCATCCGGCAAAAGAATTTATCTAAAAATGTATGGTTGATCCATCTCCTATTGTGGCTGAAGAGATGCCTTTGTAGGTATCTATCAGTTTTACTATATCTCTCCACCAGAAATGACCCCTTTTTCTGTGTACCTGGTAGTCTGTGATTTTGATAATAGTTTTCCCATAAAAGGTTTACCCATGGTAGATCTTCCTTATTCATGAACTTTTGCAATTGCTTTAGTAAAAGTGCATTGTTATGCAACCTTAGCTTGAGAACACCCAGACCACCTTCAGTCTCGGTCGTGTTATCATTTTCCAGGGAGCTAGTGGTGGTTTATCTGCATTCAGTGTAGAACCTCTCCATAGGCCATACCTTCTATACTGGTCTATTTGTTTGATGATAGTGTCAGGTACTCTCAGTGTACACATGAAGAATGTTGGTAGGGAGGACAAAACTGTATTCACCATTTCGAGCTTGCCAGTCTGTGTTAAAAATTGGGCACACCCCACTAATCTTCTTTCAATTCTTTGGGCAATAGGCAGAAATTCAGAAACGGATGGTCTTGTTGTTCCTAGGGGAGTCAGAAACATTTCCTTTTTTTTCTAAAAAGATATTCTGTCATATATACTAGCAACAAACTCCTGAATTCCTCGTAACAACTACTAGACATCTCGTAACCACACGAGCCCAGACGATTAATCACGCAACAAACTTTGTTTTCGTTTGCAATGAGAAAATTCAGGTGCGGAGCCCCCAGATGATTAATCTTGCAACAAACTCCAGAGCATATCAACATCCATCGTCCATGGCGCTACAAAATCTTAACGACGCATCATGACTTTCGGTTGTTATCCCAACGCAACGCCACTCTATAAATTGATCCATCCACCGTGCGTAGCTTCCATTCCTCACCAACAAATTCCAGAACAGCTAGAGCCATTTGGCATCCATCTCAAGAAGAAGAAATGGCGGCGGCCTCCTACAAGTCCTTCCCGATCGTCTTGCTCGTCGTCTTCGCCACGGTGGTCGCGCCCACCCTGCAGCCAGCTGCGGCGGCGGCGACCAAGGCCCATGTTGCTGCACCGGCACCTTCACCACGCGGCGCTCCGATTCATGTCAAGGGAGGGATGTTCTCAGACTTCCCTTGCTTCCCCTTCCTTCCCAAGATTCTCCGGGAACTTTGCTACGCTCTGTTCCGGCCACAACCACCGTCGCCGTCGCCGCCGGCAAGGCCGCGGGAGTGCCGGTCGCCACTGAAGAATAGGCTGGTGTCATCGTGCTCGGGCTTCCTCACCAACTCCAGCGTACCAGAGCCTCCTCCAAATGCCTGTTGCCACGACATACAGTCCTTCTTCAATGGCACCGATTCACCCTTCTGCCTCTGCCACGTCGCCAACGGCAACATCGGCGAGCTTCTGTCGGCGCCGCTCATCCGGTCGCGCACCGTCACCGTCGTGGCCGAGTGTGACATCGGTCTCGATGCAGATAAGATTACCGACATCTGCATCAACAATCCCCGTAAGTTAATTTCTGTCTAGTCATTACGTCAAAGCTTCCTGATTTCTAATATGCTTATGATTATGAGAAGACTAATTAATCCCATATAATTTATTGGTTTCATAAATAGAGGATTACCATATACCGCCGATGGACGCTTCTCCACCCCCGGCGCCTGAAAAGAAGGCTTAGGTACCTTTTGGTCTCTTCGGTTTCGGTATATATATACTAGTTTCTGAATCAACATATTTTTTTGTCCTAAATTTTCTCTCATTTGTTTTGTTTTGCAGCTAGATTATCAGCACGGCAGAGGTTGTTCGATTCAGGGTAGGAGTAACAATAAGAGCTTTGGATTGCGGATCCATAAACCATCACAGTCTCACAGATTATTATTAGTTTACGTCGTTCGTCGTAGCTGTGTGTTAGTGTCAAAAGTCACAACCTCTTGCCCCTGTCTAGAATCTAGATTAAGAATTATTTGTAACGTGAGTCAGTAAAGCAGTCATTTCTGCTCTATGTATCAGTTGCTGGAACTTCCACTATTAAAAGAGAATCGCTAGCCTTTTGAGATCACATTGGCATACAAATGCTTCATTTCTGCTCTTATGTATCAGTTGGTGCAACTTCCATATTATTAGAAGAGAATCGCTAGCCTTTTGAGATCACATTGACATATGAATGCTGAAATCCAAAGTACGCCAAATCTGATTCCTCTTGAATGCCAGTTTACAGGTCGATAGCAGTTTTGCCCCGTGGTCTAAACTCAATCCGAACGAACTTTTGTGTTCTCTTCTAGTTAACAACTTTCAGTCGGTTTCAATAAATTTACCCAAATCACCATGCGATAGTTGAAATGAATCTCAGTGCCACAGAAATGAGGAAATATAAAAATAGAGGTTCTTGTCATGCATTCTCGGTGTAAATAGTGGTTCTGCACTCACGCCATGTTCAAATTCATGACGAATATATAAATGAATGTTTTAGTTGAGAAATGTAATTCACCGCAAAGGCTCGTTCTTGATTTACATTGACAAGCGGAAGGTCACAGATCAAAAGATGAAGATTGCTGTTTTTTTTTTTGAAGGAAACTTGAGGGGCTCCTGCCCCTACAACATTTTTATTGCGTTATAAAAGATAAAGAGTACAAACCAGCATACAAGAAAAACAAAAAGGAAGAGGAAAACTAAGCTAGCTAGGTGAATGCTTGTATCCATTCTTTCAAATCATCTATATGCTTTGCTTTAGCCCTATGAATAACCATGGCCATTTCCTTAAGAAACTTGATTTTGCAATGCTCCACCGATGGATCCACATTGTTGAAAATCCAATTGTTGCGTTCTTTTCAAATACTCCAGCACATCAAAATGATTATTTTCATGAAGAAAGGCACTTTAAGCTTAGCTTTAATCCACTTCACCGCTTGTGTAGCTTGTAATCGAGCAGGCACAGAAATACCTAGTAACTGCCAACATCCTTTAGCAAAATTGCATGTGAAAAATAGATGTTTCAAGCTCTCTTCTTTTTGTTTGATGCATAGATCACATGTGTAAGACTCCAATACCATATTTTTCCTTCTTACATAGCTCTAGTGTTAAGCCTGCACTGTAACAAAAGCCAGAAAAAGACTTTATGTTTTGGTTGGCAAGATGGTCTCGAGAGCCATCTAAATGAGGGATGTCTAGGTATGTGTCCAGAGAGCTGCTTGTAGACTATTGAAGCTGAAAAAAAAATCCCTTTTGCTTCATATGTTTCCACACGTCCTTTGTATTTGTAAGCTGGAAGCTGGTGACAAAATCATTTAGTAGTTTCCATTGTGCATAGGCCTCCACACTGAGAGGTTGGTGAAATAGGTATGCAAAAGCCTTCACTTGTGAAAGTAAGGCTACCTAACTTTTAGCAAAAGAGAAGAGCTCGGGATACTTTAGACTTAGGGGGCATCCGGCAAAAGAATTTATCTAAAAATGTATGGTTGATCCATCTCCTATTGTGGCTGAAGAGATGCCTTTGTAGGTATCTATCAGTTTTACTATATCTCTCCACCAGAAATGACCCCTTTTTCTGTGTACCTGGTAGTCTGTGATTTTGATAATAGTTTTCCCATAAAAGGTTTACCCATGGTAGATCTTCCTTATTCATGAACTTTTGCAATTGCTTTAGTAAAAGTGCATTGTTATGCAACCTTAGCTTGAGAACACCCAGACCACCTTCAGTCTCGGTCGTGTTATCATTTTCCAGGGAGCTAGTGGTGGTTTATCTGCATTCAGTGTAGAACCTCTCCATAGGCCATACCTTCTATACTGGTCTATTTGTTTGATGATAGTGTCAGGTACTCTCAGTGTACACATGAAGAATGTTGGTAGGGAGGACAAAACTGTATTCACCATTTCGAGCTTGCCAGTCTGTGTTAAAAATTGGGCACACCCCACTAATCTTCTTTCAATTCTTTGGGCAATAGGCAGAAATTCAGAAACGGATGGTCTTGTTGTTCCTAGGGGAGTCAGAAACATTTCCTTTTTTTCTAAAAAGATATTCTGTCATAGTATATACTAGCAACAAACTCCTGAATTCCTCGTAACAACTACTAGACATCTCGTAACCACACGAGCCCAGACGATTAATCACGCAACAAACTTTGTTTTCGTTTGCAATGAGAAAATTCAGGTGCGGAGCCCCCAGATGATTAATCTTGCAACAAACTCCAGAGCATATCAACATCCATCGTCCATGGCGCTACAAAATCTTAACGACGCATCATGACTTTCGGTTGTTATCCCAACACAACGCCACTCTATAAATTGATCCATCCACCGAGCGTAGCTTCCATTCCTCACCAACAAAACAAATTCACGCACTAGTAGCAACACAACAGCTAGAGCCATTTGGCATCCATCTCAAGAAGAAGAAATGGCGGCGGCCTCCTACAAGTCCTTCCCGATCGTCTTGCTCGTCGTCTTCGCCACGGTGGTCGCGCCCACCCTGCAGCCAGCTGCGGCGGCGGCGACCAAGGCCCATGTTGCTGCACCGGCACCTTCACCACGCGGCGCTCCGATTCATGTCAAGGGAGGGATGTTCTCAGACTTCCCTTGCTTCCCCTTCCTTCCCAAGATTCTCCGGGAACTTTGCTACGCTCTGTTCCGGCCACAACCACCGTCGCCGTCGCCGCCGGCAAGGCCGCGGGAGTGCCGGTCGCCACTGAAGAACAGGCTGGTGTCATCGTGCTCGGGCTTCCTCACCAACTCCAGCGTACCAGAGCCTCCTCCAAATGCCTGTTGCCACGACATACAGTCCTTCTTCAATGGCACCGATTCACCCTTCTGCCTCTGCCACGTCGCCAACGGCAACATCGGCGAGCTTCTGTCGGCGCCGCTCATCCGGTCGCGCACCGTCACCGTCGTGGCCGAGTGTGACATCGGTCTCGATGCAGATAAGATTACCGACATCTGCATCAACAATCCCCGTAAGTTAATTTCTGTCTAGTCATTACGTCAAAGCTTCCTGATTTCTAATATGCTTATGATTATGAGAAGACTAATCCATACTATAATTTATTGGTTTCATAAATAGAGGATCACCATATACCGCCGATGGACGCTTCTCCACCACCGGCGCCTGAAAAGAAGGCTTAGGTACCTTTTGGTCTCTTCGGTTTATACTAGTTTCTGAATCAACATATTTTGTTGTCCTAAATTTTCTCTCTTTTGTTTGTTTTGCAGCTAGATTATCAGCACGGCTGAGGTTGTTCGATTCAGGGTAGGAGTAACAATAAGAGCTTTGGATTGCGGATCCATAAACCATCACAGATTATTGTCGAGTTATTAGTTTACGTCGTTCGTCGTAGCTGTGTGTTAGTGTCAAAAGTCACAACCTCTTGCCCTTGTCTAGAATCCTAGATTAAGAATTATTTGTAACGTGAGTCAGTAAAGCAGTCATTTCTGCTCTATGTATCAGTTGCTGGAACTTCGACATTATTAAAAGAGAATCGCTAGCCTTTTTGAGATCACATTGGCAATATGAATGCTGAAATCCAAGCACGCCAAATCTGATTCCCCTTGAATGCCAGTTTACATGTCGATAGCAGGTTTGCCCCGTGGCCTAAACTCAATCTGAACGAACTTATGTGTTCTCTTCTAATTAACCACTTTCAGTTGGTTTCAATAAATTTACCCAAATCACCATGCGATAGTTGAAATGAATCTCCGTGCCACAGAAATGAGGAAATATAAAAATAGAGGTTCTTGTCATGCATTCTCAGTGTAAATAGAGGTTCTGCACTCACGCCATGTTCAAATTCATGACGAATATTTTTATAAATGAATGTTTTAGTTCAGAAATGTAATTCACCGCAAAGGCTCGTTCTTGATTTACATTGACAAGTGGAAGGTCACAGATCAAAAGATGAAGATTGCTGGTTACATAATTAGAACAGTACAATCTACCGAAAAATACACTACATGGGTCATGGGAATAAAAGGTCCACTTTAAGCTATCTAATAACACGGCCTGCACACGCTTCATTTTCCAAGAGCAAGTTCTTTGGCAAGGTCTCTCGTAAGACTGAAGGCTAAAGTGTTGTGCCACGGGAAAAGAGTACGGGTAACTGGAAGTTTCCTCCGAAGATCCTGTGTACAAAATATATGAAGCTTCAGAATATGTGAGATATAATATAAAACATTATAGTAATTTTATCATGGTGACTGTTCGCCACAGCCTACCTTGAATGTTGCATCGGACAAATTCAAGTATGATTCCTGAGTATAAAGAAAAAAGCAGTAGAATTATTTCATGTTGAAGGATACTTGGTGAAAATAAACCATCAGATAGATACAGACCTCGAGAGATGACAAGTATTCAGATTCATGATGCCGAATGATGTTAGTTATTGCAACTGCAGAATCTTCAGGAGACTGAAACATATGACATAATGTCAGGAGCATTTTTTTCAGAGAGGAGACATTCATACTCAAGGCCTGTCAACTTTATATAGACCTAAACCACAACAACTAAGCCAAGATAAATGCATGCTTCAGTAATTCAAAGAAAGGTGAAATAATTTTGCACCACTACACAGCTTGAAAAGAGATAGGAGGACAAAAATCAAGTCATGCTGGAAGGTAAACTTCATAAAACATTCATTTCTATTGTTTGGCAAGCAAAATACAGGGAATTTATTGCATCTGTTGTTGATCATCCAAACCAGCCAGTACGAACTCAACGGATCATGTGTAAAAAGAATACTATAAGGTTCTGATGAACACTTGCAGGGAACAATGTAATAAAGATGGATGTGGAGCATATACAGCACATGTGCAACAGAGATGGGGAACCATATATATAACAAAGAACATAGCACTCTAAAATGAATAGCTGTTACAGAAAAAAAAAACTAATTTCCAAAAGAGAAGTATATAAAAAACCCAACAACAACCACTGAAACAGTGGATGAACTGATGCTTCATGTTATTTGTGCAGCTCAGATTATAGCATGAACTAACCTGCAATACAGTGGAGTCTTTGCGGTCAACGTTAGTATCCAGCTGCACATTTCCCTCCTCAAAATAGTGAGCACCAACCTGGTGTATATATTTACAAAAGAGAAGTTACATCAACATCATGCAAAGCCTGCAATATCAACATATTTCAATTAAGAGAAAAAAACTAACCTGTATCTTTCCTTTAATACCAACATACTGCAATTCATAATTGAAATCCACAGTCCAAACTGAACGCCAGCTGCCATTGCTGGATGAGACAATATTCAGGTGGTCTTCATCAGAGGCTAAACGATAAAAAGTTAAATCTATGAGGAGCAAGGTTAACACAAGTCTAGTGACAGGTCATGTGAAATGATGCTTCAAAAAAAGGGATGAAACTTGGCACACACTAAACATGTCAACAAATTTTAGGCAAACAATAAACATTATACCCACAGAACAAGCAAGTAATTTAAAGGCATAATGAACATTAATATGTGAAAGTTGAAACAACATGATTAAAAAGTTTGTCTCAAAATATGTTCTCAAAGAATGCAAGAAGCCATTAATAGAAAACTAAACTTTACAGGAAAAGATAAGTCAAGATTAAAAATTATAGAGAAACTGGAAGGAGAGAAGCACCTAAAATGCTAAAATAGGACTATAAGTCTAACCGTTTTATATTATTACAATCCAGAATGAAAACTTCACTAAAAAATAACTCAGCACAAAGACATCAATTTATACATTCAACGTTAAAGGAAACAAGAAAACTATATTTACAAGAACATAGAAAAGACAGAAGACATGAGTTGATGGGTATACCAAAAGTTCTGTGGACTACGCTTAGCAGCAGAAATAACTACTGCAAAACCAAAATCTGCTCCTGGTCCGTCTACATCCTTTCCAGTGGTACAATAAACAGCACACACCCCTTTTGGATAAGCTTCACCAACATATTTGGACAATTCCATATCTAAGGAACTCCTGTATGAATACATATGGTTAGATAAAAGACCTGTGACAGAAATGAAGAATAAATAAAAGGAATAAGCATATTTGGTACCTAAATTCTTCAATGTATGCTGAAGGAAGCTCCTCGTCCATAGCAGGCCTCAGTTTTGTACAGGTCTTTTATCATGAAAAGACCAAGCATGGTGAATCAATTTTAATGAAAACAATTATACTATAGTCACAAACAATACAAGTAAAACCAAAACGACCCTGCCCCCTCGGTGGCCAAAAGGGAAAAAAAAGAACACCTCAGTAAACACCTCTATGACTTCTGGCTTTAAATAATTTGTTATCTTGCAGGCATGTCATTACCCAGGCCCAACACCATCTTTGCTTCGAATAGTTCAGACAAAAAATTGTTTGCTAATCACAAACTTCTACAGAAACCTACAAGTGGTGGCATGTTGTGTTTGAGAGAAATTGGAAAAGCATATTAACTTTCCATCTTTTGACATTTCAGTGAAATTTGGATGCATAAAACTTGATTTGAGCCAAGGAAATCCAAACATATTGTTATTTCACTATGAACATCCAAATCTATTCCTCATTTAACTTTATAAGCTTGAACAAGAGAAAATGTGAGGTCTAGTTATGAATGCAGAGATCTCAGCTCTGCAATAAATCTATGTGGAGCACATCACTATGATTTGACATATTCTTGCTGTTTCCGCTTTGAGTGAGACACATGAACTTTAGGCAAGTAACAGTAGCATTTATAGACGTTTTGTCCCATTCATCAAAAGTATCAGAATATTCAGATAATAAAGGTCAGGATGCTTTGCCAGTAGACTGATTCCTAAGATGACTAGTTGTTGTTTGGTGGTTAATTGTATGGCTTCTAACGATAAAACATTGGTTCTCCATATTCAAGTTGGCACAGTAAATCCAAATAAAAAGAAGTAACCTAATGCTTGCCTTGCAATATTACCTGTTTGATATGATCCACAGTAGCAACCTGTGCAGTCCTAGGATCCAGATAGTTGTTCTTATCAAGCTCCCCATAAGTTGTGATGATTATCTGCAGGCATATGTATATATCACCCAATCTTAGTCAATGTTTACCGGATAAGAGACGGTGACCATTTCAACATGAAATGCAACGCAAATACTTGTTATCGAATCTATGAAATCCTTCCATGTTCTCTCATAGACGACAATTACAGGTGCGCTTAAGATAATCCATGTAGAGCAGATTTCCTATATTATATGTTAATTACTGATGATTTAATGCGAGTTGTGATCCTATAACAAGTATAACCTTCAGTTTCAATTCATAACGGATAGCCCAATACTCCTACGAGGGAGAAGCGAATCACGAAATGTAAATCTGAAGATAGAGATGCCTCACGTCGCCGCTGCGGTCCGGGAGCTCGAGGGACACGAGGTGGGTCTTGTTGTACTCCGGGAAAGCCTCCGCGGCGGCGGCCTCGTACACCGCATCGTCCCCCAGCAACGCGCGCACATCTGCGCATCCACGCCACGCATTCCAACACGAGTCAAACATTGAGCTCGATTACACGCGCAGGGATCGGAAACAAGGGGGTGCGGGGTTGCCTTTGGCGACGTAGTGGATCTCGCCGGCGGGAGCGTTGGAGAGGAACCAGACGGCGATCTCCTTCTTCTGGCGGTCGCTGAGCGGCTCGCCGGCGGCGCCGTCGTCCGACATTTCGGGGTCGGGAGCGGCGGGTGGGCGGAGGCGGAGGCGGAGGCGGAGACGATTTGGAGTGCGCTGAAAGGGTGGGAGAGGAGAGGAGAGGAGTTGATGATGGCTGGCCACACGGACGGCACGTGGGAGCAGGCCAACGGCGGGTGGTGCCCAGTTGTGGCGGTTGACCATGGTCGCAGTACCCATCGGACGGACCCGGCTGGTGTTGTGCCAGCGTTAATCCATTTGGAGGCTTTGGCTGCACATTACGGCAGAGGAGCGTGCTCTTTAATTGCGTCAGTTTTAAGAAATCAAAATTTAATTTGAATATTTCTTGGTAAATTTAGTTGGGTTTGATAAAAGTCGATGTTAGTACCTCTCCAATGTCCCGAGTAGGTTTACTTTTGTTTCCTCGTCATAAAATAGAGACTGAGAAGTGAGTTTTCAGCTTTAAGTACATTTTAGAACATAGAAATTTCTGAGGAATCAATTCCATTTTTAATGTTTGATAACAATTTTATACTGCCAATAAATTAATCTCTTTTTTTAAGATAGAGCATTAGGACCACATTCATATCAAAAAGGATTTTGTTTATTAATTGTTCACATAGATTGCAAAGTTACAAAAGCGTGGGCACTTCATATTTTTTGCGTTTAATGGACAAACATGAATGTAAAATTATCTTAAAATCGGTAGGGTGCTACATATATTCCTCCATATAACGATAACTATTTCAGAATGAATGGAGTATTTGATATCAGCGATAATTTGTCAAAACCCAAACATTATTCAACAGTCCAACAATCTATCGATCCCGTGTATGCGTTCCCGATTTTTTCAAATCTAAACCCCGGCGCCCGCCGCCAGCTGCAGCCCTGAACCCTGTCCCCGCGACCTCTCCTCTCCGCCGCCGCCGCCGCCGCCAACCTCCGCAGTTCCCGCACCCCGCCATCATTCCATGCTCCATCCCGCGGCATCATGAGCAAACGCCGCGGCGACAGCGCTCAGGAGGGCGCCCCCGCGACTCGCCGCCGCCTCCTTCTCGGCCCCAGCAACTTCGCCGCTGTCCGGTCCTTCGGCCTCTCCTCCGCGCTAGCCAATTCATCCCGCAGCCCCCGCAACCGCCGCCACGGCGACGCCTCCTCCTCGTCTCGCCTCCGTGGTCGCCGCAACCGCCACCTTGGTCCCAATCAATTTTCCCCAGTCCGGTCCTTCGGCCTACGCGTCGCGCTAGTCACCGGACCCCGCCGCCGCCGCAAGCGCCGGGTCGTCGAAGCCCTCAGCCCCGTCTCCACTCCCCTTCGCTTCCGCAGACGCAGAGGCCTACTTCCCAGGGCCAGGCATTTCGCTGGCCTTCGCCCGTTCGCCCTCCGCCTTCTCCTCGCGACTGGCGCATCAGCTCCTCGCCGTCGCCGGAATCCCGCCTTTGTAGATATGGGGAATATCATCTCGCAGCTGTTTGGGAAGAACACCAACGACGATGTCTTGGAAGCGCAGCGGGTGGAGTCAGAGCTCGAACCTGAGAAGGGAGATGTCATGGGAAGGGGACATGTGGAGTTGGAACTCGAAGGTGAAAAGAGCGACCTCATGGGAAGGGGACATGGCCAGTGGAGCGAGCCTGCATTTGATCAGTCTGAAATATTTAAACCACTAACTGATAAAGAGGAAATAGAAGTTAATGTTGTTTTGCATGGTAGTGGTGACAGGTATTGTTGGCATACAATGCTTCGTTTTGTATGTAAGATTTGCTTGACATTGTTGACAAGATCATCCATCGTTCTGATTTCTCTTCTTCCTTTTGCAGTGACAAAATCATAGTAATGCATGAGCCTTCTAACATTGAGGTTACTAAAGAGAAACTTCAGTGCTTGAGACCTCGTTGTTGGTTAAATGATGAGGTGAATTAATTTGAATCTGTTGAACAATGCTTCAACTACTTCTGTGATGTCAGGATTCATACCCCAATCTTTGACACTATATTTATGCTACTTGTAGGTTATCAATTTGTACATTGAATTGTTAAAGGAAAGGGCAGAAAGGGAACCTGGAAGGTTTTTGAAATGTCATTTCTTCAATACATTCTTTTACAAGAAGGTTAGTTAATTGTGTTTTTGTTCCCCAAATATGTACTGCCCTTCAAATTGTGGAGCCTGTTAATATATTCTATTTGGGTCTCACGAATACTACTACTCTGTTCCATTTTTTGTTGTCGTTCTGACCATTTCAATACAGCTGTGAGCAGAACCATTTTTTGTCATCAACAACAACAATAAATGAACCGAGGGAGTATGCCGTAGAGGGAGCATAACAAACTTGGGCTTTAGTTTATGTTTAATCAATACTTAACCAATATCAAAGATTTTGATTATTGAAATTTCAAGCATACGAGATCATGTTAGTAATTTTAAGGTAATTTAACAAAATGTCTTTTATGACTCCCGAATTATTCCTCATCTTATTACCCAGAATAGCTGGTTATGACCATGAGTCTTGCATATTTTACTGTAGAGGCAGTAAAATCATAATTTACATGGGTTTTAGTTTATGTTTAATCAATACTCAACTAATATGTGGAAGGGCCTCTAGCCTAGTGGTTAGAGCACCTAATTAGCATCCAGCAGGCCAGCCTGGGTTCGACTCCTCATGGGAGCGAATTAAATGAGCCTGGAATAATAAATAAATAAAGGTTGGGGCATCCCCTACTGGCAATTTTATTAAAAAAAAACAATCAACCAATATGATAGATTTGATTGTTGAAACTGCATTTCAAGCCTATTAGATTATATGGCTAATTTTAAGGTAGATTTAATGAGATTCCTTTAATGATTTTCTGAATTATTCCACAGCTTACTAGTGGAATAACTGGTTATGACTATCAGTCTGTTAGAAGATGGACTACCTTCAAGAAATTGGGTTATCGACTTAGCGAGTGTGAGAAAGTAATGTTTATACTTTTCTATTTATTGCCCCCTCCTCTTATGTGTTTTCTCATGATCAGCTTACCATCAGAATTTAAAATGCAGATATTTGTTCCTATCCATAGACAAGCACATTGGTGCCTTACAGTTATAAACATGAAGGAGACAACTTTCCAATATCTTGATTCTCTTGGTGGTATGGACCATGATGTACTGACAGTACTGGTAAGCTAAGAAACGTTTCTTTTTTGGTAAAATTACATTACTACCAGATTAAATTGCCTGAAATACATGGTTGAAAATTATTGGGGTTTTTTTACATTTCAAAAAAATTGTTTTAACTTTATTACTTAACAATTGTTGATTAGATGTTCTAAAATTGTCTTTTCATGTGCCAGTCTAGATATATCATGGATGAATTGAAGGACAAGAGCAACATAGAGATAGACATTAGTTCTTGGTTTGAAGTATCAGATTCTTTTCCATTGCAACAGAATGGGTATGTCTTCCATCGAGTACATACCACTGCTTAAATTCAATTCATTGTGCGAGCTAATTGCTTTGGTTCAAGAATGAAATTAATATAACTGTTAGATTTCAGGATTCAGCTCATTACTACATTTCCAATATTCAAGTATTCTCTATCTTAAATTCATGACATGTGTAGCATCGGAAAGACATGAAATGTGTTTGACACTAATATTTCGTTTTATAGGTGGGATTGTGGTATGTTTATGCTTAAGTACATTGATTTCTATAGCAGAGGTCTCAAACCATTTTTCAGTCAGGTAAGTTGATTTATTATGTACTTTAGCACATATATGTGACTTTAGTTGATTAGATTGCTTACAATTAGGGTTCTTTTGGACGGCACCAGGGGTTTTGATGCCTTTAAAAGGATAACCTTAACTTGTTAACATGATATTTGCAACACTTTATCTTTTTAAAAAAAATGTATAGCTGTTCACCCTAGGATAGACCCAGGAAAACCTTCATAAATGCGAAAGTAAAGAGCATAAAGTAACAGAGAGCAGAAAGAAACTAAAAAACTTTAGTTGTACAATTCTATTAGGCTGTTAAAAGCCAGCTTCTTAATGGATTGCATTCGATGAGCTTGAAGGGAAACTTCCTTTAAGAAGTTAGTTTTCCAGACCTTGTATTTGTGTGTTCTTTGATGCTTTCTGAACAAGTTTTTGTTTGCAGGAAAACATGGCCTATTTTAGAAAACGAACAGCAAAGGAGATCATGAGATTAAGAGCTGAATGAAGAGTAACCTTCTCATGGTCAACATTCTTAGACATTCCTTGGGTCAGATATTCTTCTTGTGTTATGCCTTGCCAGCAAAGGTACAAAAAAAGCTATTGCTTTCCTGTGAATAGGGAATTAGGGATGTATTATAACCTGTTGGTGTGAAATCATATGCCTATGCCTCTGCAGCTTTTCAAGGATGTATTAGCTCTTTTCTCTTTTAGATGTTGTTTTAGCTATATGCACTTAAAGAAAGAAAGCAATTTGCCTTGGAATGCCTCTAATATCTAATTACACTCAATCAACCAATGTGCTTCACTCATTTAATTCAATCAATTTGCCTCACAATGTCTATCAACAGCTGTTTTTTTATATATATTAATTGCTGAAATACCTAATTACATCTAATCAATTAATCCGCTACACATTTAATTCAGGTTCCATTTTTCAATAGAATTAGCATACCTTTTATGCAATAAAAAGAAAGCACAGCCTTTCATGGATAACAACAACTAGAAAACATAAAAGGCATCGATTTGAGACCAAACTAAGTTTCTAAAACAACGTCTGCAAGAGCTGTGGTTAATTGAGATATAGTCCCTCATTTGATTTCATGTCTGAAATGTCATGTAAAATTGACTGAAGAGTAGGCAATCTTGACAAGCTGAACTACATTCCATCACTTTCTGGTGACACCCAGTGCTCATTACTCAGATGCCCAAGAACGCTTTACACTGTGCCTCCCAGTGCTCCTTGGCGAGATGAAGATGTTCAAGTCGCTCTGATTGCAGTCTCTGTTTGACTGTTCCCAATGCTCTGGACAACTGTTTGGAGCAACAATTAAACAAATTGAAGTGATGCATAATCACGAGACACAAAAGAGCAGGCTTTGTGTCCTTTTTGAAACATGGGGTTTGGGACTGTTTTTACTCCTGAAAAGTTGCAAGGGCTCATGCACTTACCTATGCCTCAGCATCAGGAAATACCCCTTCCTGAAGTGGAGCTTGGATGGTTATCAAGGGAATTCTAGTATCGGTTTATTTTGATAAGTTATCTACCTGCTGGCCTAATGGGGCATTTTGATTTGTGATCTGCCGATTTCAGCCCATCAACAATAGTCACAGATGCAGCAGAACAACAGCACAAGTAGCAAATGATGTGACCGCAGGACAAAGAGGTTGGATCAAACAGTGTCCTGAAAACAGAAAAACACAAACAGCAACAGAATTTGATGCTATGTTTGAACTATCCTTCATAGAGATCAACAAGTTCCAATTAATCGAGAAATATTTCTCTCTTTAACTTGAATAATATATATTTTGTATTGAACAAGTTTATTGTATGTATTTATTAGAAAGGTAATTGGGGCTTGATTGATTGTATTCCAATGGTGATCATAGGTTACAATATATAGCCTATCACTAGGGCACCATCGGAGGGGAGGCGCACCCTACGGGCGCCGGCCCTAGGTGGTGACGACAGAAACCTAGTGGGCCCCATGGGCCTAATCTAATATAGGCCTAATACATATTAATTCTAACACCTCCCGCAGTCACAACGGCTCTAGCCACAAGGCGAGACATTGAGACTGGATCGGAATTCAACAAAGGTTGATGTCGGCAGCCCCTTGGTGAAGATATCAGCATATTGGGAGGATGTAGGAACATGAAGCACACGAACATCTCCAATGGCAACCCGCTCGCGAACGAAGTGGAGGTCAATCTCAACATGCTTCGTGCGTTGATGCTGCACCGGATTGGAGGAGAGGTAGACTGCACTCACATTATCGCAGTAAACAAGAGTCGCCTTGGATATAGGACAGGTGGAGCTCTTGCAGTAATTGGCGCAACCAAGAAACTTCAGCCACAGCGTTGGCAACAGCCACTGTACTCAGCCTCGGCACTGGAACGGGAGACAGTGTTCGCCGCTTGGAGGACCATGAGACCAAATTACCACCAAGAAAAACTGCATATCCGGAGGTGGAGCGCCTAGTATCGGGACAGCCAGCCCAGTCAGCATCCGAGTAGACAATCAGCTCGGATGGTGAGGAAGGGTGAAGCTGCAGACCAAAATGAACCGTGCCACGGACATAACGAATGATGCGCTTCATGGCAGTAAGATGAGCCTCCCGAGGATCATGCATATGAAGGCATACCTGCTGCACCGCATAGGTGATATCGGGGCGAGTGAATGTCAAATATTGCAAGGCACCGGCGAGGCTGCGAAACCGTGTGGCATCGGCAACAGGAGGACCGGCAGCAGCAGCAAGCTTAGGATTAGTGTCAACAGGTGTGGTGCAAGGTTTGCACTCAGTCATGGCAGCACGGTCAAGAATATCCAATGCATACTGCTTCGAGAGAGGAACATGCCGGAAGCATTGCGCCGAACACTAACACCGAGGAAATGCTTGAAGTCGTCCCAAATCCTTCATAGCAAACTCTGCTCGAAGATCGGTGATAATGCGCCGAAGAAGGTCGGGTGAGGAAGCGATCAACACAATGTCGTCGACATAGAGGAGATGGTACGCTCGCTCGGCACCACGAGTGAGAACGAACAGGGAGGTGTCGGACCGAGCTTCGAGTAAAACCCATAGTGAGAATGTGAGAGGCGAAGCGGCTGTACCATGCTCGAGGAGCTTGCTTGAGACCGTACAGGGATTTGTTGAGCCGACAAACATAATCCGGATGAGCTGAGCTGACAAAACCTGCGGGCTGACTGCAGAAAACTGTTTCGGTGAGAGTGCCATGAAGAAAAGCATTCTTGACGTCGAGCTGATGAACTGGCCACTGGCGGGAGAGGGCGATGGACAGCACTGTGCGCACGGTGGCGGGCTTTACTACCGGGCTGAATGTTTCGTCATAGTCAACTCCCGGTCGCTGGGTAAAACCCCGAAGGACCCGGCGGGCCTTGTACCGATCAAGGCGTCCCTCAACATCAAACTTGTGACGAAAGATCCACTTGCCCGTGACGACATTAGCACCGGAGGGTCGAGGAACAAGGTCCCAAGTGTGGTTGGCCTCGTAGAGCAGACATATTCTTCTTCCATGGCAGCACGCCAATGCGGGTCGGCAAGGGCTGCTTGGAATGACTTGGGCACCGGTGAGATGGCATCAGCCTGATATGCAGCAGGGAGGCGGTAACCTTGCTTGGCCCGAGTCACCATTTGATGCGCGTTCCGAGTTGGGGAAATCGGAACGGCACCCTTGGGTAGGACGGCGGGCGCTCCGGTGACGACGGTGGTGCGGGGCCGGGCGTCGAACATAAACATGATGAATGGGCGGCTTGACGAAGGTCGAGGCCGCGCGTGGCGCGGGAACCACGGGAGGCGAGCCGGCAGGCGACGGAGCCGCGTGTGGCACGCCGTGAGGAGATGTAGGCGCGGCTACGGGGCCGCGCGTGGCCGGGGCGATGACGGCGTCCGCGCCGTTGGGGCGCGGAAGGGCGCCCGTCTCGGGCGGGGTGGTGGCAACACCGGCTCCGGAGCCTCGGCCGGGCTAGGCGCACCGGGAAGGGGCCCGGCCGACAGCGAGGTGTGCGGGCCGCTATAGGAGCGCCGGGGTGGACTCGCAGGGGAAATAACTCCGGGTGCAACAGGAGCGACATTAGTTAGAAAGTCAAAGGAGGCTTCGTCGAGTGGAGGAGTCGACTCCGCAAAGGGAAATGATGACTCGTCGAAGACGACGTGCCGAGAGATGTAGGTGCGGTTTGACGTGCGGTCAAGACAACGATATCCTTTGTGATCGGGGAGTACCCAAGAAAGACACACCGAGTGGAGCGAGGAGCAAGCTTATGTGGCGCCGTAGCGGTGAGGTTTGGATAGCACGCGCAACCGAATATGCGAAGGTGAGCATAGCTAGGTGGTGTACCGTGGAGGGCAGCATGTGGGGTGGAGGCAATGGTCGTGGAAGGCCGCGAGGTTGAGGAGGTGGGTCGCAGTGCCTAAGCCGTCGGCCCGGAATCGGGGTGGCATGGACGCTTGAATGAGCATGGTGCGGATGGTGTTGTTTATGGTGCGGATCATGCGCTCGGCTTTCCCATTCTCGTCGTGATGTATGTGGGCAAGACATGCGGAGAATAGCACCTTTGGTCAAGAAGAAAGACCGAGAGGTGTTGTTGTCGAACTCACGGCCATTGTCGCACCTGGACAGATTTGATGTGAGTACCAAACTGCGTGGTCACATAAGCAAAAAAGTTAGCTAGTGTGGAAAAAGTATCGGATTTGAGACGCAGTGGAAACGTCCAAAGGTAATGGGAGCGATCGTCAAGAATGACCAAATAATACTTGTAACCGGACACACTCAAAGCTGGAGAGGTCCACAGGTCACGGTGTATGAGATCAAAGGGCTTGAGAGCGCGCGAAGAGGAACTAGCAAAAGGTAATCCGGTGTGACGACCAAGTTGACAAGCATGACAAATATTATTGTGGGGTTCTTTATTACAAATGATAGCGAGATGAACTACTAAGCCTAGCAAGAGTATCATGTCTCGGATGTCCTAAGGATGCCAAATGGAGGATGGCGCGGTGACCGGGAGAGCACTGCAGGTGGAGCCGGCCGTCGGTACGGAGATGGTGTAGAGGGGCCCGGAGCTATTGCAGCGGATAATCTCTTTCCGAGAGCGCAGATCCTTCACGAGAGAGGCCAAAGGGGTCAAATTCAATGGAGCAAAGATTGTCGGTGGTAAATTGGCGGACATACAAGAGGTTCCGAATAATGTGAGGTGCAACTAGAACATTGTAAAGATGAAAGGCACCTGGAAAGGAGGTATGGCCGATACCCGTGACAGGAAGAATGGACCCATTGCCAACAACGATAGATGAGGGCAATGAAGGATTAGGGGAAGGGGAGTATTCAAATTACCAGCTGACGGTGTCATGTGTGAGGAAGCGCGGAGTCGACCACCCAATCCGTAGTGGGAGGTGGTGGGGTCGACTGCACCGTAGAGAAGGCGTTGGCGAGCGTGTCCGGGGTCCAAGGCAGCCAGGCGCCATGCTGCTCGGGCGGCGCGGGTGCTTGGAGCCGAGGCGGGGCCGCAGCTCTGTGGAGGCGCGGGCGAGAGCCGTTGCCCGTAGGGCGATGGCCGTGCATGGGCCACGGGGCCGTGGAACATGGGCTGCGGCGGAGAGGAAGGACGGGGCGCCCGGAGCCGAGGCGCCATGAAGAAGCCGGTGGCCGGGGCGCCGGAGGGCGCCGTGCGCGAGGTGCGCCGGCTCGGGGTCCGGGACCGGGCCAAAGTTGGATGGACCCGGTCCGGGGATCGTAGAAGGACGGCCGCCACCGGCCGCGCGCGTTGCCACCGCCACCATTGCGCCGACGGCGACGGCGGCCGTCGCCGCCGCTCCCTCCCGTGCCGCTGCCATTGCCACCGTTGCCGCTGCCATGCCCACTGCCGATGTGCTCGTTGCGGCGCGAGGGTGGGTGGGCGTTGGGGCGCACCGGCGGGACGCGGCGGCCGGTTGGCGACAAGGGCCGAAGCGAGTGCTGCGGTGGGTGCCGGCTTGCGGATCTCTTCGAGGCGAAGGTCGGCAACCACGTCGTCATACGAGGGCGGGGGCTTCGCCTTATGATCCAGCCTCCAAGGTCTTGTAGGCGCTCGTTCGAGCCGCGCACGATGTTGAGGACGAGTGTGTGGTCGGTGATGAGCTCGCCGAGATCGGCAAGGGCGTCGGCCATGGCGCGCATACGGCGGCGATAGTCCGTGACGGAGAGGTCGCCCCGCACAAAGGAGCGGAACTCGGCGTCGAGGTGAAGGGCGCGGGTTTCCCGGTTCCCGAGGAACCGGCGCTCAATGCCTAACCGCGACGAGAGCGTGCGATTACGCCGCGGCGGTCGTCGACGATCTCCATGAGCTCCGGAGTGATGGTGTGGAAGAGCCATGACACGACCACGCCGTCCATGCGGAGCCAAGCCGGGACAGTGGGGTAGATGGCATCGTCCAAGACGTGCTCCGAGAGGGAGAAGCGTCGTAAGGTTAGGAGGTGGAGGCCACGCCGGCCGGCGTATTGGGTGGAGACCGGATCCGGAACGATCGGCACTAGGGTGCGGATGTTCCGGACACCGGATGCCCGGACGTGGAGGTTGGCCACGGTGGTGGCCTCAAGGTAGGCCGCGGCATCTTCCTCAAAGGGCGCCTCGGGCGGTCGCGGCTCCTCGGCCTCACGGGCAGCGCGCTCCGGTGTCGCGACGGCGGCGCGCTCTCGCTCTAGGACAGCGAGCGGCGGCGTTAGCGCGGGCACGAGCGGCTGCAAGGGCGAGGGCTCGCTTCTTGGCCTCGGCGTCCCGAGCGGCGGCTTCCTCCATCGTCCTGGCGGCGGCGTCGTCGGCGGCCTTCTTGGCTTCGGCGGTGGCTGCCTTGGCGGCAGCGTCCGCGGCAGCGGAGGAGGACATGGTCGGCGGGTAAGGGAGGTTTAGCGGAAGCAAGGGTCCACGAGGATCGAGTGGACGCGTGATACCATATTAGAAAGGTAATTGGGGCTTGATTGATTGTATTCCAATGGTGATCATAGGTTACAATATATAGCCTATCACTAGGGCACCATCGAGGGGAGGCGCACCCTACAGGGCGCCGGCCCTAGGTGGTGACGACAGAAACCTAGTGGGCCCCATGGGCCTAATCTAATATAGGCCTAATACATATTAATTCTAACAGTATTGTTGTCTTTATAGAAGCTCACAGAGCAAAATGAATCACATACCAAGCAAATGGAAAATGTAAAGCTAATGTCAATACACAGAGTCAAAGAGGTTTCATGTGAGAGTTGACCTGTCATCACTGAAAATGAGGGTGCTCTTGCCAAAAGAACTCCATTGCAGTCCTGTACTTCTTGCTCTTTGTCAAGTTCATGTATAGAGCTATTAGCTCACAAAGCCATGGGGACTGAGGTATCTCAATGTGCAGGATTTGGGCTTGAGCTCTGAATTCTTGTTCCTTGTTTTGAGTGATGTATTTGCAAAGAAATTACTTTAATCCTACTTCATTACCTACGTATGAATACCTGAAGTACAAAAATGTATATGAAAATGAGCCAGCTTGGGTCAGAGTGTTTGAGTTGAAGGCCCTGCCTTGTCATATTTATTTAAAATCTTCCTCATGGCAACATGATTTATATTGCATATGTAACCAGGTTGCTGTATCAATTTCCCATGGTTCCTGTCGCACCTGTTGGTGAACAAGGCGGTTTACTTTAAATCATGTTGTCAGGTGCAAGTCAAGCAGCTCCTTGGCATTTTCGTTGAAGCAGCCAACGCAGCTAACATCTCGTTTAGAAGACAAGGGAAGAAATTCCCATCACATGCTGCATATTAGTTTAGTAAACAGTCAGTTTCTTAACAACAAACGTAGTTGGATTGGGATGCTTTGTCCCAAATTGGGCTATGTAAGTCTTTATTATAAAAATAAGCTAGGCCATGGTGGATGGCAATTCGCTCTTTTTAATCTATTGTGTTTCTTCACAGTTGTGTAACCCATTAGTCTTGCTCGGTACCTTTGCGCTTGAATTAGTAGAAACAGTTGCACTTCGGTAACTGTCGGATGCCGGATGCGTATAGTAGCGATGCCACGTGGCACAGCTAAGCATTCGTTAAACACAAGACTAATATAAAAAACAGGCCAAACTAGGGGAACTGAAGGGACTTTGTCTCGCTCAACCCCCGCCGAGAAGGACAAAGGTGCCCGCCTCGCTCGACCCTTGCCAAGAAGGGCAAAGGCGTCGCCTCGCTCGACCCTTGCCGAAGGGGTCGAGAGAATCGCGGCTCGGTCGATCCGGGAACGGAACCTGAAGCATCCCTCGTCTTTCTCAGGGCCTTAAATATAGCTAAGAGGGGCACATGGACCATGGAACCAACCTCACCTTTACTCGGATGCTTGTATTCGTACAAGAGCGTCGTCCAACGACGTCTCCGCTCGGACCCCTGTCAGGAAACGCGACGATGGGACGTGGCACAGTAACGATTCGACCGATGAAGATCAGAAAGGGATCGCTGAATCTGTCTCATTTATGAGTATGGATTCGATCCAAAGACATACAGCCAATCGCTACGCGACGAAAGCTGACCCCTCCCCGCCTCGCATCGACCCTCGACGCTTGGGGTCGAGCGGGGCACAACATCCGCTGACACACGCCATGCCATCATAATGGCCTTGAGAACAGACGCGACTATAGTAGGGAGGCGTCCAATCCTCGAGCCGCCTTATGAAACATTATCATGCCCTATTTGAACGGGGCACAACTAGGAACTAGTACCGAGGCAGCCGTGTCGGACGGAGCAACAACATGGAATGGGTGAGCAGGCGGCGGCACTGTATAAGCGACACGACGAATAGGGCCCATCCGAGGCCCCCCACCCCCCTCTCTCTCTCTCTGTGTGTGTAACGGCCGACCCTTGTAAATATAAAAGGGAGGCCTTCTTCTGTCTCAGACAGTCTTCACCCATTATCTTTTCCACGCCATTGAGACTTGGAGCTCCCTCCTCTCTCACAACCGTTATACACCCGTGAGTAACACGAACAAAGTCTCAAACTTGACGTAGGGATTCATCACAAACCAGTATACATCGCAGTGTCCCTCCCTTTGTTTGAGCCTCTCACGAACCACCCAACCTTAAGCGTGTGAACCCAGTGCGAACTAAATTTACTAGCCGGTGTTGATTCGGAACACCGACTAGTAACAGTTTTGAACTTAGCAATCGACACAGTAGAACATGTTGCCTGTCAACTGACTGAGGGACCCATTTAATTAACTGACTTTTTCCTTTTCTTTTGCTTTATACTTCCAACACTTCGTGCTAGCTAGTTCTTGCGGTCAGTGCAGCAGAACAATGACGCACACTTAGCAAATAAATCGTGATTGCAGGAAACAGAGACAGGATCACCAACTGTCATGCAAAATAAGAGAATTGAGACTGAAAATCACAGTGCTGAATCGAGAGGGGCACACGTGAATGCTGATACAAATCTGAACCTGAACAAACACTAAATTTCTCCCTTGCCCAGGAACACAAAGGTGGACACCTCACAGATACTAGTTTCTTTTCAGCAAAGGATAGACCCGAATTTAAATTTACTGTACAAAGAAATCTGACAAATTGGGATAAAATCTTGACAAACTAGAACGTATTTCCCATCACTGGAAGCTCATAACTTACATTCCCAGGAAAGCTCTGCACTGTGATTCCCAATGCTCCTTAGCCAGACGAACACGTTCAACACGCTCCGATTGCAGTCTCTTCTCCCAATACTCGGGACAGCTATGGAGATACCAACAATTTAAAGCATCAGTAACACACAATCACGAGACTGAAAAGAAAAAAAAAGCCTTCTCTATTTCCATCTTTAATCTGAGAATCTGGCAAAGGCTTACCTATGCCTTAGCATCATGTTGAGCTCATCAAGGTGAACAGCATCAGGAAAAACTCCTTCCTGTAAACGGAAATAGGATGATTGGGATGATGTTGTTTCACCATTCTTCTTAAGAAAATAAGAGACAAGGTGTTTACCTGCCGGCATAGGGGACATTTTGATTTGTGATCTGCAGATTTAAGCCCGTCAACAATTGTCACAGATGCAGCAGAACAGCAACACAAGTAGCAGAATATGTGACCACATGAAAGTGAGACTGGATCAAACACTGTGTCCTGCCAGATTAAGAAAAAATGTGATGAATCTATATTGTCACATACAACAACAAATTAGAGTAAAGATGAAAATTATTTCTTTCCCCCTTAGCTGTAGTGATATGGACATCCAATAGAAGTTCACTCAGCAAAGTGGAAGTGCAACTCACCAGGCAAATGGAGCATGTCAAGCTAATATCAACACGCATAGAGTCGAAGAGATTGCATGTGAGTGTTGGCCTGTCATCGTCGAATATGAGGGAACAATCGCTAAAGAGCTCTATTGCAGCCTTGTTCTTCTTGCTTCTTCTCAGATTCATGTAGAATGCCATCAGTTCACAGAGCCATGGAGATTGAAGTATCTCAATGTGCAAGCTCTGAGCTTGAGATTTGAACTCTTGTCCTTGCTTTGAGTAATGTATCTGCAAAATAGTTGTTGTCATTCAAATCTTCACTACTTGAAATCAAAATGTTAGTAGTGTTTTCTCGTGCAACAGAGCAATACAGGGCGTTAGAGCTGATGGCCATGCCTTGTCATACTTCTTCAAAATTTTCCTCATGGCCACAGCATTTATAATTGCGTATGTCACCAGGTCTTTCCCTTGCTTTATCAATGCCCCATGGCTCCTGTCCGACTTGCTGGTGAACCACAAGGTGTATTTCTTGAAGCCTGACGCCAAGTGCAATTCGAGTAGCTTCTTGGCTTTTTCGTTGAAGCAGCCGACAACAGCCGACATCTCATCCAGAAGACATGGAAAGAAACTCCCATCGCATACTGCAAGGAATTCATCGGTTAAACAACCGTGAATGGCAGTATAAACAAAAGGTAGCCACCATGTCAAACTATCAACTACGGTATTCACACAGAATGATTTGCACGTTCGCCAAAAATATTTGACAGAATGAAAAGGTATGATTTGAGCATGCAAGTCTTATCGAAATCGTCCCAATTAGAAGTCTTAACAAAATCATCCCAAATCAGTCTTTCCAAAATCATCACAACTTATTCCAGGTCACAGATAGTAGGAATAGAACTGTACAATATTAGCAGCACTTCAGTCTTAACAAAATAATCCCGGTCAGAATATAGAAGTCTCCACTAAAATAACGTGCAGCTCAAACAAAGACATGCATAGATACTTGGTGAAGCTCAAATAAAATACAATACCGTGGACCTTATGGTGTCAAGTGGCCCTTCATTATAGCATTCGTCATACTCAGAACCTCTGCACTGGAAGAGTATAAACACTTGCAGTTTATTATTGAGAGGTTTTCAGGTCCAAAATAATGGTCATTATTTTTCCTCAACTAATGGCCATTAGTTCAAGGGTAGTTTAGTAATTGTACTAAAATAATAATATTTTTTATCATACAAACTTGTGTTAAATACACTATAACTTGACTACAATAATAATGATGATGATTAATCAAATTTAAAATAAATATTTTATAACATATTCATGTACAAATTGACTAACTTATTAGTTATGATGAATTTTTGTATTATAATCATATTATTTTGACAATATTACACTTACTAATGGCCATTAGTTGTTGACTTTTAAAATTTAATCTACACCGTTAGATCCAACTAATGGCCATTAGTTGAGAGAAAATAATGGCCATTATTTTGGACCTGAAAACACCCCTTATTATTAACAGACAGATACAACCGCGGCGACAGACCAATGGTTACGCTATGCACCCCGTTTACCTAGATGTGTTAGTGGATTATAAACTATCTCAATGGCATCGTTTTTCTTTAATAAGAAAAATAAGGGCCAGTGAGATTATACCAGCTAAGGCTCAAGAACATGCAACTCTGTCAACTGCCTGATGGATCCACTTTAATTTCTTGATCAGTAAACACCATTGCCTTGTCAAGAATTCATAAAAGATTGAGAGCACACAAAAAGCGCCAAACAGCTACCGCCAACCAGATACTCTTTACGTGCAGGATTCATCAAGTGGAATCATGCACGATTGCACGATGCAGCCACAATGCACAAATATGGCTAGTTACCGACAACGACCTGTTCAGAACCCGTCCAAGGTTTGTCCGGTTGCTGAAGAGAAGGTATTTTCTAAGTTAGTTTGGAAATAACGGTGAAAGACTCCTTGATTTGATGCTATATGATTCATCACTGCAGGTGAAAATTATCTTACGGAAAGCAACAAGAGCAGGGGAAAAAGAGGAGAGGTGTTGCCGTTTTTACCAGAGCAATGCCCGGGGCACCCGCCGTCTTCTTTGTGCGTATGGAGCTCGGAGCGACATTTCTTGAGCATCTTCTTGAGGCGCTTGAGCCCGACGCCTGGGAGCTCCGCCTCCATCCCCTTCATGTACGTCTGGTACTTCTTGGTGAACTTCATGGCCGAACTGAATCCACTTACGGCGCGAGGTCGGAGGAAACAAGAGACGGGAAGGGAAAGAGGAGGAGCGATGGAGCTGTGGGCGGCTGGCTGCCGCCGGTGATGGAGAATTCTGTAAGAGGATACGAAGGGACAACCTGAGGAATGTTTCTGGAAATGGGTCTTGGCGTGCTTCTCGTCTTAGAAGAAGAAATTTAACGAATAGAAGGGAAAGTGATAAAAAAGGTTCCAAGTTTGATAGCTTCAGTGACAACTCGAAATGGATTGAGTCGCAGAAGAACGCGCATACCAAGAAGAAAAAATCTGGTAAGCAAACAGCAGGAACCGGTGAGAGACCAAAAAAGGAAGTCACGAGCGCGTCCGACGAGAAAGGAACGGACACCGGGAACCGAGAATACAAGAAGGAAAAGAAACAGAGCCCTGTTGCGATGGCAGGTGGGAGGATATATAGACGAGCAGAGGACGATCGGAAGAGGAAGGAAATGCCAACGCAACGCCCAGTGGCGGCAGCACCAGAGGAGTGGCCGACACGTGAGGCCCGCATACCATTTGCTAACTGAGTGGAACAACGTCAGTTTCATGCCATTTTTCTCTCGTTTTCCCAACGATTTTTGCCCCGGTTTGAAGGTGCGTGCCGGAGCGGCGTTGCCGAATGGGGGATTTGCTCCAGCTCTTGGGCAACGTACGAGACGTAGGGCTCAAGGATACGCAAGCCGACGCGACGCCATGCATGCCTTTCTTCATGCGCATGGTTGTGCCGTGAGACGAAACAATTAGTAACAGAGAAGGCAAGGAAGTTTGGATGCTGACTTGGAAAATAATGGTTGTTTTCAGGTCCAAAATAATGGCCATTATTTTCTCTCAACTAATGGTCATTAGTTAGATCTAACGGTATAGATTAAATTTTAGAAGTTAATAACTAATGGCCATTAGTAAGAGTAATATTGTCTAAATAATATGATTATAATACAAAATTCATCATAACTAATAAGTTAGTCAATTTTTACATGAATTTGTTATAAAATATTTATTTAAATTTGATTAATCATCATCATTATTATTGTAGTCAAGTTTTAGTGTATTTAAGACAAGTTTGTATGATAAAAAATATTAATTTATTAGTGCAATTACTAAACTATCCTTGAACTAATGGCCATTAGTTGAGAAAAAATAATGGCTATTATTTTAGACCTGAAAACCTCTCGAAAATAAAGACTCAACTGTCAATTGCAACAGATGATCAGTGGTGTGTTGCGCCTGACTAGCTAATTGTTCAGGTTCTATTATTCCTTATCTGTTTCCATCGGATAAGAAGGTACCGAGATCGGCGCGTACAGACGGGGAAACGAGACAAGTGTGATCGTGCCGCCGTGGTCCGGAGATAGAGAGAGCCCATTCAGCTCGGCTCGCTGCAGAACAATGCAAACACGAATCTAATAAAGCGCTTTTGATGCCTCATCTATCCAGTGTTGGGTTGCTTGTATCGTGACGTTTGCGTCCCGAGACGCTCGACATTCGTTGTACCAACAAATGCAAGCATTACTAGGACGATGGATCGCTTGCAGGTTAGTGGCATGCATGTCTGACAACAAGCCCAGGCGGCTCACTATTTCTTCTGTGCTTTACATGTCCAATCCGTTGAGATGTGTGCCAGCGTGCAGCCTGTCAAGCTAGGAAGGCATGTTTTCAGTCGCTTACTTATCGCGAAGGTACTAGTAGTGCCCAATTCGACCAAGTTATTAGCATAACAAAGCAACAAGGCGAGTCTAATTAATTTTGATTCCGACGTGTCCTCTAAACTCTAGTGGTGCTTATCTCGGCCGAATTCCTTTGAATTTCAGGCATGAGGTACAAATCCGGCCACACGGAATTACAACAGAGCACATGTTTCCTGCCGTACATCTCTTGAAGTCCAGCGCATGTACATGACAAGATTGAAAGCTGCAGCATCAAGATAGTAGGCGTGCTCCGTATATCATACGGGCAAGTCTTTGACTAATAATTTAGTACATATAATTTTTATGACATAAATTGGTGTTGCTAGATTCACATATAAAATGCTAATGAACTTGCATGTAACCAAAAATTATTTAATTATGGAATAACTGTTGCTCAAAAGCTTATTCTACTAATATCATATACACGGAACTCCTCTTATTTCTGAACGGAGTATTACAAACAGTCTATCCTTGCTTCGCTAATCGTTCTGCAGAATAAATAAACAGAGCGCTACGACATCCAGGAAACATGGTGTGCAATGGTGTCGACAGTGTTCTGCACATTTTAAATTGCGGTCAAATATTAAAAGCACGTACCTCGAAAAAAATATATATATTCAAAGCACGTAGATCTTTGTATGCTGGTAATGGATGGATTTAGTAGCGAAAGTTAATCTAGCTTTTGACCTTGTCCACATAATGTGATATTCGAATGCCACCGGCTTAGTTAACGATAGGTCAAAAGGGAAAGTTTAGCTCGGCCCATCAGGCATCAGGGGACACCTGGAGTAGAGAGACCTGCAATTTTCTACATCAAAAAGGAGTCAGCTAGCTGTTACTATCAAATTTCAAAGCCTAGAGGGGGAAAACAAATCCATTGTTAATTTTGTCTAGGTCATGCGGCATGCGTAATCTTTTTACAGGTTGGTGGAACTATTAGTTGAAGCTACTAGTTGCCGGAATTTGATGCCGGAAACCATCTATATACATCAGCCATTCATACGGATCGCGACCATGTGCATGCTTATTTGTGGATTGACATGCGGCCCTCCGTCAATCAAATGAATATTGATCTACGCGTTGTGTAGTTTAGGCTATCATCTCGATTGACTTTCATCAACAGACACAGTTGCAACTTTAATCAGCATCTTGTGACCGGTCACGTGTTATACACAGTTCTTGCATGTCTTCTTTTTCTGAATATACACATCCAACGCAGAAAAAAGAAGAGATATTCACGGAGAAGGCGAGTGCGTATTCTTCTCACCGAACGGAAAAAGCAGTGGTTCGTGACTCCCCCACGAGCATTTGCCTGCCACTTCGTCCCCTCCTGCTTTGTTTCGTCAACAACAAGCGGCCAAATAAACACAAGTTTAAGGTAGCCCACAGAAATTAATATATAGTAAGGTATTCTTTAGCAAAGCCCATAGAAATATTAATTCTATCTATTTATCAATTCTGAAATCGAATGTGTTTATCGGTAGACCCAACCCAAGTGGGCAGACCTTGACCTGCTTGACCCCGTCGCCGATGACGACGGATCATCATCACTGCCTCCTCGCATTGCATGTCTCGTTCTCTCTCTCTCTCTCGAATTGGTTTCCCCTTCATCGCAACAACTCTTTCGGTCTCTTCCAAGCAACAGCAAAGTAGGGTGGCTGCAGAGCTTCCACCAAATTTGGTGTGTTGTCTAGGTGGATCTCTCTTTGAGTTTCGCCTCGAGTTTAATGTTATTATGCTGCTTTTTTCTCCTACTTAATTAGAGAAAATTTTTAGTGCAAATGAAATTTAGGTGCAATGGTGCAAACATACAATTCCATTCGTCTTATTGTGATTTAAGAGACTCTTAGTTCGTTCCATAATCTCACATGTGCTATTTTGAAAATACCTCTTCGATTGTCTATCATTTTTTTTGAAATATTTAGAAGGAATATGGACGTTTAGATCACTAAGTGTATGTTTGCATCATTGCACTCAAATTCTATTTGCACTAAAATTTCTCCAATTAATGAAATGCACGGTTAAACGTGTTAGGACATGTACAAAGGAGAGCCTATTGTGATCTCTTGGACACATGTATTCAAGCAAAGAGACATAATACAACTCTAATCATATAAAGGAGAGACTATGCATGTTGTCTTTTAATAAATACATATTATTAATGATTTATGACATAAGTCGTCTCTTCACTTGTACAACGGTGCTCAAAGTTGTCTCTTACATCTGAACACGTGATAGAGACCGTCTCTTCGCCAAGAGTCACTCAGTTGTCTCTTCAATATTTATAAAAATACACTTCCACATCAACTTGAGAACTCACTCATTTATTAGCGTTGTACATGCCCTTATGAAAGAAAAAAGCTGGCATTGCATTATTAATCCTGAGACGAGCGGTGACTCGATCCCGCAAAGGACCAGCCGAGGTTCATAAAAAATGGGCCGAACTAATTAGTCTGTTCGTCAAGACACACATCAAGCCCATGGGCTATGACTAAGCATACTGGGCTATATTATATTGTGATTCCTTCCCAAAAAGGCCTCTTTCAAAAATTCGGTGAGGGCCGGAGCAAAACAGAAGGCGCAGGGCCGGAGCTAAGTCCACGAGATTTTTAGATAGGACTCCACAAAATAAATTCCGGTGAATGAAACGGACGCATTTTGTTCCTTGTATTGTACGTCAAATTCGCTCCAGATACACGATAACTTGGATCCGTTTGGTACAGTACAGTATCCGTGAAGGAAATATTTTGGCCGTGGCGTATCACTATCATGCAGTACTGACGACTGAACCTGGCTACCGTGCTCCTCCAAGTTCCCGAACATTTACGTTAGGTAGACGCGCACACACGCCGGTTAGGTGGGTTGCTAACTGTGTACTAGTACTTTCCATCAAAAAAAAAAAACTGTGTACTAGTACTTGCTTAGTCCTTATCCCGGTAGCCGAGCCAGTGACCAAAGCCAAGGAACCTACACAGAAAACCGGTGGCCGCGCCGCGGCGTCTCATATTGTCGGTTCCCGCCAGCAGTCTTGGCGCAACTTCGCCGCGGGTTTCGTCCCTTTCTCGTGCTCTCGTCTTCATCCTCACCCTCTCTACCTTCCATCTTTTCGTCTCGATCGGCCCATAAGTACCCGCCTGATGACTCAAGCAGCTACTGCTCACAGAATCACCGCGCCACGGTACACAGCAGACGTACAATCCAATCATCGTTTCGATTCATTCCTGTTTGAGTTTAGTCCACTTCAATGTCGATCTGATGGCGGATGCCAAGACTGCTACGCCCGCAGCGGCCGAGCAGGGGAATAAGACGGTGGTGGTGGTCGGGGTGGACGACAGCGACCACAGCTACTACGCGCTCGAGTGGACGGTGCGCCACGTGGCGGCCGGCATGGCAGGCGGCGCCGAGCTCGTCGTCGTCCATGCCAAGCCGTCGGCAGCCTCCATCGTCGGCTTCGGCGGGCCTGGCGGGATTGGCGGTAAACCTCTGTGTCTCTCTTTTCTCTGGACTGGTTCAGGGCTTGAGAAATCTGAATGTGTCGTGTGCTGAATTTGCGATTTCCAGGAGCCGGAGAAGCGCTGAGGTGCGTGGAGGTGGACCTGCGCAAGATGGCCGAGGCCGTCGTCGACAGGGCGCGCCGCGTCTGCATCGCCAACTCGGTAATAAAACTTGCAGCACATTGTGATTTCTTGCAGTTTGATTAATTGGAATAAAAATGGCAGGTGCACGCTCTGATCGAGGTGATGGAAGGGGAGCCCAGGAACGTGCTCTGCGCCGCGGCCGAGAAGCACCACGCCGACCTGCTGGTCGTCGGCAGCCACGGCTACGGCGCCATCAAAAGGTTGGTTCGTTCCTGCTATATGCTGCAGAAAATGTCAGGTTTTTCACTGACCTGATGAGCTCGTTCTTCGCGTGTAGGGCTTTGCTCGGGAGCGTGAGCGACTACTGCGCTCACCACGCGCACTGCTCCGTCACCATTGTCAAGGACCCCAAGGCCAAACACTGAGCTTGCGTTTAGTCTGCTTTAGCTCACCTACTCAGGCCAACCGTGCTTCCAGTTGTTTGTACTCGCCGCGGCTTCTTGCCTTTCTGTATGCTAGCGCGTGATTTTTTTTTCTTTTCTTTTTGGAGGGATTCTGTATGCTACATGATGCTTGTGTGATACAATTCTAGTACTGTAGATGGTATGTGCAACACAATGTCGATTTGTTGGAAATTAATCTGCGATAACTTTGTTCGCTATGCCTTATTTAAAAACTAATAATGTTTACTTTTTTTTGCGAATGAAGGGATTTCATTAAAACATAAAAAGGTACAGATCCCTTACATCAAGACTCTTAAAGATAAATAAAAAAACAGAAAACATATATAAGTCTTTTCTTCATCTTGAACATCGCTTCTCCGATCGATGAAGCCAAAAAACAATAACCGATTTGAAGCCGAATCCTCTTCAACCATCAATAAGAGACACCAAACTTTGTTGAAGCCGCAAGATCCACTGTCTTCGAACTCATTATGAAGACAGATTTATAAATGAGAATCGGCAAAATCTCTATTGCTAGGATGAAAGGAAGATCCAATCTCACTAACCCTTCACCGTGGCCGGATCGAACCACGATAAAGTGAGGAAGGGGTCGGAGAAGTTATTCCACAACAGCAACATCGTCTCCACCTCGTCGTTGTCGCCAACACACAAAAGTCTCCATATCGTCTTGCTACGAAGGTTACCGACGTCGTCGTTGTTATGACTCTCGCTAGAGTCGTCATGAATCTAATGACACCCATCCTCCTCAAAGAGGAGAAGGAAACACCCAAATTCCAACACCAAAGAATTTGACATGGATAGATCTAAATCCTAAACAAAGACTCAAAACTAATACTACTACTAGGAAGAGGGACCCCGCTCTCTCTAACCACTGGCGAGATCGCCGAAGGCGAGGAGAGAGAGGGTTCGTAATAGTGTTTACTAAAATTGTGATTATACAAACACATATCCAAGGACAAAATAACACATGATTTCTACAGACCGAAACTTTTAAATTATTTATTGCAAGTTTTCAAATACTTCCTCTGAATGAAAGTTTTCAAATACTTAACCGAATGTTTCTCATGGTTTTTTTTTTCTAAGATGGATTGATCGAGTAGTGTGGCATGGATCGATGGCTGTACACACTCGAGAAACGAGAAATAATCAGCCAAAGCATAGATAGTACTAGTACTAGTTAAAGCGTCAAAGGCATCAAAACGCGTGTGATCCAAGAAGACACGATAAATCTGTTTTTAACAATCTCTGAAGAATTACACAAGAAGGTACCATCCGGCACATGATACAGGAAAGACATACGTGCCTTCAATCCAAACTGAGCGCAGATTACTGCGTTCAAGTCCTCTTGACGGGGTCAAAGTTGGAGACGGCGACAACTGCGCCGACGATGCCCACGAGCACGACCCCGCCGGAGACGATGCTGAGCAGGAAGTTCTTGAGCGACGGCGTCAGAGTCACGGCCTCAGCGACGTCGGGCATGACCAGCGCCGTAGCCACGGCCGCCGCGGTCAGCCCGGCCGACAGCTTCTCCTTCATGGTCGCCGACGCCCGGACGGCCATCCTGGCGGCGGGCCTCGCCCTCGTCTGCAGCGGCTGGAACGACGCCGCGGCGCCGAGCGGCTTCCTGAGCCCGGCGACGGACAGCGGCGCCGCGACAGCGGAGAAAGACGCGGTGGCCATGGCGAGGATTACTGCTTGATCGATCGACGGGGGATCAGGAACTTGGAGCGAGGCGAGGCGTGTGTGGAGACGGGCATGGTTGGCTAGGAGAAGGTTAAAGTAGGTTGGGTGGACAGGGAGGAGCTTGTGCGACGTGCCAGGTCAGCGTGGGAGTCCGACGTGGGATGCTGTGGTCGCGCCGTTGCAGGATAAGGTTTATCTTCGGAGGAGACTCCTTGGCTGTGGTCTGCTGGTGTCTGAGGTTTAGATTTTCTTTCTGATTTTGCGCATGGTTGAGGTCCCCGCCGGTTGCTTTAAAAATCATGTAGCCCTGTGAAAAATGAAGTTTTGTGGAGGAGGGACATGCATTCATCAATTGGCTTGGATGGTTTCATTTTGTATTTATTATAGTAGCCAAGAGTACTATACACTGTGCCAAGAAAAAAAGTACATATGAAAGGAAATCCGTCGGAGTAACATACTTCCATCAGAGCAAATAGTGGAAAGGAGAATGCACATTTTAAGTTTCTTATCAGGGAGCGGAAGTTCACAGTGAATTTTTACGGTAGCCAAAAGGCATAAAACGAAGGATGAAATTTCTGACAGGCCTTACGAAGGCTCAGATTGTCTTAAAAGGGCCATTGCGGCCCAAATTGTGTAGTGGGCTCAAATAATAGCCCATGTTCTCAACAACGCTTCCCGGTACTAACGCTTCGTCCCAACCGCGCAAGCGCAAGTGCAACACACCCGTTCGTCAACACACTTACACGTCTCATCTCGCCGCCGTATCGCCGACGGCGGCTAGCCATGTCCGCCGAATCCACCTCCCTGCCTGAACCGACGGAACCGATCCGTGGGAGTCTCATTCCGGCGCTCCCCGACGACCTAGTCCGTGCACTGCATCGCCCTCCTGCCGCGCGCCGTCCACCCGTCCCTCGCCCTCGTCTCCCGCGCTTTCCACTCCCTCCTGTGCCGCCACCCAGAGCCCCTCCTCGCCGCCCGCCGCCACCTGCGGCTCTCAGACTCCCACATCCTCCTCTCCCTTCGTCCACCCTTCTCCACATCCCTCCTCTTCTATCTCCTGCTCCCGCATCCCGGTTGGCCCCCTCTCCCCTCCCCTCTCCGCCCATCCCCGCCTCATCCTCCTCGTCGGTGGCCGCCGACGGGAGTCGACTATTCCTCGTCGGTGGATCCATCGATGGGGTCCCATCTGCGTCCCTGCAAATTTTGGACCCCCGGATCAGATCCTGGTCCGTCGGCCCGCGCCTCTCCTCTCCGCGGGAGTTCGCCGCAGCCGTCGTGCAATCCGGGATCCTGTTCGTCGCCGGAGGTTGCGTTCCCTCTTCCCCGTTCTGGGCCGAGGCTCTCGACCTCTCCACCCCGGACGCGAAGTGGGACCCGATCGCCAGCCCGCCCTATCTCCGGGAGAAATGGATGCACGGCTGGGTTTCGCTCGCCGGGAAGGTCCTTGCGGTTGCCGATCGTGGCGGCTTGGCTTATGACCCCACGGCCCCGCCTTCCCAGGCCTGGGCGCCGGTCTCACCTACGCTTGACATGGGATGGAAGGGCCGTGCTGCCGTGGTTGGTGACATCCTGTACTCGTACGATTACTTGGGGAAGGTCAAGGGCTATGACCCGGACACCGATTCCTGGAGCATTGTGGAGGGGCTGGAGAAAGAGCTGCCGAAGTTCCTGTCTGGCGCCACACTTGCCAATGTTGGTGGATTGCTGTACTTAGTTTGGGAGGGGAAGTGGAAAGGGAAAGGAAAGGGAGCAGGGGAAGTGAGGAACATGAACATGGTGGTGATTGAATGGGCTGGCATTGAGGTTGGGAGAGCTGAAGAGGGGCGGCTTCGTGGAAAGGTGGTATCTAGGGACACTGTTTTGTTCCCGAATGCGCCAAGAGGATCAGCTATTACACATTGTATCGCACTAGAGTTGTGATATGGTTGTTATAGATGTAGAGCAATTAACAGACACGTTTTAAGAGGTAAATCTTGGGTTATCTTTCTGTTGTAGGTGCTTTGTTTAAGGTGTATGTTTACTTAGTCTCTTGTATCTGATTGCAGTTATGTATTGTCTACTGTAAGACAGTATTCCAGTAGCAGGTGGCGTCACCTTTGACCAGTGCTTCGCAGGAGGTAAAAATAATTGGCTGTAACCTTCATAAGGATCTGCTTGTTGGTTCAATGGATTGTGCAGATAAATTGATATGTTGGATTGATAACAAACGTTATTAAGCTGTGTTTCTTTCTGTAGATTTGGGTCCTTTTCCCTAGTAGATGTTTGTGTTTAAGATCAGGCTTGTTATGTTAAACGAGAAGATTTGATAGCATTCTCCTTGAGAAAGGAAGACAACAGAAACATGCCAGATTTCTGTTAGATTTCCTGGATGGATGGATGATTGCCCACTCTTCTACACGATTTATACCCGGAAGTGTCCACTGTCTGTCCAGTAGCCTGCTTGAAATTCAGCTAGTTCTGGGCATTGGTGGCTCATCATGTGTGCCGAGCTGGCTGAAAGGTTGCCACCGCCCACTAGTATCTTGAGAAAAATACCTCCAAACCCAGTATTACTAAGTATCGCTCCATCCACATTAGCTATCACCAAAGATTCAGGCATTTTGCTCCATACCTCTATTTTTTATTGCTTTTGTGACTCACAGGATGACGATGCTTGTAATTTTGGAGCCACTTCAGGGACATAACGATTCATGAAAATGTATGTGTTAATAAATTTACTGTTATGCTATTGCAGTGTTTGGAATTAAGTTGATTTGTATTGACCGGTTGATGTTTTTTAGCTTGTTGCAATGTGGATTACAATCTGGGTCTAATTAGACTAAACCATCCATCTTGTGTTCCATATAAGCCAGTTGTGTGGTGAATCACTTATGCCAACAAAATTCATCTGGAGGGAGTTTTGATATCAAAATTTATCCTTATATAGTGGATCAAGTGATTATAAATAATAAATAATTAGAAATCACATGAATCACTCAGCAAGTCTCATATCATCAAGTAGGGGAAATGAGTAAGGATCAACGAGTTGGTGGTAGAAGTAATACCGCTTCCGAGCTGGCATGTATGCGTGAGAAGTTCAGACCTGATATGCAGTTTTCATTCTTTGCAACTTGGATTGTTAATGACAATGGCGATGATTTTTCTTTTTTATTATTATTGCAGGGAACCAGAACTATACAAAACTTGGCTGCAGGCAGCTTTTTAAGAAACACTAGGAGTGCTCTTGCTTGAAGTTTGATGATAAACAAGATAGCCAAAAGGCTTGAGCATCATGAGGACGATCAGTCAATGGTACTCGTGGAGGAGTCGCCGCGGCTGCCGAACAGTGCCAACCTGTAGCACAGCAGCATGACGATCATGAGCAGAAAGAGCGCCACCCTGTCGCTGCCGAACAGCGCCAACCTGTGGTAGAGCAGCGTGACGATCATCAGCAGGCAGAGCGTGAGCCCGACTGGCGAGTCCGGGTGCAGAAGGGGAACGCCACGGTCGGAGGAGAGGACGATGATGAAGCCAACGGTGAGCAGCAGGAGCACCACGGGGCCGAGGTGTTCCGTCCTCACAGCTTCCGTGAGGAGTTTCTTCACTTCCTCCTTGAAGAATTCCATCACGGCCTCCATGATCACCAACTTCCAGCCGATCCTCATCACCAGCCATAGCATCGACAGCAGCACCCCGTGCTGCAGGCCGCGCGGGCCGTAGTACTGCTGGTCGTCCTCTTGCTCCCGGCCACCTATTTCCACCATCTCCTTTACTTTTTCGTACGTGTCGTCGTACTGGACGTACGCCATCTCGCTAGTGCTCTCCGCGATCGTCGTCTCAGTGTAAAATGGAGAAGCCTTTTCAGCGTGGCGATACATTGGCGGGATATGATCCATCGGTTGAAACCTTGGCTGTCATATAATGTGGGTTGCTGACAAGGCATGGCTCCTTACATATACTCTCTCCATTGGGGATTTGATGTCGCTCAGATAGTTCAAACATGCTGGTCGGAACATCAAAAATAAACCAAACGGGGGAGTAGTTAGAACTAAACGTACTACTTAGTAATCTATCTCACCTAACTGCCAGCACTATCAACCATATTACAGTTACACCACATTGGTCAGAAAATGAAAGCACATGTGATTCTGTTACCCAACTCCGGGGCGGCGATGTGGTTTTTTCCCCTTAGGACAAAAGGCCAATGTCTGGCTTCTATATTGAAAGCCAGTTCAAACAACGTTTCCTTTGATAGGGATGCCACTTTTCGCAAAGGGCAACCTAACCATCACAAGATTCTAAACACAAACAGGCTGAAGTAAACCAGACAGGACACTACAGATCATCCTTCACAGCTTCACAATTAGAAACTTTTCTGGAGATCAGTTTTTCTTTTGCCTTTTCTGTTGTAGCGTTTGGCATTAATCTGCTTCATCATGTAGATCAGTTTTTCTTTTGCCTTTTCTGCTGTGAAGTAGTAATGTGTTTCAGTTGGGTGGCCACATATGCGGCATAGATGGCCAGTGATTTGCTCAAACCAGCACTGACTGTAATGATACCTCTTAGCACACATAGACAATACTGATATGATTGTATGACTAGGTCAACAATTATGTGTTTACTATTTTGTTATTAGGTCCACTGGAAATTCAACATGAATTAAAAATTCAACGTTCCTTAATTTTTAAGTGCATTAAATAACTCAATAAAATTCTTCATAATTACATTTTGTGATGTATTATTTGCTAAAAATTCTGAAAAAAGAAATCCCCTAGGCTGTGGGAACTGAAAGGAGCACTTAAGCAACAAAGTAGATATGGCCAAATATGCATAGGGAGAGCTCTTCTAGTTCCAGGCGCTTGAAGTGAACCTCTAAAATCCTATGGTTCACTGCTTTACTGTACTTGTTGCAACTGTATACGAAATTGAGGAAACTGTACATATGTAACATGTTTTATCAGAAAGAAAAAAATAATGGTTGATCTGGGTAATAACAATTCGATCACACCTGGACATGGCACATGTGTAACCTTCTGGCTTCTGGGCCACTCCCAGTGATACTCTGGCCTTCGGACAGCTATGGCTAGTTGCTAAACATGAATCAGATGGCCCCAAAGCATCTTCGCCATGTGCTGGATGTGCGTATCATTTTGTATTGTAAGATCTATGCGTGAAATACGGTCAACTGGGCAGTAGCAACAGTAGAGGAACACGAGGACTCGATCAGCAGAAGCTTCATATTTCCAAACCAGAACAAAACGATCCAACATCATTTAACAAATCGCAACCAAGTAAGCAGCAATCTGTAGAATTTACATGGCCAGAGCAAGCATGAGGATGAGGATCATCGCTACAAACTAGAACTAGTCATCGTCGCCGCCGTCCCCGCCGAACAGCGACACCCTGTAGTAGAGCAGCATGATGAGGGCGAGCAGGAAGAGCGCGACGCCGGCCGGCGAGCCCCCGACGCGGTGCACGGTGTCGGGCCTCCCGCCGAAGTTGAAGAAGTCGGAGATCGCGGCGGTGCCGCGGTCGGAGGAGAGGACGCGGATGACGATGATGAGGAAGACGGGGAGGAGCAGGAACCCCGTGGGGCCGAGGAGCTCCTTGATGGCCTCCTTGACGGCCTCGCCGCCGTCCTCGCCGAGGAAGACCGGGCCGGCGATCACCAGGCCCATCACCACCGCCATGAGGAACCCGTGCGGCGCGCCGCGCGGGCCGTAGTACTGGTGGTAATTCTCGGCGCCGCCGCTCGCCATCATCGTCTGCTCTCTCGTGCTCCGTTGCAAGGGATCAGCAGGGATGATGTATGTAATTAAATGAGTAGGCTCAAGCTGCGCGGGGCGCGCGGGCTTGGACTTGTGGGGCACGAGATCAACTGAGCAGGCGTGGTGGGGCCAGAGTGAGGTGGGGCGTTACTACACTTGTGCTGTCCGGCCTGCAGCAGATAGACGACGACTCGTGCTCGCTGCCGTCGTCACGGCATCACCGCCACCGTCACCGTGTACCGCGGTTTCTGCCTGTGGAATGGAGAGTACATTCGTCCGTGTTTGGTGTGACGGAATTCTCGATTCTCTATGTGTGCCTGACGCCACGGAAACTTGTCATCAGCGAACCTTTCAAAGTTCGTCGTGCGTATGTAAGCGACTGTGAGAGCCAATTTTGGCCGGGCCTGGACGGCTGAGAGCTTGGTTGCTATAAAAAAATGGCGTGCTGACACGGCATGGCTCCTTAGATATATACTACAGTATACATTAATAAGTGACATAGAGTCAAGCGTACATCTTAGAAGAACCTGGCTACCGATCACCAAATGTTGATGTAGGAATCTCACCAACCTCTACCAGCACGATCCACCATGTAATGTTTTGCATTGCGGGTGGTGGCACCAACCCATCTTACTAGCTGCTGCATGCAGGTACAAGGGGATAGATAATCTCAGATCACTTCGCTGGAGGGTCCTGGAGGAGGGATTTGGTGATGACCGGCTTGAGCATGGTGGAGACCGGCGGCCTGGCCGCGAACGAGAAGGCCACCTGGAACGCGTCGCGGGAGGCGCAACGGAGCACCTCCAACACCACTCTGCTTCTCGCCGGCATTCTCCTCTTCGCCGGCGATCGATCGGAAGCCCAGAGGCCTACTGTCCGCAAAGGGGACAAGCATTTCGCTTTTAAAAGAGGCCAGGTGATGCAGGAGCCTAATTCTGGAGAGCCTCTAATTTTGGATTTTTTTTTTTGGGAGCGAAAGCCTCTAATTTTGGATGACAAACGACCAAGCCGTGTGCAGATTTGTAACGCCTCCGACACGCGCCCGTGTAAAATGAGGGAGGAGAATGAGCAATGCTGCCCATCAGCAAGTGAACACTCATTCGGGAATGGCCGGCCCTTGCGGCCCACAATGAGATGACAAGTTGACCGGGCTGAGCTGTTCGCTTTTCCCTATGATTGGGCCGTGAAGTCCACCAACCCCTTTACTTTCGGCCTTTTAAGAACAAGATTGCACGAGGCGAGTGACGCAAGCAGTTGCGCACTGAAGAATCAAACTTTCTTGACAAGAGTCAAAACCGCCGGGCTGGCTCATGGCTTCGCCGCCGCAGTTTAGTGACAGAAAAGGGATACCTCGTGGTTGTTTTTTTTCCTCCTAAATCCCACCTCCGGTCCGGTAGGTACACACCACAACGCAACGCGGCTCCGGTTTCGCCACGCCGACGCCCGGAAAACCGTGAGCATCTTCCTCGCCGGACCGCACTCACTGTGCTGGCTCGTGCTCTCGATCGGGCAAGGACACACCTCCGCGTGGCCGCGCGTAGGAACCAACACCTAAAGTGAATCAGCTTCGTACGGCTCTTTCCGCACGCGAGTTAGCCGCCACCCTTATATAGATCCCCTTTCTCTCCTCTCTCTTCTTCTTCCCCGTCGCTTGCAAAACAGCACGAGTTGGAATTGTACTTGCTCATAGCTCGATCGCTCGATTTCGGGAGGGTGAGATGGCGGAGGAGAAGAGCGCATTGCAGTCGGCCAGGGAGTGGGTCGTCGAGCACAAGCTCCGCGCCGTCGGTACGCTCCTTCCCAAATCCTCACTCACTCGCCCCCTACAAGTCTGTTCCTCACAATTCCTTCTCGTGTTCGTGCTTCAAGGGGCGCTGTGGCTCAGTGGCGTCGTGGGATCCATCGCCTACAACTGGTCCAGGCCGGGGATGAAGACCAGCGTCAAGCTCATCCACGCCAGGTCCGTCCGTTGCTCTAACAGCTTGTGCCTGACGCTGTATATGAATTATGAATGTGCGCGCTTGCTCTGGATCGCAAATCAGTTAGGAGTACATTCCACTCAGTGAGCTTATGGTCGTAGCTGCAACGGGCGTGAATTTGCAGACAAGGCATTGCCGGTTCAATATGAATCCACAATTTGATCGACCTCACTGAATTACTAGTAAACTGTTGTCTATTCCACATCTGAAGTTGTATGGCCTGAAGATAGTGTTAGGTGGGGAATAGAAGTGCAGCAACAGTAACTGAAAAAGAAGGGACCTTTAGTCACTACAAATTTGTAGTGTGGAATCACAGGCTTATATTTGTGAGGAAAATACTGATACTACAAGGCTATTGTTGGAAGTTACTTGGATATTTAAGTCGCATTTAGCCAAGTATCCCCTTCATTTTTTTAGAACACAATGAGTATCCCTCTCATTCAAGTTACTGCCTCTGAGTGTGTAAAATTAATGCCAAAAGTACTAAGGAGAGGCTTTACAATACTACTTAACTGCTTAGGGCATGTATAAAGGAGAGCCCACTGCGGTCTTTTGGACACATGTATCCAAGCAAAGAGACATAAAACAACTCTAGTCATACAAAGGAGAGACTCTACAAGCTGTCTTTTAATAAATGTATATATTAATAATTGTATGACATAAGTTGTCTCTTCACATGTACAACGGTGCTAAGAGCTGTCTCTTACATCGGAACACGTGATAGAGACCGTCTCTTCGTCAAGAGCCCACCCAGCTGTCTCTTCAAGGGATAGAGGGGTTAATTACAAAAATACACTGCCACATCAGCTTAAGAGCCTGTTCATTAATTAGCATTGTACATGCCCTTATGCTTTGTGTTTTGTCTCTTTTTTAAGTAAGCTCCGAGGACATGCTGGATGCGTATTTTAATTGCATGGGATGTTGTGTAGCCATGTTAGTTGTTTTGTTTGATGCAAACAGAGGGAAAGAAAATTCTTATGTAGGACTCTGGTTCCAGAGTTTCCATGTTGCCATTATATGATTATAATGTGCTTCGTGCATGGATTTACCTCTCCCGTTAGTATAGAAAAATGTTGCATACTGCTAGTTCGTTCTGCTCAGATCTATCTTTTTTCTTTAAGTGACTTTATTGCTTGATTGATAATTTGCTTGCTTGCTACATGCACGATTTATCTACTACAGATTATAGCCGAGAATACAGCCCGCTGCAGTATTATAAGTGTTTTCTTGATATGTTCTATGCGCTGCTGTAGTTTCACTTTGTGTATCTTCAAATCGATTGGCTCAAATCACACTTTTTTTGGAGGGATGCCACTCGGCTTGCTTTATTGACCAGCTAAAATTGTTACATCATTTGCCAGAGCTGGTATAAGAAAACTAGGTGATTCATTTTACCACATTACACGAAGTCTGATTGCTAACGCTGCTCTAGCCAGCTCATGGGCCACACCATTGGCATCCCTGTTATAGTGGTCAATACCTGTTGAAGCAAAATCTGACCATAGTGCAACGCAGTCATTGTAAACGACAGCCGCCATCGTGGCTGAGAATCCACCTGCGTTCATTGTGTCCACCACCTCCATGTAATCTGCCTGGACCAGAATTCAATTGCAACCTGAACTCTGAGAAAGTTGTAGGTCATCCCTCAAAGCATATGCCTCAGCCAATGGCGCATCCGAAACAAAGTCCAAGTGTCTACTCGCTGCAGCAACAAAACCACCAATTGAATCTCTGATGATGACTCCAGTACCTCCACGCCCGAAGTTTTCACAGAAAGCAGCATCCACATTCATTAGCAGCTGACCTTGTGGTGGTCTTTGCCATCCCTTTTTAACGCTCGCATATTTCTTCCTTGCTCTCATATAATTTGTTGTCAGCGCTGCGATGGAAATTGCCGATCGAGCCAGGGGTTGAGCGTGTTCACCATGGGCCACCTGACCTCTTTCCCACCAAATGTACCATGCACCTGTTACTATCAATTCTGGAAATCCCACATTATCTAGGCCCTGAATACTTCCCCAAATCACACTTTTATATAGTATACAACTAATTTTCAAGCTCTGTCCTACTCATTCATTTTATCCTCATGAAGAAAAGTAAATGCCTACCTTTTCAGACATGGAATAGAAACTACAAGCTCACTGTAAACAATTTAGTCCATCAACATTTGAAAATTAAAAGAGAAATCAAGCTGTCTCTTGGGGAATGCTCTCTCCTGTTGACTCGTAATTTATCTTTTGAAGTATTTGTCCCCCCTTTGCTTGTGCTGTCATTCAGGGTTGATAATGTCGTGTTATTATTGGTTATCTGTTCCCTTGAAATCATAGGCATTTGTTGTTAACTGCAATTCCATTAGTTGAAATGTTGCATCTTATTGATATTTTTTATTGTTTTCCCTTGACACTTGACAGGCTGCATGCTCAGGCCCTAACACTGGCTGCCTTGGGCGGGTCTGCACTCGTGGAGTACTATGACCATCACAAAGGATCAGGATCCAAGGTTCATCAGTACGCAAAGCAGATATTCTCATCGGATGGCAGCTCACAAAAAGAGTAGGTTAGAATGTAAAGGGGCAGCAAGTTACAAGGTATTACCAGCAGGAAGAATATGATTCGAGATGTTTCCATGCTCCTTTCGTTAGCAAATAATTTTCTGTGGGCTGTTATCTAGACTACATTTTCTGCTGGGCTGCCTCTATGTAACCTCCTGACAAGGCATTCAGATGTTATGAAATGCGGATTTGTGGTAGTCGTGTGACAGAATTATGCATTTTCATATGCAACTGTTTGTGGCATTGAGGTAGACATCAATGAAATATTTCCATCTAGTTGGAATGGAACAAACGTCGAGAAAATGGCATGAAATGTTCCTGAGGCTGAGTTGGGCAGATCTCATAAGTAGTGTGTTTCAGGTAACGATTTTGTGTTTGGGAGTGTATTTTAACAAATGATCGCAATCATATTCTTTGCTGAGCACATTCCTTTTTTTTAGTGGAACCCTGGGCAATATCTTAGGTAGACATGAATGCAATGATAAAGTGAAACAGGGAGAGCCGCCGAGAGCACCCTCAGCCTGAGTTGCAGCCTCCCTGCCTTGCGGGATGTGAAGGAGGAGGCACACGGCAAACCATTGGAGAAGGGACGTGAAACCGGAGACTTGCCGCACCAGGCGTGAATTGCAAGTGGATCTCCATTTGCTTGGTTCAGCGATGCTGCACGTAGGAAAATGGTAACATGCCGATTCAGACCCAGGAAAACAACAGGAACTACTAAAAATTTCATAAGTGGACGAAGCCGATGAACCATCAGGTGAAGGCGTGAAGCGCAGAAATATCCTACCTGTGTCTTTGTGTTGCTCGCTGCACCGTAGCAGCAGAGTGTACGCTGTTCACACAGTCCATCTGTCCATCTTATTTCTCCCCCAAAATTTCCCTGCATTATCGTCTTCACCCTACACTGCTGACGGGATGTTCTCCTGTTGACTGTTGTGCTTGACGGTTGGTGCATAGACTCGGATCAAGCCTCCAATCCTCCGTGCTAGGCTCGGCTCCGGTGCAGCAGGACGGCGAGAAAAGCGCGGCCAGTCCGGGGAGAACTGGTCGACCAAACCCTGAGGTTCTATTTGCATAAATTGGGATCGCGATTATTTATCATGATCCGAATATATGCAAATGATTCATAAAAAAAGATTCCTAAAAAATATATATGCAAATCTACTTATATATAAAAGATGTAACCCACTGGCACGTCTTAATGGCTATTTCTCTCAATCCACGTTACGCCACATCATCATAATTAATTTCAACCATTAAGACAAAGAATGGATGTTAGAGATTAACACAATTAGTTCAAGATTATAATTTTAAAGTTAATATCTTTTAGTCCCGCTGCAACGCGCGGGGTTATCAACTAGTAACTTCTTAATTTGTATCGCCAAATAACTCCTTAATTTGGATCGCATCTAAGGATGTTAATGGGTTTCCGACACCCGAAACCCGATGGGTAAAAACCCTATTAGGATAAGGCTACGGGACATATATTGAATGGGATAAATTTTGTACCCGATAGGTTTGTGAGTATGGATATGGGAACTATAACCCCGTCCTCATGTGCCCGCAAACCCGATATTTATGTTTAATTTCGCGGATATGGGTATATGAGTATGCGTATAGTTTACTGCTATGGGTATGGATATGAGTGACTAAAACCCAATGAATATTTACCATTGTCATCCCTAATGACATCCATTAACCGCGATCCAAAAATAGAAGGCTGATTTGGATTCGGCATACCGTCAAATCCGAAATGAGCGGTTGCGCCCGCAAAAACGGGCTGAAGTGCTGCGCGGGTCAATATCGGCCTAAATTTAGCCCAGCCCGTTAGTACTGAGGTCCAAGAAACGAAGAGAAGAAGAATGTTTTTTATTAATAATCGATTTTGTTAATTATTTAATATAAATAACCGTCAAATCTGTAAAAATAGCAAAAGCACGGTCATTCGAAAATAAAAAATAGCAACCGAATCCTGTCGCCCAGCGAATAAAAATATCATATTCTCAACAGAATAAAAACTTTCTGCAGAGCCTTCGCTAAGCTCCTCCGTCCACCATGTAGAAGGAACGAACCACACGGTGATCACCTCCGTCCTGCCAACGACAGCTTCGCCGCAAAAGCACGGTCATGTGGAGTTGGTAGGTCGGTATCACCCGCTCCGGCAAGCAGAGATGTCGGAACACCCCAAGTCAAGCGATGATGACCACGAACTGTCACTTGACCAACAGTTTATCGTCCACCATTACTACCTACAGGTCCAATGATTGTTTCTTAAACAAACAAATTAAGCGGTTTAAACCTCTGCTTCATCGAGCCCTGCACTACTACATGTACAGAAAGAGAGTTTCTTATGAATATAAACGCTTCCCGAAAAAGCCAGAGCCATATGATGAGATTCCTTCCCTTTCTCTACTTGGAATACAATAACGGAAGGCGAGGTAGTATGGTGGCACCAACAAAAGCGCATGCCAATATTGGAGGTGACGGGTGAAACATCAATGTTGCTTCCAAGTTCTAACGTTAGGTGCAGGAGAAAACAAGTCATGGTTCATCATCCCTGCAGGAGAAAACAAGTCAGAAGGGGAAGATCCCTTGTTGGCGATTTATGGTATCTGCTTTGCTTTTTTCGAGGATATGACTGAGCACGTTTTTCATTAAGTGAAAGAAGAGATCATAACCAAGTGATCCTTTCTTGCGAAAGAATCACTCTACGGCCACCTTGGCGATTTATGGTATCTGCTTTGCTAGCATTGCCAGACCCTCTTGCTAGTTGGGTAGCGGGCATGGTCTGTAATCTGTCGGCGTCCACACATCTTGCGTACGATGGAAGATAGCAGAAAGAATTCCATGAACGAAGAAGCACTTGTTGATCAAAAATTTTGAGAAATGGGAGAAGCTGAATCTCATTGAGCATTGTTTCAGGGGAGAAACACAATCCCATCGAGACATGAGTACGCCCTGGCCTGGACATCTGCTCTCATCTGTGGTGATGAATCATGAGGCAGTGAAGGAAATAATTGAGATGCAGGGCATGGCCCAGAGCAAGTTCACATCCCCGTTTCCACCAACTCGTAACGAACACCCTTGTCCTTGCCTATCTCGATTCTGCATACAGCATCAAACAAAAGGGCACAGGCTACCACTACTACTTGTGCATGTCAGGAAAGGCGGAGCAAAACAAAAAGGACGAACAGAGTTTTGCACTGGCAATGAGCCTGAACTTTTTGACAGTTACACATGTCCTTCAGCTCTAATATCCTCCTTTGCCAGCGGTCGAGTCAAGGCAGACGCGCTCTGCATACCACCGTCGGTTCCGGAATCATCGGGCAGTTAACATTTTGATGCTATAACGACAACGATGGAGGTCAAAGTAGACCAAGGGTGTGTTCGTTTCTTGGGGTCTAAACTTTAGAACTGTCACATCAAAAAGAATCTTACTATTTAGAGAGTACTAAATAAAGTTTAATTATAAAATAAATTACAGGCCCCAAAACTAATTTACGAGACGAATCTAATGATGTTGATTAAGTCGTGATTAGAAGACGGTTACTGTAGCATCACTTTAGCAAAACATAGATTAATTAAGTTCATTAGATTCATCTCGAAAATTAGCATCAATCCGTCAATAGGGTTTTATCATTAAATTGATCAAATATTCATAAATAATAAGATTCTCTTTGATGTGACAGTGCTAAATTTCAGAGCCTGGGAAACGAACACACCCCAAGAAAAGCAAGAGCTGAAACAGATACTATGTGCCAATGACGTAGAAGACGGTAGCATCTCTCATTCCAGTTCTTTCCCAGCCCAGGCCCTACATACTGGGGTACTCACCGCCATTGTTATTTTTTTTTCATCTTCCTTAAGAACCGCATGATGCCACTTTATTTTTCTTCTTCTGAATTTCCAGTGCAGGTCTAAGAGGTCGGGCAGGCCAGTGCCTAACTATAACGAACAAACAACAATGTCTGCAAGGAAAGCAAAACAGATGACACGAGCATGAATGACCTGATGAGGGATCTACATGTACTTTTATTAGTATCTGGATTTTGCCGTCTCTAGATCTAGACTAGTTGGACACACAAATTAACACGAACCGACCCTTTTACACCCTCGCTGGGTTTCAGTGAGTGGCGAGTTGAGCATGTTGGTGGCACCAACCTGTGTCTTTCTGATAGGCTTGTTACACTTGCTCTTAAATGAGAAGTTTGGTCATAGTTGTTCACGAATAACAAGCATGAATCATCTATCATTCTTTTAAACTTTAGGAAAATGCATAGTTTACCTTATAGATTAATTAGGCATTTTTAAACAAGCATGAAAATTAATTGTTTAACATGGTTTTGCCAGTAATTTTTTTCGTTCTTCAGTAATAAAACATGGTTTTACCAGTAATTTTTTGGGAGACTATTTTATCAGTGATCGTCATGATTTACGTAGTAAGCAAAGGTGCAGTTCAATCATTCTCATGTACTACTAGTGTTATTTCAGGCTTACTAGCTAGGAACCCATATAGGTAGCTAGTTTGGGCAAAGCGAAGTCTAAATCCGTAATGATTGCCGACATTGTTGCCCTCATTTTCAGGTGTTGGTTCTCGCTTCGTGCCGTTGCTGGTGGACAAGTTTTGTTGCGAGCTCTGACTCGGGAACCTGGCTCTTTTCCTCGATCCGGCCGGTCCCTGCAAGTTTGGCATGAGTAGTATAGACGGAGTGGAGTCGCCAAGCCCATCACCTCAACCTGATTTCTGGTGCCTAATTTAATGGGAAGTTTTTCAGTCCACAATACTTACAAGTAGTTTTGAAAAAATACTTGCAAGTAGTTTGATCCAATGGTAGAGATTTGAGATCGAAAATATATAACTACTTGCAGGTATTTTACCATGTTGAGGGTATTATCGTCAAAACGATAGATTTATTATGATTAATTTTTATTTTCATGATAATATAAATGAAAATCAGTAATGTAATTAATTTTTGATGTTAATAATGTGTTCAATATTATTCTTACAATAAAGTTGTGGTTCATATATCTAAATTATATTTTATGAAAAAAATATAAATCCGTTAGTGATTAGTAAAATTACAATAATACCCTTAAACTACTTACAAGTATTTTTTAAAAACTACTTGTAAGTATTGTGGATCGAAAAACTTCCATGACAAAAAGTGGGCGAAACTGACTTCTGGAGGAAGAATGAAAAGGGACGAAAGGGTCCGGACGATTCGTCAAAGGACTCATTTTATTTGCAACGTCTGTCCGTTTAAATTTCGTCCTGCTCGATCTCCTGCAAAGAAATGTCATGTATTGAAATGAACAGCGCACTAACCAATTTATCGTACTCCTAGGCACGAAGGTGGATAGAGAGCCTCTCTCAAGAAATGAAGTCCACCTTCCTCAAGAGACGTGGCCCCTTCAAAACTCTCACATCCTGGCTGGATCACTGCTTTGAACGATGTTATGCGTAAAGATGATTGCACAGGATGCTGTGGTTACTACGGATAAAATAGAACAGTAGGCGGGGCGGTTTGTTGCTGCCTCTGCTGTGTTGGGGAGTCCCCTTCACCTTTCACTGTCCAGTCCACCATTGTTTAGCCTAACCTACGACTCTTTAACAATGGTATGACCTTGTGTCCAAGGTACTAGGTGTATCTCTTAATGGGAATAAAGACATCTTTACTTGGAGCCTAAGCGGCAATGGTATGTTCTCGGTCAAATCTATGTACAAAACGATTATACAAAGCGGTATTATACCTCTCAAGTGTCCAATTTGGAAAATTAAAGTTCCTCTCAAGATCAAAATCTTTCTTTGGTACCTAATTAGAGGGGTCACTCTAACAAAGGATAACTTGGCAAAAAGAAATTGGCATGGCTCTCTTAGTTGCTGCTACTGTAGTTCATTAGAGAGTATTCAACACCTCTTCTTTGATTGTCGATTTGCCCATTTTGTTTGGCTCACCCTTTACTATACATTTGGCATTCAACCTCCCACATCTATTGAAGATTTATTTCATAATTGGATCAATCGTTTTCATAACGATGATAAAAATCAAGTGCTAGTGGGTGTATCAGCTCTTTTATGGAGTACGTGGTTGAATAGGAATGACATGGTTTTTAACAAGACCAAAACAAACACTCTTTTGCAGATTATTTTTAGGATGACATATTGGACGCGTACATGGTCTATATTGCATAAGGAGGAGGAGGCGAAAGAAATAAAGCTTGGGTGCCAAAAGCTGGAGATCATCATCATGAAGATCTTCGCAAAGTTTGGCTGGAAGTCTTCTAATCGAATCGAAGCCTAGCTCTTTCAACTCGTGCCTTATGGTTCATTATAGTTCAGTCCTAGCAGTGAGTGTGTGGTTGTTTCATCTGTTTCCTGCGTGTTACGGAGTTGTTTTCAATCTGAATTTTTGGTGTGAGTCTAAAAACTCTTGTTGTAAACTGTTGCTGTGTATACCTCTTTTGGGGTGTAGAGGCAGCAACAATGTACCGTTATCTAAAAAACCTAGGACTCGCAGGACATATCTTACAGAACCTTCACACGGATGACGATGCCTAATTACTACTAGTACGCTCATGGTTGTCAATAATTGATCTCACTCGATGGACGACGTTACCAACGCTGTAACTTTGCTTGGATCTTCAGAGTTCCAGTGTGCTGTCTGACCTTGAGGGCTCTCAACCGTCCCGGTGACCTCGATCTGCGCACACCCAGCCAACTCCAAAGCGAAAACTAGAGTACGCAACGCACAACTGAAGACACCGCGCTAGCTACTCGATCGTGCACCACCACGTGTACTTGCACGAGAGCATGCAGTCACGACTATATACACTGACCGCCGAACTGACGGCACGTGTGTGTATCACCGGCGGCCGGTGCACCGGCTTATGATTCCCGTGAGCGCGCCATGGATGGATGGATGCATCGTGGCTGCCGACGAACGGCATTGCGGCCGGTTGGTTGGTTGGTTGGTTGGTTAATCGCGCAATGGCGCTTGGCTTCGCTCGATCATCAACTGGAATTGAAAAAATGAACGAGCCCAATCTTCTCCATCATGCGCCGATTCAATACATGGCATGTGTTATGTGTAAGTAGGTAACCCCGTATATATGACGCGTGCATTCCCCCTAATAACACGCCAAATGTTTAGTCGACCACGAACGCACCTGATCGATCTGAGGTACAGGCCAAACGATTCAATATTGTCAAACTGACACAAATCGTACTCAACCGTGTGTAACTGTCAAATGACCGTGCCGCTCCTGCTTCGCTCGTCTCATCAATTTGTGCCACGACGCGAAGGAAAATTTGACGGTCCATCTTCATCAGACGAGAGCTCTCTCTTTTTACTCATGGAAGCCGGCCTCAAGTGGACCACACGCAATGAGCAGAGAGTGCTGTGGAGAGTCGTCAATGATTTAACGTCCATGTGACATGTTGCCCGTGGAAATGTACATTTTCGTGCGTGGTGCGTGGATCCAAACGGCGACAAACAAAGCCAGAGAAAAGTCCTGCACGAGATGGATCAGGTGTATATGGGAAGCTTCACTTCACCATCACCAGTTGGCGATTGTAGGAGCGTGCAGCAGCTAGTATCTAGGACAAGAGCTGCCTGAATTATGAATTTATGATGGAGTGTGTCGGTGATGCTTGTGAATATAATGCCACCAATGGATCATCATCTCATACGACTGCACTGCACAAGACGATTACAACATGAGCATGGAAACGACACGTACGTATACCGGGTGGCCGCCGTCTGTACAACGAAACACGATCCTGGGCCTGGGCATATAATACTGTTACACGCATGGAGTACAACAAGTGTGAGTACCCATGATGTGTGCATTTCCTGAACACGCCAATATAATTAGTGGGCCACTTGGTGTGATCTGACGCTAGTACAGGCGCAACCGTTCAATATATCTTGTCCAACTCACGCAAACTAACCCTACTCAAAGTAACTGTCAAATAAATGAAACGTGATAGTAGCTCGTCTCGTCAGTTTGTGCCACACGACGGACGGACCGGAGGAAAATTAATTGGCCATGGATCCTCAGCAGAGATGGGTAGCTGTCGCTGTTTACCCCTGATACAACAATATTGACAAAGAGAAGACTCGCTCGTCTGTTTGGAATACTACTTTTCTACTTTGGCCCTGCACTGGCTCACTCGTGGAAGCCTGAAGTGAGCAGGCAATCAGCAGAGAGTGCTATAGCAAGTCCTGAATGATTCTATCCATGTGACATACAGTATATTGCTCGAGGACGAACCGGGGAAATGATAGCTTTGGGATCAAGAGGAGACCACTACTGTTGCTGGGAAAGTGCACTTTGGCAACTCACATGCTCGGTTCATCAAATTAAAAGGAAAAGAAAAAAAAAAAACAGCAGATATGGAGTTGCTAAAGATATACTAGTACTAGTATGTAGCAAGGCCATTGGTGGGCGCCACGACTAGTTGATGGTAGTCAAATTAAAGTGGCAATGGCAGGGCCTGGAAAATTGGGGCAAATCGAGGGGTGCTGCTCGAAACATCAGTCTCGACTCCCTCCTCAAATAGCAGCTGTCTCCGCCACCTCCGCTTGTGGCTCCACGCAAAGCCAGTCTCCAGACCACCCACCACCACCAGGAGGAGGAGATGACGGGCGGCTCCTCGTCGGAGCTGATCTACCGCGGCGGCTACGATGCCACCAAGGCCGCCGGGTCGTCGTCGTACTCGGGCAACAAGCAGGCGCATAGTAAGACGGCGCGGCTGCCGTGGCTGCGGTACGTGATGGGCGAGCAGCGGCTGGCCTTCGCCTTGGTGGGCATGGCCGTCGCCTCGGTCCTGTTCCTCCTCCTCGACCACCACCACCAGCAGCCACCGGCGGTGGGCCGTCAGTTGTCATCGTCGTCGCGGATGGCGGCGGCGTTGGAGGCCCACCACCACCGGCAGCGTCCAGGCTTGTTGGGCCGGGTTCCGCTGGGCCTGAAGCGGAAGGGCCTGCGCGTGTTGGTGACCGGCGGCGCGGGGTTCGTGGGCAGCCACCTGGTGGACCGTCTTGTGGCGAGGGGGACAGCGTGATGGTGGTGGACAACCTGTTCACGGGGCGCAAGGAGAACGTGGCGCACCACGTCGGCAACCCGGCGTTCGAGATGATCCGGCACGACGTGGTGGAGCCCATCCTGCTGGAGGTGGACCAGATCTACCACCTGGCGTGCCCGGCGTCGCCCGTGCACTACAAGCACAACCCGGTGAAGACGATCAAGACCAACGTGGTGGGCACGCTCAACATGCTGGGGCTGGCCAAGCGGGTGGGCGCCCGGTTCCTGCTCACCAGCACCAGCGAGGTCTATGGCGACCCGCTGCAGCACCCGCAGCTCGAGACCTACTGGGGCAACGTCAACCCCATCGGCGTTCGGAGCTGCTACGACGAGGGCAAGCGCACAGCCGAGACGCTCACCATGGACTACCACCGCGGAGCAAACCTCGAGGTTTATTATCTTTTTTCTCTCGATCTCTCTCTCTCTCTCTCTCTCTCTCTCCTCTCCTCTCTTCTCTCGGAGCCTATTAGCTCTGAGAAAGTAATAATAAGCTACCTACTTACTTACTTAGAGAGAGCAATTAAGTCTCATCTGTCGTCGCTAATTAATTAATAATCTATATGCAGGTGAGGATTGCTCGGATCTTCAACACCTACGGTCCCCGCATGTGCATCGACGACGGCCGCGTCGTCAGCAACTTCGTCGCCCAGGTAATTACTGCGAGAAAGTGCACGGACATGACATGATTTGTCTCAACTCCAGAGATGTTAACCTCTCCCAGGTGGAGTAATTAATAATGTTTGATGGGTGCAGGCGCTGAGGAAGGAGCCTCTCACGGTGTACGGCGACGGCAAGCAGACCCGGAGCTTCCAGTACGTCTCCGATCTGGTGAGCTCTCCCTTTCGTCGTCACGATCCCCATCCAAAAGCAAAAAAATTAATTTTAGCTTTGCAACAAGGTCGCTGCACCGGTTGTTGATCGTTTGTACCTGCTGTTTGGTTAATTCGCATGTGCATTGAAGCTTTCGATGCCGATTTGCGCTCCCAACGGCACGCAAGCATGACCAACCTTTTTTGTGCTGGTTGATGGAAGCATATGTTACTTCTGGTCTTGTGGAACCTGGACTACCCAACCCAACCTCAAAAGAAGTTGGCCTGCTCCTGATGAATGCAATGCAAGCCTACTAGTCTGGTCCCTGTTGCCATGCTTCAACTGAAAGCAACTACAAATTCAGATACAGAGGATACGAAATACACTAGTACCAGAGGTTGCAGCATCGTCGTTGGGAGATCTGGACCACGTAGCTTGCTAGTCCCGGTTGCTGCTTGCTTTCCGGACTGTTTGGTGGTCGTCGATACCGACACTGCAGCTTCAAGATAGCCATCAACCTTAATTTTCTTCTTCAGAATCAGAGCTGTGAATCATCCGTCACTGTTCAATCACTAAATCATGAAGCTGAGTAGATCGAGTCATAGTTACTGAATTCCGGTGGTTACTAATAACTGGATCGACTGTGTGGTGGTTGCAGGTTGAGGGCCTGATGAAGCTGATGGAAGGGGAGCACGTGGGGCCCTTCAACCTGGGCAACCCGGGCGAGTTCACGATGCTGGAGCTGGCCAAGGTGGTGCAGGACACCATCGACCCCAACGCGCGCATCGAGTTCCGGCAGAACACCGCCGACGACCCGCACAAGCGCAAGCCGGACATCAGCCGCGCCAAGGACCTGCTCGGCTGGGAGCCCAAGATCTCGCTCCACGAAGGATTGCCGCTCATGGTCCAGGACTTCCGCAACCGCATCTTCGGCGACCAACAAAATACCGAAAACAACTGATCCATCCTTGATTCCTTGGGGGTGGGTGATCATGTCATGTCAGCCGATATACGGATGGATCGGAATTACTCAAGGACGGGGGAGAATTACTCCTTGGGGGTGTGTAGGATAGTAGTTCATTAGCTCTGCTATTTAAGCATCAATCATACAGATCGGATCGACAGATACATGCATGGTACAGCTAGTAGTGCCTGCCTGATGATGCTTCTGCCGTTGCAACAACCGATGACGAACCACACGCCGGCAGCAGGAGGTCGAGGGCTTCATGAAGATGACTGTCCGTGTCCTCCATGATGTTATTAATTTCCGCTCTCTGTCTCTTTTTTTGTAGTAAGTGTTAATATTCTTTGTTCCGTTCGTTATTCTGGGCTTCTTGGAAGAGTTGTCAGTTAAGAACTTACCTCCTGGTCAGTTTCCACAATACTGTACATGGATGGTGACTCTGCGCTGCAACAACTCCTGTGGATGCCGATACACTCATGTCTCGTAACTATGCCTGCACGAATTTGGTCATCGCCTGGTTTATCCGGCAAATTCAAGCGAGTAATTCCTGCTGCATCAAAATTAAACCAACCTTCTTTTTTTGCTGAACCAAATTCACAAAGTGTTCACAAAACACCGTGTAAAAAATAGTGTTCACAAAACACACTCTTGCAACTCTATTTTTTCTGGTGCGATCCTTAAAAACCAGAGCACGTCAGTTCTAAAAAGGGATAATTGCAAAACAAGTCCTGTTTCATACTCTAATTCTGAAAATGGTTCTGTCTTGCATTTCGTTGTAAAACCGGTCATGTTTCGTAGCAAAATGGGTCATGTTTTGCTATAAACCGGACTGGTTTTGCAACGAAATGCAAAACAAAACCATTTTCAGAATTAGAAACCAAAACATGACATGTTTTGCAATTGCCCCTTCTAAAAAATACTAGTATATTTTGGGTGTAATTCCTGCTACATCAAATTAAACCAACCTTCTTTTTTTTTTTGTTTTATTGTGGAACCGAATTAACAAAACACCGTGTCAAAAATAAAGTGTTCACAAAACACATTCCTGGAAATCTATTTTTTTGGTTCGATCCTTAAAAACCTGAGCACATCAGTTCTAAAAAATCTCTATCTCTGTTTCTTATTATTTCTTCATTGGTCTTTTACTTTCCGTTTGGTGTCCGCCTCTATGTAAGTTACTGTTTGGTGTCGTCTCCACGTCCGATGCAATCTGTAATCAGCCATCTGATGTCCCCCTTCACGTAAGCTAGCGATCGTGATACAAGGACTTCTACTGCCATAATGAGCCACAATCGAGCTAATCAACCAACCGATGTCTCCTCAGATGGGCCACAATCAAGTTACCGATATCACAAGCGCACGCTCACCCCACCAGACCGCCACCGTGTGCCCAACCTCTACCTCAACTTTAAACTTAGAATCCTTATCTAAGACACGCCCACTTTTACCGGTACTACCATATTTTTCAGTGTAATTCTATATCGCTATTCAAAGGAAACCGAAAGCCCAACCGCCCGCCAAAAGGAAACAGAGAAGCCCAACCAATCACGACCTGTATCATCTGAACGAATCGGCCCAAGAGATCCTAAGCAGGCCGATATCTTCTTTTCCGAGGCCTAGCCCATCCAGCCAAACTAACCCTCGGCCCAACAGACCAGTCGGACGAGTGGAAAAGCCCACGTGAGCTATATATACATATACCTCCCAAACCGGATCGCTCCTCTCTCTCGTTTCCGGAAACCCTAGCCGCCACACAGACTGCTCGCTCGAGCACCAGCTGAGAAGGGAGGAACAGATGGCGCGCGGCGCGGCGACGGCGACGAAGGGCGGCGCGGCCGGCGGGAAGAAGAAGGGGTCGGTCACGTTCGTGATCGACTGCACCAAGCCCGTGGAGGACAAGATCATGGACATCGCCTCGCTCGAGAAGTTCCTGCAGGAGCGCATCAAGGTCGCCGGTGGCAAGGCCGGGAACCTCGGCGACTCCGTCACCGTCTCCCGCGAGAAGACCAAGGTCACCGTCACCTCCGACGGCCCCTTCTCGAAGAGGTATGTACGCCTTTGTGCTCCCGTATCCTTGCGCGCTTTTACTTGCAGTTCATGTATATCCTGATGCAGTTAGTAGTGTAACCCTTCCTCAGGACGAGGATATCTGTGCGTAGATCTGAGGATTTGTTATTATATGACAGTGCAAAATCAGCTACTAGCTTCTCTATATATTCTAGATATGTACTAGGATTCGCCCATTTTGTAATTTTGAAAACATGATGGATTCATTTTTATGTTGGAACTGTACCTGTTCTAGATATTTCTGTATCGGTCAATTAGTCAGTTGTGAACCTCAAACAATTCTGGTTATATTTTGTTGTGAACCAAAACAGTTCTAGTTATGTTTTGACAATGTTGTTCAGCCAACAAACAGTAGTTATCATGATTAAATTGAAAATTGTTGTCTAACAGATGTTTCATATGATGTGATCACATTACTGAGCTTGTAGTTGTTTAGAGAATGGCATATGCACATAGATTTTATCTGAACCTGGGATTCTTGATTCGGCAATCAGTTTATCAATGTCTTCTGTAGATTGTTTTGACATCTGTAGAGTGCATTGCTAATGGGCCTTATTTAGACACTCAGTCTGATTATCATTCTGTTTGTTATATCAGGTACCTGAAGTACTTGACCAAGAAGTACTTGAAGAAGCACAATGTGCGGGATTGGCTTCGCGTCATTGCAGCCAACAAGGACCGCAATGTCTATGAGCTCCGTTACTTCAACATTGCTGAGAACGAGGGCGAGGAGGAAGATTAGACTGCATCACACTTATATTGTAGTTTTGAGCTTGTTGGTTTGATACTTGATCGGAGTACCCTTAGTTGTTCGCACCTACCTTATGTTTATGCTGCGCTGAACTTTGGATGGTTAATTTGAAGATGTCAAGTCGGCTCAACATCTGAGTTTCTACTGCCTGTCTAGGCACAAGTTATGATGTGAACCGAGAAAAATGTAATATGGCAGATTTCGTGCATTTTTTTCTCCTGATTGGTCCCTGATGTGGTGTTTCTATTGCTGCTTCTATATGAGCTGTTTACTGGTGATATACTCTCGTTTGCCCCTGTCTCAGCTCGTCTAATTATGTTCGCCGCGTGTAGCTGTGCTGTCATGAAGAGTGGGACCTTCAACGTGGCCATCTGGAAGTTGAATTATAATTTTGTCCGAACAGTTAATTTCGAATTTGATATTTGTAATTTCCTCTAAAGCCATTCTCAGTTGCATCTTTCATTTCACATTTTCCCAACGTGACTCGTTAGCTTCCTACTCTTGGATAATAAATGATTGCATAGTTGTACCAATAGGGATTCATTTTATTTTGTATATGGAAGGAAAAGAGTCTCAATGCACATTTCATTCTTCTTTCATCAACTTAGAAAGAGTGTCACTACCCTTTTATCCTAAGACCATTCTCAGTAGCTTCCTTTCATTTCATGTTTTCCAAATATGACAGATCAGTTTTCTAGTTTTCTTTTGTACAATGAAAATGCATCTCTCAGTGTATTATTTTATTGCACTGTTTCATAGACAAAACAAAGCATTGCATGTTTGTATAGGTGTACCAATGAGGATTTTTTTTTTGCATATCAAAAGAATAGAGTCTCAGTGGACCTTTTATTCTCCTTTATCAACTTGAAAAGAGTGTCACTACCTTTTCATCATAATAAAAGACTTCACTCCTCTTTCATATTAAATACCATGTCATATCATCTTTTTTTGCTTATGTGTCATCTAATAAAAGTCAAATGAAAGACCACTGAGAATGGCCTAATGAAAGGCTTTCCTCCTCTTTCATATTAAATATGATGGCACGTCATCCTTTTTCCGATGTGTCATCTAATAAATGCTAAATAAAAGGTCCACTGAGAATGGGCTAACCGCAAGATTTTATCTGACGGATAGGAATTTAGGAAGTTTTGATTACAAACAAACTCGGACAAGATCTTAAAGGTGCAATAAGCATCTCGAATTATGTTGTGTGGAACCATTTTGAGCAACTTTTTTAGTATTGTGAACCTGGAAGTATAAAGGGGAGAACTGCAATGTCATAGGAGCTGAAGGATAAAAATAAGCAGCCCTGTGAGCAGCTACAAATCTAAGTGACGACATCGGATCATTATATAAGTCTCACATTATACATATAAAAAGTGAGTGGATCATTAAATAAATAAATTCCACTATTACAAACAAACAACTAGAAAGCTGGAAAATAAGCAATATTCATAATGCTCGAAGTCCTCCCGAGGCTTCCACAAACAGCAATCCTTTGTTAGCTCTGAAAACCAGCATATGATATACCTTCAAAATTAAAAGCTACACCAGCAATGGTTAGAAACAGGTAGAAAACGTTGGACTATATTTAATTTGTTTTTTAAATATGCACAGGACATGAAAAATCAAAGCAATTTGATTTGCTTCGTTCTATTACAAGTTGCATCATCATTCTCATTAGTCGTTAGGTTACTTCAAGTTAGAACAAATCCTACTTGTGCTCCTAAAAGTCCTCTAGTTCCCACAAATTCAGGGAAATATTCCCAATTTTCCATATGGACATTTTGTCGCAAACAATGCTTCAATGTGAGGTAAGCTGCTGGACCTGACCTTGTGACAAGGATTTGCACGATCTTGGTTTCACGTTTTACTTGATATGGGAGGTCCTGTTCCACAATCCTCAAATACTTAGAGCATCTCCAACAGCCTAGTCAAAGGGTTAATTTTTTCTAAATATAGCCTTTTTTCCTCAAAATACTACTCCAACAGTCTAGCTAAACGTAAAGAAAAATAGAACCTGCTCCATCCCTTATATCTCAGCAGCCACCCTTGGCTAGCCGGGCTCGCTCGCGATCGCCCGCAAACCCCGCTGCTTCCCGCGTAGGATTTCCCTTCCCGCACCTTTCTCCCGCGCCGGGCTAGGCGGAGGGCTCCTCCCTGTACGCCTATGAAACGAGAATCATGGCCAAGCTTGCTCGCGTCCTCGGCAAAGCCAACATCGGAGACATCTCAGTTGCCGACGTGCCCCTCCCTCCTTTCGGCGACGAGGGCCACTGTCATCTGGATGCAGTGCACGCTGTTCCGGCGTCGCACGACAAGGCAGTGCGAGCCGCTCTACCACCCAGCCAAATCCCGTTCCTTGTCCTTCCTCCCCTTGTAGCGCAGGCTATGCTAGTTCAGCTTCAAGAACTGCTGCTCCAACAAGTGGTGCATGTACGTGTACGGCAGCGATGAGGCCGACGGCGTTCTCGTGTGGGAGACATATTCACCTTCGGTACGCATAGCAAGGTCTCTCTATCCCCCTCGGCTTTGGCTGCAGCGTGCTCTTTGCCGGCAGCCTCATCGACACCTCCGGCATCATGAGCCTGAGCCAAGGCCCTTCGGCATCATGAGCCTGAGCCAAGGCACCTTATCACCGATTCGCAACTCCACATAACCAAATTCTCCTATCGCCTCACGCCATTCTCTGAGCGCAAGATGAACCCGTTGATGTTCGACACAATGGCCGACTTGAACAAGTACAAGACTACAGGGTCGGTTCAAACCATGACGATACAAACAAACCCAGTGAAAATGCCTACTACTAGGTGCCACCTGTGGGCCTCTCGCGCTGTGGTCGAAGGATGGCACCGGCGGCACCGAAGGATGTGCAGGCCGTCGTTGTTGATGGACGAAGTCTCTCTCTCTCTCTCTCATGCGTGTGTGTGCCAGCCACCGAAGGTAGAGGCGATGGGAGATTGAAGACTCGGTCAGAGATACAATCTCATCCGATCAAAATTAATTGCAGCAGGCAAGCGAGACTCGTACACGCACAAGGAGGAAATAAAAAAAGGCTCACCGATGACGTGGCTAGATTGGAAATAGATTTGGAGTTGGTTTTGGTTAGTCTTTTGGTTTCCATCACTTTTTTTTGTGGTTTTTATTTTACAGGCTAGCGAAAAACCGGAAATTTAGAATTTGTTTTAGCTAGACTGGTGGAGATGCTCTTAGGAATATCAAGACCAAACACTAGTTTTGCAAAGAAAAACAATATACCTTAACAGCAATTATTCCAATTACACCAGACCATCAGAAATAGGAGTTCCATGATGCATTTGTCATTTGCAACCTGAAATGATCAATCTAGTAAGTTCAGGTATTGTTCCTTCAAATGAAGGAATACTAGATTTCTTCAGCAGAAAGCGAATAGAGTTCGGATCATTGCAGATTCTCTACATTTTATTCTGTCTGTAAAAATGATGAAAGGATCTTAAGGTAGCAACTAGGTAACATTTTAAGACTAGCAAGTAAAATCTATGGAAGCTGAATATCTAACCCTAGAAAAACATGACCTACACAAATAACAGATCACGAAACTACACTTGTAAGTCCCAATATCTATTCACATATCTGAAAATCTTATCTGCTCTTATTATTACAAATACATTTTCAGAAGGAAACTTCAGCATATATGGATAATTGGTGGTAGCGCCGTTTTGACTGGCCCATAGAGTATTAACTTCACTTTCGTAACCAATCTTTTGGTGGCAATTATAAGTTCTAGCTTACAAAGTAAATGTACTTAGATACAGTAGACAGTTGCCATAACGAAATTTCAGCAGTGCACTTGAAATTATTCTGCACACGTTCATTCAATCCAATTGTTAGGCAAGCTCCAGGTTTATTTTTTGGGAATGAATTGAATACTTCATTGATTCGAATGGTGACACCTACTAGCCCTACTAGCAGTTGTCATCAACACAACTTCCAATCCACAACTGCAACCTACAGAAGTTGTTCCACTTGTGAGTTGCTGCCCACCTCTTCTACAGCAGGATTAGCCACCAGACAGTGCTCTCCTTCAGGGATAATACCAACAACACCTCTCCCACAGGCTAGAGCAATCCAAAAACCTTTCTGGCCACTACTGACAACGGTTCTCCTATTATAGGTTGCTTACATGGTTTCATTACGCTAGCCCGCTGAATTACACCTCCTGTTGTTTCACGTCTTGAATCATCGATCATACGATCCTCCTGTTTTTCGGCTGGTTCATTTTTATCAGGCGGTTCCTCAGTCATTTTTGTTGAGTACCCAACTACTCTTTCAGCACAAACCTCTCCTTTCAACGTAAACTTATTTCTATTTTCATTAAGCTCAGGCAATTTTTTTGAAGAAGATGGCAAAGGCATCTGACTTTCTGTTGAGATGAGAGGAACCACTCTGTCGTCAGCGGAACTTTGAGCCACATCAGAGCTGGGAAGATGGTGATTCTCCTCTAGTCCGTCCTCGTCACCGTGGTGCAACTTGCCAAGAATCCTCCAGGTCACAGCATCCGGTGTTAGGCCATTTCTTCTCATCTCCTTCACCAACTGATAGGACAGCTTCTTCAATCCCCCTTGCAGGCAGTGTCTATGAGTATGTTGTAGCACACAACACCAGGAAAAATGCCACAGTCTACCAGCTCATATAAGAAATCGCATGCCTGTTCCAGTTTACCCTGTTTGCAGAGACCTCCGAAGATTGCGCTGTACACATAATCATCATGGATCCCAGATGGCCAGACAATATCATCCCAGAAAGCTTTTGCCTTTTCTAGCCGTCCTGCATCACACAACCCTCTGATCACCACAGTATGCGTCACAGAATCAGCAGCGACATTATTAGCTTTCATCTCCTCGAGCACCTGCATTGCTGTATCAACCTGCTGCATGCCAAATAGTCCCTTGAGGACACAATTGTAAGTGACAACTGTTGGAGAGCACCGGCGCCTAGGCATCAAAGTATGCAATACATCAAGAGCTTCCTCATGGTCACCTGCTTCCAGGTATCCGGATATGAGTGTAGTGAAAGCGACGACATCTGGAGCACAGAACTTGCCACTGAGCATATCATCCAAGATCTTCCTGGCCTCGTGTGATCTCCCAGCTTTAGAGAAGCCATGGATAACAGTGTTCATAGTGATGACATCTGGCTTGCATCCTTCCTGCAGCATAGACATGAGCACAGAAAGCTGCTCACTGGGGTTGTCCACGACACGCAGGGCTCCAAGAAATATGTTGTATATCCTAGTTCTAGTCTCTTCATCAACACCACCATCACTAGACTGGGTTTGCAGCATCAGGTCCAGGACATCCTTGGCCTTGACAAGCTCTTTCTCCCGACAGAGCTGGTCAACAAGTACCTTGTATGTTTCCTCTCTCGGGCGATAACCGAAACTCGCACCTTCCATCACCAGCTGGTGTGCTCTGAGGCGCCCCCAGGTTTCTGGCTGGTGCATAGGCCGTGAACAATGCAGTTGTAGGAGACGGTGCTTGGGCACACACCCTTTTCCTCATGATGTACACAATCCTGGACGCGCCATGGTGTTGCCCGGTTCGGCACAGGGAGTCGATCATCTGTGCATACGCAAACTCGTCATCCACGTGGCATTGCCGCTGCGGCATCTCCTCCGCGATCCGGAAGACGACGTGGAAGAAGCCCTCGGTGCACAGGCTCTGCACGAGGTTGGCAAACGCGGCGTTGGTAACCTCCTGGTCTTCTTGGAAGTGACAGCCGTCCGCATCCGGCATGGTCGGCCAGAGATGGTTGTGGACGAGGTCCATGGCAGCGTCGACGTCGCGGCTGCGGAGTAAGGCCTTGACAAGGAAGGTTCGCGCGAGCGAGGTGGGGACCAGGCCGCGGCCGGGCATTTCGTCGAGCAGCTTCCGGGCGGCGCTCGGGTCGGGCACGCGCGCGTATCCGTCGAGGAGCGCGGCGTACGAGGCGGCGTCGGGCGGCGCGCGCATGCGGAGGAGGAGGCGGTGCGCGAGGAGGACGGGGAGCGGCGGCGGCGGGCAGTCGGCGCGGCATAGGAGGGCGAGGAGGCGGTTGTAGTTGGGGAGGGAGGGGGCGAGTGCAACGTGCTGGAGGAGGCGGAGCGTGAGGAGCGGCGTGCGGGCGCGGAGGAGGCGGCGGAGGAGCGCGTCGAAGCGGGGGTGGGATGCGGCGCCGGAGAGCAGGAGGAGGGAGACGCGGTGGTGTGCCTCGGCGGAGCGGCCGGACGCGCAGAGCGTGTCCACCAGGTCCCCCAGTTCCATTTCCATCGCTGTGAATTGTGATCGATCTCGAATGACCACTCAACTGTCGAATTTGAGGCAGCCGCAACTTTGAGTTTCAGTTGAGGAAGCCGCAACGTTTTTAGTGGAGCACTCAACGGTAAGATTATTATTAGTGGTGGTCCTAGTTGCTCAAGCAAGTCGCGTTCATTTTGAATAATGAATATCATCATCAGAGGGAGCAAAGTGCACATGACAGTAGGCAGTAGCCGTTTCTGAAACTTGTTTATTCAAGTATCAATTACAGGAACTGTGTCCATGCTTATTAGTAGTACATTTCATTCTGCTGCTGGGTCTTGATCGCTGATCCATTTATTTATTATTAGATACTAGGCAGCCACCCTGAAGGAAGGTTCTTTAGACTCTCTCATAAAAATCCTCGCTACGAGTACCATTGCTGAAGATACGATTACCCACGTAATAGTTGCCAAATCTAGCTTTAACGGTCGCTTCCTCCAGCTCCAATGTGCCCCCGGGACACAACTCCTCGTCCTCTTCCTCGTCTCCGATGATATTTACCCCGACTTCTTGAGGATATATAATCCTCCGGTTCCAATCAACAACCCGGTAAGCCGGCACACTAATAGTGAACTGCCCCGTGCTGTTCGCAAATTCGTAGCGGATTCCATAGTCTCTTAGTGTTACCTCCACTGGAACAGCTGTGATCATAGAGAGAGAAAGAGTTGCCGTGTATTCAAATGTTAGTACAACATAAAATTTGTTAGATTCTTAGGTCAAGACTGTTGGTGCTTACATTCAAGGTCTGCCGACGCGTTGTTGCTGCAGGTCACTGTGCCATTGGCGATGATGATAGGATCAGAAGGTCCTTGCGCTAAGACTGCAACCACGAGGAAACACAGAGTCGCTGCAACCAGAAAAAGGTTCTTGATTGCCATAATGCGCTGAGCTTGGTGTCCAGTACTAGATCAGGTTACAGTTGCTGGTATATCTGGAGTAGGTGTTGGATCAGCCTCTATTTATAGACAGATGGACATACACGTCGTCCTATCAAAATTTATCAACTTTGATGACTTACCATCCATGCATTTCTCTCCCATACCGAAAATTTATACAAACTAGCCAGTTGTACGTGGCCAATCCATCGCCATATCATGGATATGATCAATCGGTTTTCTCAACTTCTTCTCGGTGATAATTGAATAAGGCACAATCGATGGTCTCAGAAGCCAACAAAAATCTGCTGGTACATTTTAGTTTCTAACACTTGATTATTGCCCCATACTGGCTCAGTTAGCATTATTCATTCTGACTAATGCTTTAAAAAAAGAAAATATAAAAATTGTTCATGAAGAAAACTTAGCAATTCAGTTTCAATTTTCGTGGTCACCACAACTTATAGCGTTTGTGATCTTGAGGCGTTTCCTCATACAATCTCAAGAATCGCATCCTCAACTGATTGAACACTAGTATGTTCTGAAGTGAAATAAGTGTGATTACAGTAGGACACGTCAGCATGCGTAGATTTACGTAAGTCTTCAGTTCGTAAGTCTAGCGTTTCTCAGAAAAAACCTACCGGGATGGATCATAAATGCTACATGTATAGTCAAACATGTCCATTTATAATACTACCGGTACATAGGACAAGATTTCATGCATTATATTAATTTTTTGAATGAAAGATTTCATTATATTATTATTGAATACGAGATATTGCACTATTGGGCTCAAAAAGAAAAAAATCGTCAATCTTAGATGTACGGAAGTACCTTTACAATTGTTTTCGAAGTTGAATGTAATTTACGAGGTTCTTTATTCTCAATGCAGGGAACCACAAAATGTTGTGCTAGCACATGTAGTACATAAAAAATGTAAGATGAGGCACGTTTTAAAAAAGAAAAAAAAGTCAGCACGCCACGAAAAATAGGTTCACAATAAAAAAACTAGACGAATAGAGATATCGCCTGCCTATAGGGCCATCCAATACGTAGAAAATTGGTGCACAAGGATTGAGAAAGAGTTACGCCTGTGCGTATGTTAGGTCTAGAATCACTAGAAAAACTCTTTCCTTGCCGTATGCAACCTGTTTACCGTGTGTTCATTGTCGAGCACAAGGCAGAAACATAGGACACGATAAATTAGGTTCTTTTTTGTGTGCTCGGGATAGGCACACGGTAAATAGTAACTTTATCATGTGACAGATGGTGGACTGACGATAAAGGTGTCCACCATATACTATATATAATACTCCATCCGTTTCAAATTATAAGACGTTTTTGACTTTCCGAGATTGTGTTTGACCGCTCGTCTTATTCAAAAATTTTGTGCAAATATACAAATAAATAAGTCATTTACAAAATATCTTTAACGATAAAACAAATCATAATCAAATTAATAACATTTGCACAAATTTTTTGAATAAGACGAACGGTCAAACGTGAAGTATGAAAGTCAAAAACGTCTTATAATTTGAAACAGAGGGAGTACATGCTTAACGGTTTGCACTACGTGTAAATCTTGAAAAAGAATCTCCAGGGTGAGGTTAACTTGTGTGTAGTCAAAGTTGTACATATATTAGCTAGGCCGTTAAGTTGGTGCATATATAGGTAACCACTTGCACAATTTGATATCGCAATTACATTTAGATGCATTTAGTCGTGCCCTATTCCGTCCTAGAAAGAAAAGAGATGTATTCGCCGGTCTTGGATGTTGTACCAATGGGACATAGTACGTACCTCCACAATTTTTCCACGTTGCATGGAACTTACCATGAATCACACAACGATTTGCTAGTACAAAACATTAGACCCACGTTCCCCAAAAAATGTCAACATGCCATGGAATGATGAGAAAATAGGATTAGAATAAAATCAACACAAAATAATTGTATGCTTTTTTAGGGGAAAAATGTCTGCTAGACAGTTTGAAGTTGAACGGATAGATTGTGGGCTGGTCTTTGGACTAACAGCAGGCCGTGCTAGAAATGGTCTAACAAGTGAAACACGTCCCAAGTGTCACTGCCCTTGCAGTTGCATGAAGACCATTTCTATCATTTTTGTAGATAATGGAACAAAAAGGCATAATAGTCCATTTGGTCCTTCAACTATGTGTTAAAGCTCAGTTTCGTCTTTCAACTTTTAAAATGTCCAATTTAGTCCCTAAACTTTGGTTAGAAGATCTATTTTGTCCCTGATCTGATGTGGCATCCACGTGGCTCGCCATGTCAGCACGTGGCATGCCACATCAACTTCAGTTTTGGATTTTGAATTTTGAATCGCTATTTCTCTAAAATATGAAAATAAGATTTTTTTTTTTAACATTTCTACTGCATGAAAAAATAGCATACGATCAAGTGATACAAAATATTGTATATTTAGTTTGAAAATCCAAATATTTGGTATCACTTTGACACAGATTGAACATATTTTATAGTATGGATATTTTATATACCGCTTGATTTTTTTTAAAAAAATGACCCAACCAGATCAAAATGTTGGGATACTATTTTGTTAATGCAATAGAAATAATTAAAAAAATCATATTATCATATTTGAGAGAAAAATTAATTTCAATTCAAAATACAAAACTAAAGTTGACGGGACATGTCATGTGTTGATGTGTCGTGCCACATGGGTAGCCACATAGGATCAGGGACGAAACTGAACCTTCTAACCAAATTCAAGGACTATATTGGACCTTTTGAAAGTTGAAGGACGTGATTGAGATTTGAGCGATACTTGCGGGACTAAATTTACTATTTCGCCGAACAAAAACGTCCTAAATATCATCTTTGCGCTGCGAGTTGCATGCAGATCATGTCTGTCATTTTTTTAGATAATGGAACAAAAGCCCGGTTGCATGCATGTAGATCATTCGACATGTATTTAGTTAATTGAACAAAGGGACGTGAAGGTAACATAGACTTTCATTGTGGTAGATACAATATGATGTAGGATAAGACTTCAAGCCGAGTGTTAGCATTTTCGCATAATGGAATGGCATGGCATATATGGATGGAAGTGCATTTGATATAATTTGAAGTGTCAAATTAGTTAACATAAGACTTTAAATTGAAGTGCATTTGATAGAATTTGATATTTTTGTACTTTAAATTATGATTTGACACATTAATAAGACACATCTATAATTAATTTGATACATGTTTAATAGTATAATCAGATATTCAATATTTATATTGAATCATAATTAATAATTAAACTATGGTGGGCACATGTCCCTGTGCTCATGCAAATATTTCCCTATTTTTCAGCTTCATAGAACCGCACAACGATTATTTTAGTACACATGGTACCGTACCACAAAACGTTGCACATAAACCTACTGACCATTAAAAATCAATGTGGTTACCAATGAATAGATATGAAGCTGAGCTGCACCATGCTGATAGAAGCCAAGGAATTCCTAGCCACTCAAGTAGGGAACAATTCTATGCAGCATAATGTTTTTCTGCCCAAAAGCACTGTTTTTTTAAAAAAAATGTATGACAAATGGCCAACCAATTGGCACATCATACTATTAGTTGGAAAATATTATAGGTCCAATCGGTTCATCCAAAAGTACAACCAAAACACAAGGAATATTTTTGGGCTCATGTACAACCATGTTTTTGTATTGGTTGAACAATTTGGATTGGACTTATAACACTACTCTATATATAATATGTGACTAACGGTTTACACTACGTGATAAATCATGAAAAAGAATCTCGAGGATGAGCTTAACATGTGTGTAGTCAAACTGTACATATATTAGGCCGTTAAGTTGGTGCATATATAGGTAACCACTTGCACAATTTGATATCGCAATTACATTTAGATGCATTTAGTCGTGTCCTATTCCGTCCTAGAAAGAAAATAGATGTATTTGCCGGTCTTGGATGTTGTACCAATGGGGCATAGTACGTACCTCCACAATTTTTCCACGTTGCATGGAACTTTACCATGAGCTATTCATAGAATCACACAATGATTTGTTAGTACATACAGAACCGTACAAAACATTAGACCCACGTTCCCCAAAAAAATGTCAACATGCCGTGGAATGATGGGGAAATAGGATTAGAATAAAATCCACACAAAATAACTCTATGCTTTTTTTAAGGAAAAAAATTGTCTGCTAAACAGTTTGAAGTTGAACGAATAGATTGTGGGCCGATCGTTGGACTAACAGCAGGCCGGGCTAATGTGAATCGGCATAAGTGGTGGGCTGGACTTCCTTGAGTCGGCAGAGGTAGTTGGCCAGATAAACATTGAAGAAGTCCGGGCCCAGGTTGAATTCAAGAAAGTGCGGCCCAGGTTGACCCTCCAAGACTGCGATGTTGCAGTGACAGTGTCTGACATGATCCAGCGTTGCTGTGGCCCGGGTGACGCTTGCGTTGTTGCGTCCGTCCACCGTTCCGCCATTGCCGCAAGCTACATGTCATTCAAGCAGCTTTTCACAGAATACCAAGCAAGCAGTGGCGTGGAGTACGGAAGATGCACCATCAAGCTGCCTGCCTACGTGTCAGAGAGTTGACGCATTTCCACACCACCATCACGTCAGCCAAACCTTTTCCTTTCTTCTCCACTTCAGTGAATCGTGTACTAGTACTACTAGCAGCAGTAGAGTGGATGCTTGCATTGTTGGGTTGGTGCATGCATGGAAATGGAGAGGCGTACGTTTCTGAAATCTGAGTCCTATTGCGTTGCATTGGTGAAAGAAAGAGCAACTGTAAATTCCGTCAGATCATGGGCGCCCGCGAATCCGGGCGTCCCCCGGGAGACACGCATGGAGATCGGCACCAGCACCAGCTGACTCCTTTGATTCGATCGTGCCTTTGCGTGTGCGCTTGCCCTAGCTTGCCTTTTCTTCTTCCCTCTGCTGCTCCGTGCCTCGAGTCCCGGCTCCCATCGTTACTCGCCTCGGGATACTCGACAACGTTACCCCCATGGGCCATGGCACCTACACTACTTATTGCAAGATTAGAAATTCCTCTCCCATGGTGCATGCTCGCCATGATGCTTGCATTGTTGGGCTCCTTACTCATGAGCATCAACTGGCCGGTGAACAATTCATTGGTAATGCATTTTCACAGTGAATGTACTACCATGGTATATGACTTTTTAACCAAAAAACAAATGCTCGCTGTGAAAACTCATAATCCCGATCTCCTTCTTTAATTGCCGATCTGTTTTCTTTTATTCTTAGTCTAAAGATAAATTTAAGGTGTATGTTCACCATATACACTATTCACTGTTTTGTCTTGATAGATAATGTCCACTATCAAATATCCACAATGTATAACTTCATGTTGATTATGGCCCCCTTTTATATCTCATATTCCTAATGTATAAATCATAAATGTATAAAAATAACTAAAATTCCAAAACCAAAGAACTAAATGTATAATTTATTTTAGGATTTTTTGCTAATTAATAAATGCTGTAAAGTTTGATCATTAACATATACTCGTACTATCTCTCGTCCCATTGAAAGTGTCATTCTCGCTTCCCAAGAAGTCAAACATTTTCAACTTTGATCAAAAATATATGAAAAATTATAAATATTTATTGGATATAATTAGTATCATTAGATAGATAATTGAATCTACTTTCATAATCAACTTATTTAGAGATACAAATATTACTAGTAATATTTTCTACAAATGTAGTCAAAGTTTAAAAAGTTTGACTAGCACGAAAACCATAGCGACACTTTCAATGGGACGGAAGGAGTAAATAATAAATATGTTTGTATGTAGAGTAACATCATTGAAAGAAGAGAAATACATCCTACGCTGCAATACCATATACTCTAGTAATAAATTCGTTTTGGTTTGACATACTATCATATTATCATAGAAATTTGAAGTCAAAGTATGTAGCCTTGGATTAGAAACCAAGCCAACTTTTATTTTGTATCTTTGCTATCAGTTGAGCTTCCATAAATATTCAACAATTTAAGTTTTATAGAGCATAGTTTTTTAGTATAATGTTATATAGTGGCCTCTATAAATGTGTTTTAGGGGACGACAATATCAGACGTAAAACAAGGATATACTGATAAATATAGATACATATGTTTAAAGCTAAGAGCACGAAATGAACATACAAATATTAATTTTTTTTAATAAAGAAACAGGCGGTTTCCAATTAGTAATTTGGATTTTGCTTTTATATTTACGTGTGTGCCGAATCATGTTCATGTGTGGCTCGTTCACCAATCCTTTAATTGCTTGGCATCTTTTGTCCCTCCCTCCGCCATGTAGTTAGTGAACCAATCAGCAATGTAGCGAGCCAAGCCAGTTTTAAGTTCCGATCGACGTCTTAGCCTTTAGCTTGTCCCAAAAGGCCTTGAAGAATCATCCAAACACTAGTCCTGAATGAGATACGTTAGCAATTGCATGGAAATGGGTGAACTCTATGCTACACGCCTACTCATACACTGATTGTTGCAAATTAAAAGTTACTTGTCAAGAGGCATGCAACAAATGGCCCTAGCCTAACGCCAAAAGATCAACAAAGACAGATACAACTTCGTCGAGTGTCCCCAGCATCATGTCAAGAGCCCATGTATGATCCATGCATCACCAACCAGGGGCAACCGGCACTACAACATTTACTTTTCCCCCGAGCAATTGTCAACCAGTAGAGATGCGAGCAAGAAATGAGTAGTAAAAACACTATCCGTTAATTAATTGTACATTATTCAGTTTCTCCAAATATTTAGTAACTGGCTGGACTATATATCATCTTTTATTTCCATTTAACAGTTTCTCAAACTGCAAATAATACAAATTTACAAATCTTTTCGATAAACCTAAATTAGTAACATATGTGATGAAAAAAAATAGTCACATAAGGGTTGGGAAAAAGATTCTAGAGCAATGTGGAAGTGGAAGATCAGATTACCGAATACATGTCTGTAATAATATATCACAAGAATTATTAACAAGTACAATCACACTCTCAAGGATCTTTTGAATTCAATGTTGCAATTAATAACCAGCCACAATCACACTAGGCCAGCACAACCGGCTAGATAATGTCTGTCATTGAAATCGTGCAACTGACTCATCCATATTGCAGTTAAAAACCGTCTGCTCCGTAATATACTAGTAGTGTGGTAATGTAAAGTGCATCATCACACTGTTTATTAACTGGCCGACCGGTTGATGTGTACCTCTGTTTGCATGCGTCACATGCTCACGTTAGCCAATTCTCCGAAAAATACCTTTAAATTTCAGTAATTATCTAGTTTGTACCACCAGGTATAAACATGATTTTGACACAATAAAGGAAAAGCAGGATTCAACGAGCTGCTTTTTCAGATTTTCTAACTGTTGCGTCATATTCGTACACGACATAAACAAAAAAAAGGGGAAAGTGGAAAAGGACACATCTGATTTCATACAAAGGAGAAGAAAAACATTGTGTGCTCTCGAATAGCATAATTAATTACGGATTCAAGAGCAAATTGAGTAGGCAATTCACCATCTCCGGAATGACGTAACGAACAGCCAAATTGCAAAATATAATCGGTGCTCAGTGATAATTAGCAAATTCAGAGAGCAAAAGCGCCATTAGCTCGCCAAAAAAAATAATGTATCGCCATTGGAAAGAGGAGAGAGAACACGGGCATGATGGATTCAATTGGTAGCACTCAAGAGCGCGAACAGAACTTGCGGCATACCTTGCGGATGGAGGAGCGCTGCAGCTTCCATAGCAAAGTGAGAAAGACCCTGATGGAGAAGGAGACCACGTGCAATACGGCTTCTCCCAGTCCAAATAATCCATGGAGCCGAGAGGAGAATGGATGCATGCACGTGCCCTGCTTCTCCAACGTGGTCCTTGTCACTGACCTTCCTCATCCTCAGAATCCTCAAAAGGATCGGAACGGTGGTGAGGAGGAAGGCGAAGACCTCAGACCTTTTTATACACGGAAGGGAGGGAAGGGGGAGAGGGGTGTGTTGTTGGAGCAGATAGTACTACTAACTGATTCATCAATCTGCTTTGGAGCTGGAGGTAGTAGCAGGGGGATCCGGAGAGCGAAGCTTAACATGCATGGTAACAGCAGGTGAGTGAGGCTGGGCTAGGAGGGTCTTAAATCACATTAGTAGAAGCATGAATATGGTATGGTGGGGCCGGCAACCTTGTCGGGCCAGTTATGCGTCTGAGAATGGCAAATCCCTTCCACGCAAATACGATTGCTGATTGCATACGTGGACAGTGTGTCACCTGCGCTGGTCGTTCGTGGCCGAATTGCGTGAATCGCCTTGCCTGCAATGAATAGTCCTAATTCTGTGGCTGTTGGATGGTCAGTTTGCAGGCCACACGACAGCATCAAACCTTGATGAAAGATGACAGTGATCACTCATGATGGTTCCCGGTTAATCTGCCTGCGGCTACCTTATCCCACTGTTGACTGTAATGCTCACTCTCATGGCCCACCAATCAACAATGACTCCGCTGTTTTGCACGGGCTCCGGGTGTCAAGACGTGGACTTGCCGCAAGTGAACAGAGATACAACCCGGGATCATATCATAATCACATCGCAGTGTAGCAGGTGCCGGCGGTGCTGTAGGCAGCCGGCTGCTGGCCGGCCGGAGCAGGCCTGCGTAGGGTACCTAGCCCTCTTCCTCTCTGTGAGATGAGTTGATTAGCGCGTGGCAGTCAGAAACATTGTCAAGTGATTCAACTCCAAGGCCCAAGCAAGATGCGTCTGTGGAGAGAGACAAAATTATGTCACGGTTTCCTTTCTTCTACAGAATGACTGCGACTTATGTGTAACAACAACCTAAGCCTAGCACTCCTATTCGATGGTTGATGCGTCGGTGTCCAGGTGTGAGCACCAAAGTGCAGCCTATGCAACGCAAACATTGCTCTCTATCTCCACGGAAGAACAGCGATGCCGTGTCTCTCCTGATCGTTGAACGGCCACAGCGCCGTAAAAAAAATTGAATTTCACGAGATGCAAAGATTACTAGGCGCGCTGAAACCCTGGTGGATTTCACGAGATACACACGCAAAGATTGAATGACTTGCGTATCCGGCGAAGCAAAGCAAAGAAAGCAGAGGAGGTGGATGGACGTGCGGATTGACGGACGGATGGGATGGAAAGCGAGAGTGGGACGACATGAGACTGGGGCCTTTGAACCTCACAAGAGAAGACAACCGATGGCCAAGGCCAATCCAGCTTGAGTGCAGACCGATTGATCTGATTTGATCTTATCGAATGCGATCCCCGAATTTATGACCGTTTACCTCACGCTGGCCACGGGGGAACCTAACGCTATCAAATCAAATTTATTTGGGTGCGTCTCGCGGACAAAGTTACGATGCCTGATGGGTACGTATTGACACGATGGGTTTTGCATTTCTTTCTTACCGCAGAAAAAGAAGATATTTCTCGATAATCGATTCAGTTTCTTGTTTGCAGCAATGGTCATTCCGTGGCGCCATTTGCACCACCTTTTTTTTCTTTACAAAACTGTGGAACTTTCTTTCCTGTTGTATTTGCACCTGCAGGGACTTTGAACTCCAAATGCAGGGTTGCTGTTCTGTTTGAATAATCCAGATCAAACTGAGCTCTACGCTCATTCAATGGGCCGCATTCAGGTCAGCTTATAACCTATCTATTGGGCTGACGGGCTCACCCAGTCCACCACAACCAAATGTCATCCAAGGATAGACTAATGAGCCCGTCAGCCCAAGTCCTATAATGGCCCGTTAGGCTAACACCAAATTATAGGCCTAAAAGGCTCTTTTGGAAATCGGGAAGGAAGGCCCATGATATCTCTGAGAGAAGCCCAGTCTTGTCGTGGCCTATTAGTCCGGGTGAGCAGAGGACAGACAAGATAGGGGACCTCGATTCGGATGGCAAGCTTCGCCGGCTCCTCCACGGAATGCACAGTATTATGAATACAGTACCTGGATTTGGACATACTAGTTGCTGTCGAGTGTCGACCCTAGAAGCAGAGGAGCCATAGCTCTCATGGCTTCTGGATGCATGGCGGTGCCACTGATGAATCTGAATGGAGCAAGCTAAGAATACGATTCCCTGAAATGATCTTGTAGGCAAGCGCCCCACAGTCCTCATCATGGACGGCCCCGTCACGGGCACGCATGAAAAGACTCAATGGAGGCCAGAAAAAAAAGATGCCTGCACACTGGCTCTCTTCCAATGAAAGATGAGCCACAACTCACGAGTAGACAGCAGCGCACAAAGCGTCAGTGGTTTGCCGTAAAAGAAAAAAGAAAGCGTCAGTGGTGAGGACGCCCACCCAGGCTCAACCCCCAAGTGGAGCACTTCTTTGTTTGTCTGATCGATCCTTGACAGTCCTTAGGCTTGGAGCCCAGGAGCAGCAGGAACAAACAAAATGCCAGCTGCGCGCATCAGTTCAGCTGAGATTAGTAATCTGAACAGGGCAACCAATAAACAGTTAGTTTTCTCATAGCAGGTAGCAAGCATGTGCATTGATGCCTCTAATTCACAGGATATGAATCCATCGGCTACCTGTTCTCACTGGTCGTGGTGTGTGCTAGCTGCCTAGCTATAAACAACTGCCGACATGGTTCATCTTGCGCTTTGCCGATTTCCACGAGCACCGAGCCATTGAGATCGACCGTGATCCGTGCACCAAACGCGGCTTTAGCAAACCACAGACACAAATAAAGCTCCCCTCTGCAGGTCTGTTTCGTCAAAGCGTAACGAATCCATCCAACTTAAAGCTCCTGGCAATCATGAATGTATTCCATGCACATTTGATGGGTCCTGTTCAACCACCAATCGAGGTCAAAAAATCGAGCAATTAGCTATATATACAAACTTTCAGCAGTAAAAACAGCACATCGCTTTCCGATTCCGAGTGTTGATGAGCCTATAAAGAGAGCAGCCTTCCTTAAACAAGCACGAAGCCAGGCCCAGAGGGGAGCAAGCTCACTGAACCCAGCAGCTAGCGCCCGGATAATTAAATGGCATCCAAGGCCGTCGTCGTCCTTGTCGTGGTCGCTTCGGCGTTCGTGCTCGGGTCGGCGGAATCGACGAAGCTCGGGACGGAGCTCGGGAAACTCGGCAAGCTTGGGAAGCTCGGGAAGGTCGGGCGGCTGGTGATCACCGGCGTGGTGCCCTGCAACACCGGCAGCCTCATCGACATCGCCACCTCCCCGGCGTTCCCGAGTAAGTACCGATACTGCTAGTAGTGTAGCGTGAGGGCTGAATCAACAACAACCTTATTATTGCATTGGCTGACTGCAAATTTCTGATGATGGAGCAGACGCGGATGTGGAGCTTCGGTGCATGGGGAAGATGGTGGCCGGCGCGACGACCAACACGAACGGGTCGTTCAGCATCGAGGCGGACATGACGAACGCGCTGCTGGCCTTCATCGGCGGGTGCACGCTGGTGGTGGACACGCCGCTCATCAAGTGCAACGCCGACCTCAGGGACCTGGGGACCCTCGTCTCCTACCTGCAGGGCCCGCTCACCAGGCTCATCGGCGACATCTTCCACCTCTTCCCGGCCGGATTCTCCTTCCACGCACACCCTAATAAACGAACCTAATCCAACATTGTACTACTTCTACTTCTCTCCTCCTGTGATGGTATACATATGTTATAGATGGTGTCAACTCGACCCCTCATGACCTGTTCTCCTTCTCTCGTCTTAATTATCCGTGCCGTGCGTATCTTGTTTGCTGCTGTTGATGAAGTTGCGATCGAGTGTACAGTAGACGTGGTTGAACAATGACTCTGTAGATTGAAGGTCCGTTGATGAAGTGAATGAAGGCCATGGTGTGAATTGCTATGCGTTCTATATATAGGACTGATATATACTGCTGCTATCTGAACCGATTTGTTGAAGGGTATGTGCGCTCGATCCATCTGGCCCTTGGAGTAGACAAATGTGCTCTGATAATTCGAAGCAGTTTCTTAATCTGTACTACCTCCATTCTAGAAATATTGACATTTAGGACAGCACAAATGAATTAGCATCAAGCTAATTTTGTTGTCTGAAACATCATCAATTTCAGAATAGAGGGGTGATATATGAATGTAAATGATGGATTGTTGATGATACTTCATCTGTAAATGAATGTTCAAATAAAACATCTACCGTAAGTAACTACCCCACATGCCACAAAAAGATGGATGTTTCAGAGGTAGCTATAGGACACTTTGCCTCCAACATAAGTAAGGAACAAATGTTCGACTATGGTGGGAGAAATACAAAAGCGCATCTACTCATTGTTTGCTTCCGTGCTAAGAAAAAAACTTGTAAAAGAACTCAAGTAAAAACCCACACTCCCCAGTGATCCAAGCATCAACTTTTCGAGTTAGCATTTAGATGACATTTCTCTCTCAAGGTGCGAATCGTGACAGGCGCACTGGTGCATAATGACTCTTTCTTCCGATCCTCTCTTCTTTTTCTTTACAAAAAAGGCTAAAGAGGAAATAAATAAAAATCCAAAAAAGTGAATCAGCACTCTCAAAAGTTCAGTGCCTATACCTAACTGCAGCACTGTTTTTCATCATTTCACCCTCACTAGTAATGTTGGCTGCAAGTATAAAACCTCCCAAAGGTAACAGCAGAATTGAGTTACCAGTATGGCACTCTGTCCGGCGTAATAAGGGAAGGGAAAAGGACAGAAACAGTGCCCAAGTATTCACCCTGCACATTTGCTCTGTCACTACACTCACAGTGTGCCTTCCTTTGTCCGTAAGAAATGCAGAAAACATAAGGAGCATGCGTGGCTCTTTTGATTTCTATTGGATCATCGTCCTAGGTGACAACTAACGAGCTTGTTTCATGGATCCTAAACCGCGCTAGCTGGATGATGCCGATCGAACACCGCCTCCTTGACAGGTTGACCGGTCGTCTTATTTGGAAAAAATTATGTAAATATTAAAATAAATACATCATGATTAAATTATCTTCACTGATTAAATAAGTTATAAAATAATAAATAATGTGTGTAATTTTTTAAATAAGACGAACGGTCAAATGTGATACTCAAAAGTCAAAAGCGTCAAGCTTTTTAAGATGGATGGAATAGGGTTTTTTTCCCACATATATGTCAAATGTGAGATAACCTCTACAATTAATTTCAGCCAAATCAGTGGGCTACAAGAGCTGAAATTGCGGGCTGAAAATATGATCTGTTGGACTTCAAATTTCATCCTCCAGATTGAGGGACAGCCCAACAACCAATTCACCATGGTATGTCACAGATGCGGCAGTGCATGAATACTATAGATAGTACACTAGTACTAGAATTCTCATTCCATGATTTTTGCCCAAAGTTATTTGAAAGAGAGTGACTTTTATGAGTATAGACGCATGTGCCCTCTCATAGTTTAATTATTAATAATTATGATTTAATATAAATATCAAATATTTGAATATACTATTAGATATGTCAAATTAGTTGTAGATTAATGTGTCAAATTTAGTTAACCATATGGCTTTTGCCTTCGTGCGCTACCATGTCCAAGGCACAACAGCAATAGCCGTAGGCGAGAGCTACCTGGCACTTTTCTCATGGTAGAGTCAAACAAGATGATGATTGGGTCTGCATGTGCGCCTGCAAGTGAATGTTTTGGGTTGTCAATTAGTTTTATTGTCAAGGGATATGTATTACCTCACACCTGATGCTAAGCATTCACCATGTATCCTCACCACCATATATAAGTCTCCGACGATTGCTCGGCCTGGCCGTACACGTGAGACGTCCATGTTAGATACAACGCTACACGTTAGCAGTTTTATAATCCATCTCATGCAATGTCACATATGATTTTTGATGATGTGGAAGAGAGAGAGGGAGATGAGAGGAAGATGTGGTTGTTTCGCGAAGCAACCAGCTCATACGCTAGAATTTAGAGTATGAGACGGCTTGTACACTATTGTACAAGTGGTATTTGTCATGCAACTCATAAATATTCCATTTTCTCATCCATAAAAGGAAATATCAATTTATACAAGACAACTAAAACAACCACATATTGTACAAGTGGTCTAATAAACCGTCTCGAGATTGCGTGTCATGTATGATACGGACTATAAGATCACACATTTGTACTTACACCTTTGTACTTACTCTTAGCCTCATGTCAATCATTTCTCCGGTCTTGCATCATTCAAAGTCAGTAGTTTTATATGTATCCTATACGGCGCATTGATCATTTTTTTTGTCTGTGCACTGCAATTAGGCCGCAAAGTACCCCTACGAAAGGTTGAAATATCAACACATATATAGTGTGGTACGTTGTGTTATATCTTCCCATTGGGTACTGTACTTTAACCAACTTGCAAAGTTCCAGGGATTTTTAATTCTTATGTGGCTAAAATTTAAAAAATCTCGGTCACATTTTTGGAACAAATTAAATGTACATATATAGAACTATCTTTTGTGAATCAAGAACTGAATTTTACTAAATGTGCAAAACATTTAGTTCTTATATAAAGTGACTAAGAAGTTGCATACTTCTATATCACACCCCATGCAACAAAACAAACGCATGACGGGAACTTTTTTGCAGCTAGAACAGTTTTTCGAATTGGAAGTGGATCATTTTAATTTGTTATATATTCAAGCAGAATATTTATGTGAGGAAAAGGCAATACTAGTAACAAATATGGATGGTTGGTTTCATATTCAATGGTACGGTCCGGGAAAAGTGACCAAGAGAAAAATAATGTTAGTCATTTGAGAAGGAGACAAAACCAGTCCAACAATAGACGTACACAAATTGCATGTGTACGATGCATGTACTATTTTTCTAACAAAAATGTATGCATACTACACAGAGTACCACCAGTACATGTACTCTTATTCAATGATTCTTTTTCTTCAAACGTGTCGAAATGGACTCATCTATATGCCATAATTTAAAAGTGAAGTATACGACCGAAATTTGGTGGCACATGATTAATTAATTGTGAGTTTATTATGGATCCAAATTAACAATCGCTCAAACATATACAAGAAATTAATTAATTAATTAAGCTATACGTTCCTAATTTTTTTAAAAATGTAGTCGTACTCGTTCACGAAGAAATAAAAAGGTTTTTGTTAATGCAAGAGAAAAGAAGGTTTGCAACAAGTAGCCTCAGCTATCTGTGTCCTCTTGGTCTATAAATGGAGACCGAACCATGCATTCAAAACTCACCATTCTCCGAGCTACTAGATACTCTCATCACTACGCCATGGCCGCAATCAACAAGAGCCTTGTGCTGGTCCCGGTGACTCTTTGCTTCCTTGTCGTGCTCGCTGCAGCGCAAGGCGATACTGTTGTTCTCACTGTCAATGGCGAAGCGAGATGCAAGTACAACCCCTCTACGGTCATTAGCAGTAAGCAATTACTTATGGTCACCAAAAATTACAACCCGTCGTCTGAAGTAATGGAAATCGTCTTGCATGGCTCAGCAGTATCAATATATACTTAAACCCATTCAGAAGTTTCAGATATTTAAAGAGAGTCAATAATCATACAATTGCATATTATGCAGATAGTACGTTGCAGCTGATGATCGACGGAAGCATAGTCCCGGACAGCACCGGCACAACAACGAGCACCGGCCAGATCATGATGACGGTGAACTTAACCTCGCCGGAGCAGGTGGAGTCCCTGACGAGCAACCGCAGCCAGGTGCTCGTCGTGGCTCCTCCGGACGCCTGCGGCGCCCCAAGTATACCCGCAGGAAGCGTGGTGGCCGCACACTTGCAAGTCACTGATCCCCCGCTGATGATGACACGTCAGCAGCAGAAGTCACTAATATCATCCCTGAGCTCAAACACGACCTTTCAGCAAAACTCGTCGGCCTATTCTCCTGCACTCTTATTGCTACTATTCTTGGTGGTGGGTCAAAGTGACGAAACTCGTAGTAGAGTAATATTGAACAAATAAACTCGTGCGTGCTCAAGGCGAGTATGAATGTCTTTATGAGACCAGCCGTGTGCAAGTGTAGTCTATATATGTCAGTGTATGTGTAATTAAGGTTTTACGAATAATTCTCCAATACCCACTCATTGATGGATCTCAGCTTGGGTTTCCAAAAGTTTCACTATTATATATAGAAAGGATACGGTACATGGATGTGTGTTCAGTATATATAGTTGGCCAAATTTGGGAAAAGCACATTAGTTAGAGAATGCAACAATACATACTTATGTAAAATTTCAAATTGTCATATGCCATGTGTACCGAGATAAAAAATTTAGAAAAATCATTTTCCTATGTTATAGTGTCTCGTAGCTAATTACCACATTTCGATAGTGTCCGCCAGCCTAATATGACTTTTTTTCAGTTGTCCCCGAGCTAATTCCACAAAGTTGCGATGTCCCGCAACAAATTTAGCGTATATAGCTTGGCAAATTTGATTGGAAAAATAATAATAAAAGAAACTAAGTTTTTTTTAAAAAAAAACACACTTCCCCATAAATTTGATTGAAAAAGATAAAAGAAAGAAACTAAAACTTCCACCTGCAAAATTGGACCGAAGCTTATTTGTAAAATTAAAAGAGAAACAAAGCTCGACCACAGCTTCTTATTTAAAGGACTCAGAGTTAAGTTGTTTTTAGCCTGCAAAGCAATCAAACGTACTATTTTCATAAGGTCTCACGGTATGTCTACATGTCAAATGACCAAATATGGCTGTTGCGCCATTAGAGCGTCCCTAATGATTGCCTCTTATTTAACTCTTACAATTGTTTATTGAAAAAAAAGAGAGAGAAGACAACTAACTCTTTCTCAAGAGGCAGCCTCTAAAAAAATGAGAGACTTGAACATGGACCCCATTCCTCTTTAATTCTTTATAAGAGCTAGCTGTTACCTCTTAGCCATATCTACCATTGATAACGCTCTAAGTATACAAACTGAAAATGATGTATCAACTCGCAACTGCTCACTTATCTCTTGAACCTTTCTCTCCTGTAAACAGTGGAGCGTCCGAGCGTGCTAATTCACCAGAACAAAATATGAGGAACTGTATTAAATGCTGCATCTGAATGAACGATTATTTATTTATTTTATCAAAAAAGAATAAGCGAAAACACTTTATACCTTGCAAAAAAAACACTTTATATGATTTTTTTGTGATAAAAAGCTTACACGTTTTTTTCAGGGGAATCAAAACACTTACACGTGCATATGTCAATCAATTTACTCCTTTGCAAAAAAGAAAAAAACAAACGATTGCTGTTAACTACGGCCCGACTCAGGCAACAGTAATATTTGGGCCGGACCCCTGGGAAAAGTACTGGGCTGAGCCCACCCAACATTCCGCCCACTCCCGTATTTAACTCGCACGGACGCATCTCATCCCAAAACCCTAGCACCCGTGCCACCGCCGACCCTGCTGCCGCCGCAACTACCGCCGCCATGGTAAGCCCGTCTTCCTGGTCCTCGTCGTCGTATCCGGAACCCCGCGTCTAGTAGCTAACACGTCGTCCTCATCCTGTACTGCGCAGGGTATCGACCTCGTCGCCGGCGGCCGAAACAAGAAGACCAAGCGTACGGCGCCCAAATCCGACGATGTCTACCTCAAGCTCCTCGTCAAGGTCAGTAACACCCGCCGGACCCGGTGCTCTCGACGCTGTTGCCATTTCATCGGCTGATGCTCTGGGATTCTGATCTGGTGCGATTCGCTCCTTGAACGCAGCTCTACCGCTTCCTGGTGCGCCGTACCAAGAGCAACTTCAACGCCGTGATCCTGAAGCGGCTGTTCATGAGCAAGACCAACCGCCCGCCGCTCTCGATGCGCCGTCTCGTCAAGTTCATGGATGGGAAGGTAAAATCTCACTCGTGCCATTTTGGGTCAGGATGCGAGGTTGGACATAGGGCTTATTTTGGGATTGTGCGAGTGCAGGGCGACCAGATCGCTGTTATCGTGGGCACCGTTACCGACGACAAGAGGATCCTCGAGATTCCGGCGATGAAGGTGTGCGCGCTCAGGTTCACCGAGACGGCGAGGGCCAGGATCGTCAAAGCCGGTGGCGAGTGCCTCACCTTCGACCAGCTCGCTCTCCGTGCACCGCTCGGACAGAACACGGTACAGATTCACCTTATCTGTGATTGATGCTTTTCCTTTCTGACTGTCGTGTTAATTAGAGCCTAGCAATATAAACCCAATATTGAGTTATCTGTTTTATTGCTGATGGAGTAGAACTTTGCTTAGCCCCGCTAGAGGTATTAATAATAGAAATGGTGCGTTGTCACATGTTTCTTGTTAGTTGTTGCTTGGGCAGTTTGGGCAACAATGTTTAGAATCATTTATGTTTGTTCTTGAGATTGTATTAGATGCATCGGTTACCCTCTTCTTGGTGTTTTCCACAAGCCAAGGAGATAAAACAGGTGCAGAGATTTAGATGGTTGGCTTACCAGCCCATTGCATTTCACTATGGTTGCCCTGGTGTCAAATGGTCCAACCAAAATTAGTTGTCCAAGTCTTTGAATAAAAATATTCAAAGTAAAATACATGTGTGATTAGTTGTTGCTAGCTGTTTGACATATCTATTTTTGCTATATATTAAAGCATATGGGCTTCCATTATGCATTCGGAGTTTATGCAAGTTTTAAAGTTGAATGTTGTCCCTTCACACTGAAAGATCTATCCTGTGTAATGATGTTACTCTGTGTTTGACTGATACTGTGATTAATGCTATGATTGTTGACTTGCAGGGTTAGTGTTATATCAATATAGTGTAATAATTAGTGTTGTCTGACAAATGTGCCAGTATAAAGATAAAAAAAAATCCGCTCTACTTTGTTTAAAATTTAGGCATCTTTTCTATGCCTATGATGCCTGCATATTTTAGGTGTAGCCTACATGCCTATTGGTTATCTCTTTTTGATATACTACTAGAGTAACAGCTAGCATTATTTGGCCTATTGATTACTATCTCTTTGATATACTAGAGTAACAACCAGCATTATTTGGTTTATGACATGCTCATGTAATTTATGAACAGATTCTGCTGAGGGGTCCTAAGAACGCTAGGGAAGCTGTGAAGCACTTTGGCCCTGCTCCAGGAGTCCCACACAGCCACACCAAACCTTATGTCCGCTCAAAGGGCAGGAAATTTGAGAAGGCAAGAGGAAGGAGGAACAGCAGGGGCTTCAAGGTCTAAGCTGCTGCAACTTTGTACCCCCGGTGTCATGTTGCTGTTGTCAGATAAACATCAGTGTTTGGATGCCATATCATACTGTTTTAGGTGTTATTCTGGAATTTCAGAACCGATGAAATTTTGTTTGATTTTGGTGCACCAGAAGATTTGTGTTGGGCAGTTCAGCGTTCTCTTTTTTCATTATAAAGATGAATGTATCTGTGATTTCACTTGTTGCCACTGTTGATGTGAATCTGAGATCGTCAATTCTGTACTGGACCTGAAACAGGAATGCCTCTGGGCAGATGTTTGCTCGTTTCGATTCTGCGCCTCTCAGCGCTCTCCAACGAGATGACTGATGAAACGGTTTCATGTTGTTTTAACTCCGAAGTGGGAGGCTGAAGGTTTGCGGTCCTCCATAGTGCATACTGTGCGAATGAATAGTGATGAAACAAATATTCAGAACTCTTTTAAAAAAAGGGCACACTATTAGAATGTTGTATGCATTTGCGATTTATTCATACATACAGAAATTCATAATTCAGAACTCTATTTTTTAAAAAAGGCCACACGATTACAGTATATTGTATGGGAAGCGAGTTCATCGCAATTTATTCATTCATGGAGAAATTCATCTATCTTTACATGAAAGCTAATTGTGGGAAGAGAGAGAGAGAGAGAGAGAGAGAGAGGAGCACAATGAATCATCTCAAATACTCCGACACAACGGGCAGATAAATTAGTCCTCTAGGAATCTAACGACAGATTTGGAACACATGGTTGGTACAGTAATAAGAATGAAACATGGATCTTTTTTTTGAAGTAGTATATGTTTGTGCCGCAGCTTTATAGGGTAGGGCTTGAAGAAGGTTGATGATCTAGATGGGCACGGGCGTGGTGATGTTGTCAAAGTTCCAGAGGTCCATCCCCGGGTCATTCTGCTGCTGCATGTAGGAAAGCTCATGTGGCGCTGCGGCGATGGGCACGGCGTCGGGGATGACGTAGGAGGATGGGGTTGGCTGGTGGTGGAAGAAGGCCATGCTGCCCATGACGGCGTCGTAGTCCATGGTGCCTGGTGCGGGCATGACGATGGCATCGGCGTGGTCGTCGGGCGGCGGGTCCTCGTTGGGGAAGTTGACCTTGGCCTTGGCTCCCCGGATGCGGCGGGCGGCGCGGTCGTAGGCGCGGGCGGCGGCCTCGGCGGTGGCGAAGGTGCCGAGCCAGACGCGGGCGCCCTTGGCCGGGTCGCGGATCTCCGCCGCCCACTTGCCCCACGGCCGGCGCCGGATGCCGCGGTACATGGTCTTGCGCTCACGTTTCCGAGAAGGCTCTGTTTTTTTTTTTGGGAACAAAATAAGCACATCAGTTACTTATTAGCTTTGATGCGATGCTGGTACTAGTTGAGTGTGCTCCATGCTCTGTTGTCGTGCATCTACTTAAATGTTTCGTGCGTTGCAGCATATGGCGGCGTTCTTGACGCTAGCTAGGGGACGGACGATGCTATGGTAAAGTAGTACTACTTACTAGTAAAAGGAAAAAGAATACAGTACCTGCTTGGTGGTCGGGCACTGGATATGCGGCGAGGTCGTGGTGGTCGAAGTCCTCCGGCCACAAGTCGGCGGCGCAGAGGCCACGCTTGCTGCCGCCGGCCGGGCGCTGCGGGATGTACTCGGAGATGATCGCGCCGCCACACATGGTTCGTTGCTGCGGTGGCTGGAATAGAGACGAGAAGCAGGAAAGGTGGTGGCCGGGTTGTACAGGACTGTTAGCACGAGAGAATTGAAGGGGAAGCTTAGGCTGCTGCTGGTATGTGATGAGGAGCGGAGCCGTGTGCCGCGTGTGTTTTTATAGAGGCGAGAGGCCAAGGAGGCCAGCGGTGGCGGCGCGGGCGAAACGGAACGGATGTGAGGCGGTAGCTTCCTCGGACGGCGCGAAATCCGTGGGATCCCCTCCCAAATCCGGAGCAGTCGCTTTCCCGCGTCATTCCCTCGCTTCAGCCGCGGCTTTCTTTCTCCCTGCCAAATTGCCAATGACGACGCCGCCGTGCAAGCAAGCAAGCCACCCGGTTCACTGTTACCATGCATGCACACTTACGGTGCCTTCGCAGATAACAACTCCGGAACACGTAACAATCCGGCAAATGGGCTCGGTGACACTAATTTTAACCCGGGCATTTCCATTTTCGATGCTTCATTATGTCACCGCAACCGCAGTAAAAGCAGGACTTGATCTGCCATATATTCTAGTTTACGTTTGAATGTTTGAATAAAAAGATAGCTGATGTGCGGACCACGGTTTTGCAGCGGACGCCTCTGTTTCTCGGTACATAGCCTCTGTATGTAAAAGAAGGTTGCTTCCGGCGAAGACACGGCTGTAAAGCGCCGCTGCTGCTACTTGCATTACGTTGCGTCGTGCTAGCACTGTGCCACGTGCTCGCTAGTGACGCCCCCGTTCATCAGATCGTTAATTACGCTACGGTGAACAGCCGCCACGGCGAGGTGAGTTTAAAATCACCCTCACACGTGAGTGATAGGCCGGGGAACCGAGCTTTTCCTAGGTACTAGGTTCATTTCTAGCTGAGAGCGACGCTTGCTTCCGCCACGGATAAGGCCAGAGTCGCCTCTCGCTTTTGGAGCGTGCACAAGTAATGGTAATAAGCATTATGAAAGCTATCTCATGGAAGGTTCCCGTACGGTTTTCTGTTTGTTATCCGTAATATATCTGCTCCATTTTTACAGACGACACGCATATATACAAGGTCAAGCGCAGTCCATACGACCGTGCCATGTTGAGGTACGTAGTCGTCCAACTATTTTTCCTCGCGAAAAAACAAGGGTCCTTCACTTTGTTTAAGCATGCCTCAAATTGTACCATAATCATGATGATCACACATCAAGTCCCTGTACTCTTGAAGCAGAAAAGAAATGCCTACAAGCTCCACCATGCACGCTAATAACCAGTAGTTCACGAAATAAAACATATAGGAGTACTAGCTTATAGTACATGCTACGGAAACGATACGTCGTTATAGATATTGTATACAAATAAAAGGCAATATATAGAAAAATGTTTAGGGAATCCAAAGGAGTCTGTCTGGTCAGCTCCGGGAAGGAAAGGATCATGCGTGCGGCGTGCCCACTGAAATGCTGCGGCCTTCAGCGTGCCATTCTGTTGGCCCGTTCGGACGCCTTTGGTTATGCATGGCCGTTGGTTTCACGCAACTTGCAGTTGCAGGTGTGTATGCATGCACTTGGTACCTGTCAGATGGCAGGGCCCTACAAAATGCGTTTCTTCGGGTGACCAAAAAATGCCTGCTACTGTATATTATTGCTGGGAAATTGGAATCACCAAGCCTTATTGAGGTTTAGTAGTCTGAATAAATGCAGCAGTGGTACTGCTACAGCTGAAAGTATATCAACATGTCGTTTGTAGCCAGCTAGCTACTCTGAATTTCAGGGGGTTTAGTACAGAGACGTTGCTTTCAGCGAAAGCAAATCACGATTCCGTATCCTTGTATAATATATATGGCATATTCCAGCTACCAGCGCCTTGATCAGAAAGGAAACACATATTAAGTCTGAAGAACAAAATGTCCTTAGTACAATTCAATAATGTAAGAGTGTTAAAGTTCAGGTTCCCAAATTCATAAAAAAAAAAGTTCAGGTTCCCATGCGACTTCTTATAGCACAGTACATAAGAATCAACGATTGTTTGATTGTAAGATAAATTCAAAGCATAGCTCCGTGTGGATAACACGCGCCTAATCCCTACTAAATCAAGAAGAAAGGAAAAAGTAAACATGAAAAAAAAGGCCTACTTGTCAAAGATCAGAGACATTTGAAGTCAATAATGGTGCCATGATGACCCGAGACTACAACATTATAGTACTGTCAAATGAACAAACAGAAGCAAGGACCTTTGACGCTTGTTCATATGGGGCATGCTTGGTAAAGCAACGACGCAGCAAACAAAGGAACGCCTTCAGCAGGTCAATTTCCTCGGATCGAATGTGGTTAGCACCAGTCACCAGATGAGTCCCAATCAACGTACAGAAATCAACTACGCTATCTATCTAAAATTACTCATAGGTGCAACTACGACTACTAAACCGGTACTAATATAATATTTTTTATGATAGAAAAAAAGAATAGTAACCTACTCCCTCCGTCCACAAATATAGTGCATATTAGCTCATTGTGCAAAGACCAAGGAGAAAACTGCTCCTCTTAATTGTACATACAGTTCCAATTAAACTCTTCATTTTAGTGGCTTAATAGTCGTGCTAATTAATTACGCATGCAAATCTCACATTGTGGTCCCATCATGCAGCCAATCACCTCCCCCGCCTCACCTCCCGCATGCCCATCTTTTGCATGTATGCCTATTTAATTCTAATTAAGTCTCATGGTTGCACAGAAAAACAAGGATCCGAACATAATACGCACTATATTTATGGAAAATTTGTTGTCCCTTATACGCACTATATTTGTGGACGGAGGGAGTACTTTTTGGGGCTATTGTGTTCTTGCCCTTAGTTTCAACTTCAATTGTGATTTTACCCCTGGTTTTCAAACTTTATGATTTTACCCCTGTGTTTTGAAAACGAAAAGTTTATCTACCCTTGGTTTTCAACGCCGTTAGGTCAAAGCAAGTTTGTTGATTTAAAAAATAAAATTAACTTTTGGAAAATAGGGAAAGGACAGAACTACCCTCTGTTACTTTCTTCCCTTGTCCATGACCTAAGCCAATAGCAACAGATACAATCGACAGATTTTCTATTGACCTAACCTAATGGCGGCGGTGGCGACGATTGCTGAGGCCGGCGGCGGCGGGTGCTAGATCTAGCGGCGCGGGGTGCCTGCGAGCTGCGTGCGGCCACGGCGTGCGGAGGGCGCGCGTGGCTACGGCGTGCGGAGGGCGCGGCGCGGGTGCGGCGAGCTGCGCGCGGCACGGAGAGGCGCGCGCGCGGCGAGCGGAGGGCGCGGCGTGCGGCACGGTCCGCCGCGGCGCGCGGCGTGCGGAGAGGCGCGGCGCGCGGCACAAGCCGGGCGCGGCGCGCGGCGAGCGGGAGTGCGCGGCGCGTAGGAGCGCGCGGCTAGCGGGAGGGCGCGACACGAGCGTGCGACGTGCGTAGGGCGTGACGCAAGCGGGGAGCAGAGCAGCGATTGCCGGACGCTGCACGGCGCGGGAGCGATGCTTAGAGCAGGAGCAAGGTAAGTCTTGAAGATGGAGACAACCTCTACAAGTGCAAGGTAAATTGAAGTTTCATTTCATGAATATTTCGCTTCACTTCATGTATAGATTGATTAGGTTGTTGTGATGATTTGTGGGGTCTGTTGTGTGGATTTGTAGGTCCAATCAAAAATTGGAAGTTATTATTAACGTTGGTTCATATTTCGCTTTGCTTGGATGATGAACCAAAGCGCTACTATCAAAGAACTACATTGCCATCATTTGTTGTTGAAAGACATAACCGTGTGCTACTAAATTTGATAGACTATATAGCTGCGAAATGCAATTGGGGTTCCAGACAATACATAACCTTGTGGCGTTCTTTGGGTGATGATGTTGCTATTGAGATTAAATCGATGAACAACTTCTAGAGTGGTTTGATCTTAATGTTGAGAGTGGAGTTGTGTGTGTTGATGTTGAAATCAAAGATTTCGGTGGGGCATTGCAATGTTCTCCAACTAAACGTAGATGCCACCCAAAAGTGAGAAAAAGAATGAGTGAAAAACCTAGTACCCCACCATTAAATATCAATCCTATTGCTTGTCCCTCTCAGTCTACACGAGATGAGACACTCCCAAATGAGCCATCCACAAATAAGAGAGCCACGAGATGAAACAGACTACAAATAAGAGAGCCACAAAGTCTAAAAAGGCTGCTATGCTTGCCACAAAACTCAAGAAAACACAAGATGATGAGAGTGACACCGAATCACTTAGAGCATTAAGTGATAGAAGATATGATTCGACTTGGCTGCATCATCCGACTACGAGGAGGATGATTCTGACTTTGACTTTGATCCAGGACAAAGAAATATTTGATGAGGATGATGTGGATGATATTCGAGTGTTTTCATATGATGAAGATGATCCATGTATTAATGTGGGTGTGGTATTCTCAGATCCTACGGAGTGTAAATCAGCAGTATTGCACCATGCCATTCTTCATGACCATGCTTTTGAAACTTTGAAGATAGATTCAACAAGATTTACAGCCATAAGCAAGAAGGCGAGAAGAAGGTTGCCCATGGCGTTTTCATGCATCTACGGGCAAGAAGTACCTTGGTTGCAAGGTAAAACTTGTTCTGTTTTTTTTCTTATATTGACATAGGTAGGATACTCATAAATTGTTCATTGCTACAGGTTAAGAAGAGTGGACCACTGCACATATGTGGTTCAGCTAACCGAGTGTGGTGATACAATGGCATCAAATAAATGGGTTGCTGATAGGGCTGTTGATTTGTTGAGGGATAACCCCGCAATGAAGCCTAAGGAGCTGCAACTTGAGCTGAAAAAAAGTTCAAGTTTGAAGTCCCATATGATAGGGTTGTTAGAGGCAAGGAAAGGGCACTTGACAAGATAAATGGGAAGTGGGATGACAGCTATGATTTGTTGCCTACCTATCAACTTGAGCTTCTAAGATCTGTTCCTGATAGTGTTGTTGAGCTAGATACTGAAATCCATGGTGGTAATGTGTGTTTTCGACGGTTCTTTGTAGCTCTCAAACCATGCATTGATGGGTTTCTAGATGGGTGCAGACCCTATATTGCTATGGACAGTACTCACTTGACAGGAAGGTCAAGAGGTCAATTGGCATCAGCTGTCGCTGTGGATGGTCGTAACATGCTATTTCCAGTGGCTTATGGAGTTATAGAGACGGAGTCCAAGGACAGCTGGATATGGTTTATCCAGAACTTGAAGACTGCTATTGGTACTCCTACAGGTTTGATCTAAGCAATTTAATCTTCTAATTTACTCTTGTTGTCCTACTATTAAGTTACTAAAATGGTACTATTTTGATGCACAGGGCTGGTTATCGGTACGGATGCTTGCAAAGGACTCGAAGAGGTCTGTGCATGAAGTCTATCCAGGTGTGGAGCATAGGGAGTGCATGAGGCACTTATGGAAGAACATGAAGAAGCATTACTATGGTCCACTTTTCTCTCAGAATATGTGGGCTGCTGCTAAAAGCTTCACACTTGAGAAGTTTAACTATCACATGGGAAAGATAGAAGAAAAGGCTCCAGGACGCTCGTGGCTGGTTGGATGATCACCATCCATTTATATGGACAAGAAGCAAATTCTCTGAAGTATCTAAGGTAGATTACATCAATAACAACCTCTCTGAATGTTTCAATAGTTGGATCTCAAAAACCAAAGATCAACGAGATAGTAGACATGCTTGATAAGATAAGGACAATGCTAATAACTAAGTTTGTGGAAAGAAGCAAGATTGCTAGAAACATGGCGAGCACAATAATTCCTTCTATTATTCAAGAGTTAAATACAAAAAGTAAGAAGATAAAGGATCATGAGGTCTTAATAGTTGGAGGTGTCGGTCTTGAAGTAACTCGTGTCCACAATTAGGCATGCAATCAACTTGGATCAAAAGACATGCACCTGTAGGGTATGGCAGGTGACCGGTTTACCGTGTAACCATGCTTTAGCATTTATTGCCAAGCTTAGTAGAGAGGTTCGGATGGAGCAATTTGTTCATGAATACTACTCTCTTGAAAAATTGAGAAAGGCCTATGGAGGCATTTTCAATCCAATGACATCCAAACATCAGTGGCCACGTGTTATAGGCTACAAAATCTACAAGCCTAAATTGAGAAGAAAACCTGGAAGACCAAGGGTTTCTAGGATCAAAGCGTCCGATGAAGCTGGTTCTAAGAAGAAGAGGCAATGTTCTGAATGCCATGAATTAGGACATACAGCTAAGTATTGTCAAGGAGGACCCACTTGCTAAAGAAAAGAGGAGGAGGCTCTCATCTTCTAATGCATCAGCGAGTGGGTAGCAATGATGCAAGTGCTGCTGAAACATCAAAGTAAGTGTGCTGAAATCAATCATTTCTTGATTTATACAATTCCTTACCATATCAACTAACTCAAGTTTATTCTTGTTATATAAAGTGCAAGTGCTACTTCAAGTGCAAGTGCTTGCTTGGAAGAGGAAGAGGAATGGCAAGAGGAGGAAGAGGAAGAGGGAACCTAGCTGCATGGTTCGGAGTTGAATGATCATGTGTTACTCTTGTTGGACTTGTAATATTGAGGCTTTTGTTGGACTTGTTGTCTCTTTTGAACTTGTTATGATGCTTTTGATGGAACTTGCACAATGTCAATGCATGTTGTCAAAATATTGATGCAATTTGCTTAAAATTGCTGCTGAAATGTTGTTGAAATGGTGAGAAAATGTTATCACAATGGTGCTGAAATGTTGTTGTAATTTTGTCCAAATAATATTGTAATCTGGTCTAAATTTGAAATTCAAAATTTAATAGTATTTCAAATATATATAAATTATTTGGTTCTAATTTCTGTTACAAAACTATTCGCTGAGTTAAATTGTCACAAATCTGAAAATAAGGGTAAAATCACAAGATAGAAAGAAAGTAAGGGTATAATCACACGGGCAATTCTGTCTTTTTACGTTGCAGTTAACCCCGTCAACAGCCCATAACGGAGCCAGGGGTAAACTCCACGTTCGTTTCCGAAACACAGGGGTAAAATCACAAAGTTTGAAAACCAGGGGCAAAATCACAATTGGAGTTGAAACTGAGGGCAAGAACACAATAGCCCCTACTTTTTTGTCAAACGGAAGCGCGTCACTTTCTTCATGACAAACGTAGCAGGCCGAAACTTCATTACGAGATGGGCCTCATAAGCTTCATTTACACCGATAACAGGCTTTCCCGGACCCAAAGCAAAGCAGACGAGCTCCGTCAAGCCCAGGTCCACTAATTACGATCCTCCCGAAAGCAGCGCAGCGTGTCAAATCACACTTTACTACTCCTAAACTGGATAGACTGACGAGCGACTACGATGGATCATCTCGAAGCCCACACGCAACGACGAGCATGCTATGTTGATGGGTCACGTGACGTCACTCCTCGTGGACTCCTCCGGCCTCCTGCTCTTCTGGTCATAGTTTTCTTCTCCCCTCCCTTCTCTTCGCGTCGTCTTCCTCCTCTGCTACGATGGCGAAGCTCACCTCGGAGCTGCTGCGGCCGGTGGACGCGGCGCACGCGCTCGACGAGGCGGCGCTGCTGCGCTACGCGGCCGCCAACGTCCCCGGCTTCCCCGCGCCCGCGCCGGCGCTGAACCTCACCCAGTTCGGCCACGGCCAGTCCAACCCCACCTATTGCCTCGAGGCGTCCGCGCCCGGCGGAGCGACCAAGCGCTACGTGCTGCGGAAGAAGCCGCCCGGCGCCATTCTCCAGTCCGCCCACGCAGTCGAGCGCGAGTTCCAGGTCCGATTGATTTCCCCCAGCCCCTCTGCTCGTCGCAATTCGATCGGCTGTGCAGGGTGATCCGTTCAGTTCAACTTCTCAGACGTTTACCGTAGTGGATTATAATCTGATATTTCTCTAGAATCAGAAGCTTAGCGTTGGTCAAATAGTCGGATTGGAATAGTGAATACAGTGTTTTCATAACATCGAGTAGAATAAGCTTCTTCTGTATTAGTAAACAAATTACAGAACCGTACTAATCTCCATCTCGACCTGTGATATTTTGTATATGCCGTTTGATCACATTTCATCGTCTGATCAAATGAAATTTGATTGCTCTCGATCTATGTTGATCAGTCAGAACATTGATAGAAGACCATCATGAACCATCACCATCCTTAGTACCCTGTAAATTCAGCTATTTAGTTGAAATTGCAAAGACAATGTATGTTTGATACTAACTAGATAGTTTATTCTCTGTGTTCAGTGTGAACATTTTTAATTGCCTAGTGTTAAAATCTGGATAAATTGTGACAATATAGGCAATGGATTGCTTACATAGCTTCTTCGTATGAAATGCTTCTTATGCACTGTTTTCTGATGGACATATGAGCTTACCTCCACGAGATATTTTTGTCTGGGAAGCAGGTTCTCAAAGCTCTGGCTCACACCGATGTTCCCGTCCCAAAGGTGTATTGTCTGTGCCAAGATGCAAGTGTAATTGGGACTCCTTTCTACATAATGGAATATCTAGAAGGACTTATATATTCCGACAACAAGTTGCTGGTATGCTGATTGTTTACATTTTCTTTAGATTGTCATTTCTTTATATTTGGCTGTGTACACTTATATACCAATCAGTTCATCAATCTGTTGTTACAACATTTGTTCCAGAGTAATATTTGATATATATATCTCATACTACCAAGCAGTCATTTTATTTAGCTTATTGTAGCTTATGGTGCAAATACGTGGTGGATACCTTTATGCTATGGTTGTGACATGCCATCTTAAACTGTGATTTCTACATCTTTTTGTTTCAGGGCGTAACTCCAGCCAAAAGACAGACTATATATTTTTCTGCTGCTGAAACTTTGGCTTCTATACACAAAGTTGATGTGAATGCCATTGGACTGCAAAAGTATGGGAGAAGAGACAACTACTGCAAAAGACAAGTAGGTGTTAAGTGATCATAGCTTGCATGCTGATTCATACCATCTCCCTGTCTTACTTGTTTAATGTAGTATTTCAGTAACATATGCTAAACAAGAGCTCTATAAGTTTTTGTGTCCTATCTCTTCATATGTTTGTAAATGATGAATATACTCTTAAGTGACACTTGTCTTTTTTTAGTTTAGAAGTGATATATGCATGTAATTTGCCACTATTTTTTGTTATGCTTTATGAATACTACCTGAAAACTTAAGTTTAATCACACAAGAAAGTTAAAAATGAGAGTTATAGCTACTAGATTCGATTCTGTATTGCTAGCTATGATTCTCCATTTTGACGTGAAGATAATTCCCATCCTCTGGTTCAGGTAGAAAGATGGGAGAGGCAGTACCTTTCATCCACAGGTGAAGGAAAGCCTGCACGTTATCAGAAGATGCTTGATTTAGCTGGTTGGCTGAAAGAAAATCTACCATCGGAAGATTCATCAACAGGTCTGGGAACAGGTCTCGTTCATGGTGATTACCGTGTTGACAATCTGATTTTTCACCCAATAGAGGTTAGTGTTTTAGCATTGCAAAGTATCTGTAGATCCATCTACCCAGGTTGTATAACTTGACTTCTTGGATGTGGTATGTTTGTCTACAGGATAGAGTGATTGGCGTACTTGATTGGGAACTATCTACTTTGGGGAATCAGATGTGTGATGTTGCTTACAGCTGCTTGGTATGAAGTACTTTCTTATTGAGCATTGTTAGAAATATTAGCCTTCAGTTGCCCATAATTAGCATGACACATTGTGCTGTTATTCTACAAAGGCACACCGTTAAATGTGATACTGTTACCTGTACCCCTTGGAGTGATATGCCATTTACTAGCTATCACGTATGTGAGACACATATAATCCCCAGTGTTTCCTGGAGATTATCAGCCCTAAATGTTTCCTGGAGACCAGCTAACACTTGGGGGTGCGGGACGACTTTAGTTTCTACTATCAGTCTTTTGCTTCTGTTACACATGACGTTGTGGACTTCAGTTCTTTTGTGATGGAAGTGAGTAATCTCGATTCAAAATAATAATAACAACAACAATAATATCCAGTGTTTTTAATGTTATTTTTACTTGGCTAATAGGATGACACATTAACCCAAGAAATTTGTGCAGTGAAAGGTTTTCCTGAGCAGTTGCTCATGATTCTGTATCATTTAGACAAACGTTTTTTCCTAGCTTTTGTATGTTGCAACTGTGCAACACTCACGTTGGTGTTCATCATAATGATATTTTGTTACAGGCATATATTATTGATGCAAGTCTTGGTGAAAGTGCTTCTTATGGAGGATTTGAACAAACTGGCATTCCAGATGGTGTTCCTCGACTGGAAGAGTACCTAGCTGCATACTGCGCTTTTTCTGTAAGTAGATGGCTGTAATTTTGAGACCAACAGCCAAATTTTACTTGCTCGTTCTCTTCACCTCTCTTGTTATGTAATGTTTCTCAGGGAAGACCCTGGCCTGCTGCCAATTGGAAGTTCTATATTGCCTTCTCGCTATTTCGTGGAGCATCTATTTATGCAGGAGTTTACCATAGATTTACAATGGTACGTGTCTTCAGATTTGGAATTTGTAACCTAAGTATCTTATCTGTTCTCATGTATTTGAACTGGCACACAGGGTAATGCTTCTGGTGGTGAGCGCGCTAAATTTTCTGGCAGGATTGCCAATCTCATGGTTGACCGCGCATGGGATTTCATAAATAGAGCAAATATCTTGGGAGAGCAGCCTGCAAAGGGTGATCATGTTTCTACCTTTCCATATGGGGTGTCAGTTTGTGGGCAGGCTGTTTTAAGTTTTACTACTTCGATCGCCGTTGACTTTTTAAGTTATATCTGACCATTCGTCTTATTCAAAATATTATTTCAATATATCTTTGTAGATTATATTTCATATTTGATTAGTGATAAAGTCAACAGTACATCTATTTTGGAACTATGGGAGTAGTGCTTTACTTTATCTTAAATGCTGTCCCATAGACTGAACTGCACAAGTTCTTAAATCGTACTCCCTCCGTCCCAGAATGTTTGGCATTCTAGCACCATCTAATTTTCCCAAAATATTTGGCGTTCTCACTTCCCGAGGCACCTTTTCCTTTTCCCAACACATCTCTATCTCTATCTCTCTCCTTCTCGTTTTCTGCGCACCTACTTTTACCAACTTTTCTTAATCCCTGTGCCCACTCCTACAATGCCAAATATAATGGGACGGAGGGAGTATTAGTTAACTAGGTGCAAAATCATACCTTCATATAGTAAAGATTATGGTCTTTAGTTTTGGAGGGAGCATGGAAGCACCCTTTTTGTTTTTTTCCCCCTCAAGTTTTGGGGCTTCACCTATGGGTTTCATCTCTAGCCTATCCCAACTTGCTTGGGATAAAAGGCTTTGTTGTTGTTGTTGTTGTTGTTTGGGGCTTCACCTAGTGCTTTCCAAAGTTTACCATTCTAATGTATTGGTGTAGTTAACTGACCACCCATCCCCTCTGATATTAGGTATTCAGAGCTCAAAAGCTCCATGGCACGAATTTGGTAAAGAGCAGAAAGGCTCAACTTCCATAGGAGATCAAGGTAGATTTGTTCCTAGTGAAAAGGTGATGCAGCTTAGAAAGAAATTATTGAAGTTTCTTGAAGATCACATATACCCAATGGAGGAGGAATTCTACAAACATGCTCAATCAACCTCAAGATGGACGATTCATCCCGAAGAAGAAAATCTTAAAACACTAGCAAAGAAGGAGGGTCTATGGAACTTGTTCATTCCGGTATATTTATTTTCTATTTAAAATCCTCCATGTTTTTATCATCCAGTAAATTTAGCACATTATGAAGAATGCAGGGTGAATTTATTAGATGCTGGCTTCTTTCATGCTGATTAAAATTGTTGGTCTGCAGCTAGACAGTGCAGCTAGAGCTAGGAAGCTATTATTTGAGGACCATTCTCTTGTTTCTCCTGGAAGTTCAAATGATCTTTTGCTGGGTGCTGGTCTCACAAATCTTGAGTATGGGTATTTATGTGAGATTATGGGTAGATCTGTCTGGGCTCCACAGATATTTAACTGTGGGGCACCTGATACTGGGAACATGGAGGTAAGTCAAAACGTGCTCCATTCTTTTATTGGTCTAACTAGTTCATGTTCTACTTTTGGCTCAGGAATTTTGGAAGCACTATGTAGATTTATTTATTAACCGTTAATTAATTATATTTGGTAAACTTAGTCTTATTCCATTTCCAAGTTATATATGTGTGAGTAGTAGTTGGTGTTATTCCTGCCAAAGGAGCCCGGTTATCTTCGATGTGCTAATCATATATGGAATGAGATTCAAGCATGTCTATCTTCCCTGTTTTAATTTCATTTCATCATGTTTGGGTCACTAATTATGGTTGGAACAAATAATTTCCTTCTGACAGTTTATGATACTGATATGATTACAGGTCCTATTGAGATATGGCACAAAGGAGCAACAGAAGCAATGGCTAGTTCCGTTGTTGGAAGGAAAAATTCGTTCTGGATTTGCTATGACAGAACCACGTGTTGCGTCTTCGGATGCAACAAATATAGAGTGCTCAATATCAAGGTAAAAAGGAGAAAAATATTAACTTGCATGTTAACAGTTTCTCATTTTGGTCAATATTTTGTTGTGGTGATTGCTTCAATTTCTGCACACATCATTATTCTGGAATTAAGAAGCTATAAATCTTGCTTATATTTACATAGAAGCAACAATATGCTGGCCTCTTCTTGTGATAGCATAGCTAATCCCCATTGTTTTGTATCACACTTTGTGCATTATGTGTACTTATGAGTCCAACCTCCCGTTTGCCTCAGGCAAGGAGATTTCTATGTGATTAATGGAAGGAAATGGTGGACCAGCGGGGCTATGGACCCTAGGTGCAAAATCCTGATACTAATGGTAACTTACCTTAATGCTGAAAGTTGTGTGGCCATGACTGATACATCCATTTCTATTAACATCGAGGATATTTATTTTATCCAGGGAAAGACAGATTTTTCAGCACCTAAGCATAAGCAGCAGTCAATGATATTAGTGGATATTAATACTCCAGGGGTGCAGATAAAGCGACCATTGTTAGTCTTTGGATTTGATGATGCACCTCATGGACACGCTGAGATTACTTTTGAGAATGTGCGTGTTCCTGTAACTAATATCCTCCTTGGGGAAGGACGGGGTTTCGAGATTGCTCAAGTAAGCAGTACCTTGCTGTTATTTCCAGTTGTATAACATGAAACTTCGATGTTGTCTTATATAGATGCTCTGCAGGGAAGACTTGGTCCTGGAAGACTGCATCATTGCATGAGGCTGGTAGGAGCAGCAGAACGTGGCATGAATCTTATGGTTGAGCGGGCCCTAAGTAGGACCACATTTGGAAAAAGGATTGCACAGCACGGTTCCTTCCAATCGGATCTTGCTAAGGTTTTAAAATCCTCTTTGCTTTACTTACATAGTTCGTTTGACAATCCTTGAGTTAGTAAACAATGTGGTCCTTTTCACAAACTTTTAGGTCTCGCATGGGCCTGAAACCTTTTTCCCTTATCTATACAGAATGTTTATTCGTACAAGTGATGGTCCTTACAACGACATACTAAGCTCCTGATTTTTGCTTTTGTTGCCTTAATGTTTTTCTTTTCTGAGAGCAATTTTGCTTTAATGCCTTTAGTCAAGATACACAGCATGTGGAGTGCTGATTGATCAATTAATGCTGGTCTCAGTTGTGACTCGTTTTCTGCCTTTTCATTCTCTTTTCTTTTCATGCCTTGTATTAACATATGTTTCTTTGCATTCTGCTAATATGTGGATGTATATCCAGTGCCGGATTGAATTGGAGCAGGCTAGACTTTTGGTCCTTGAAGCTGCTGATCAACTCGACCGTCATGGGAACAAGAAAGCCCGTGGCATCCTTGCAATGGCCAAGGTAAATTAACGTTCAGCACTTTCTTTTTAACCGTGGTAGCAGTAAATAACATTTGAGTGAATATGTAGGTTGCAGCTCCAAATATGGCCCTGAAGGTGCTTGATATGGCAATGCAAGTTCATGGTGCGGCTGGTGTGTCCTCTGATACGGTCTTATCGCACTTGTGGGCAACGGCTAGGACACTGCGTATCGCGGATGGCCCCGATGAAGTCCATCTTGGGACAATCGCGAAGCTGGAATTGCAAAGGGCTAGGCTTTGAGTTCATAGTGGAGTAGAGTTCAGAGAATAATTGAAAGGAACGGCAACATCTGAGGTAAGGTTAGGAAAATGGCTCGTTGTTGTCTGTCCACAGAACAATATTTGTCCTGTTGTACATTGGATATGCACTACAGTAAGTACCCTTTGGATATGAATTGGATGTGTGTTTTACAGCAGAGAGGAATCAGATGAGGTGTTATTTCTTTCCAACTTGCAACCACTAGCCTTCGGCTGTTACAGATTTGAACCAAAAATCGTATGAAAAAAGTTAACTCAACCCCAGTGTATAGGGGAAGGAGCTGGAGTTCAGCCACAGGTCTCCCTGCACGAAGTTGAGGACGGTGAAGTTGCTGGCGTCCGACGCGTTGGTGAGGACATGGTACCCGGGCCAGGTGACTCTGGCCGACGTGTCTGCGCCAGGTCCCCGGTTCATGTACTCGGCGTAGTAGAGCGTGTCGAGCGCGAAGGTGCCGTTCCACTCGAGCCACCCCTTGGGGTGGATGAGGCTCTCCATCTTGGTCTGCATGAACACGGTCCTGGAGTAGGCCTTCCACGGGCGGCCAAGGTAGGACGAGAAGTTGGCCTGCACGTTGATGAGGTCTGCGGCGGCGGCGACCTTGCCGCCGTGCACGGCGATGCCGGTGTTCTGGTTGGGGTCCTCGCGGCCCTGCGCGGTGAAGACGTTCTTCTGGTTGGGGTCCGGGCGGCGCGCGTAGAGGTTGCAGTTCTGGAGCACGACGGCGGCGTCGCCGAAGACGAAGTCGACGGTGCCGTAGACGTCGCAGTCGCGGTAGAACTGGCGGAGGGAGTGGACGTAGAGCGTGTCCTGGTATCCGGAGAAGCTGCAGCGGTAGAAGGCGGAGAGGTCCGCGTTGACGCGCAGCGCCACCGCCTGGTGCTTGCTCGGACCCGCCGCGTTCTCCACCGTCAGGTCACGGGCCAGGAAACCCGTGCCAACCACCGCTGCAGTAATTCAGTTCATTAACAAGTCTTTTAATTCCATCCATAAATGGAGAGTTTTGCACCATTAGCATGCACATAATTAAACCCTGTGGGCTGTGGCCTAGGCGCAGTGCGACCATACACCGCTGGTAGGCACAACAAGTGCATGTGAGGGGCACACGTACGTGAGCACCGACAAATTACAAAGAGGGCGAAAGTGGCGTGCCAACCATACACTCAGCGTCTAGCCAGCCGTTTGGTGCCGGCCGCAGTTACGATCACCACCGATTTCGGCAGCAAAAGCGCGTGTTTGCTTGCGTCCAGCGGCCACGACAAGGGCGCACGGCGCACGAGGGACGCCACGCCGGTGAGACAGGTTCCTTCTCACTCCGTTCATGTCTATTTGCCCTTGTTCCTTTGCTAACGGTGGTATCTTGCATTGTTCTGTACTAAGATGCAAGAGGGAAAATACTAGTCCTGAATACTGCCGTACCTAGTTGCAGTAGTCTCTTGATTTGCTGCAGCAAGTACCAAGATTATTGAGTGGAGAAGTGATCCGAGCTACAGTGATGAATCTGTCGGTGTCTACATGTTGTCTCCTCTCTTATTATCATGTGCACGAGAGGAGAATACAACAACTACTACAAGAAAGTTGAGCCATGCCCGCAGGGACCAGCCTGATCGAGACCAATCGCCATCCACTCAACAGAAAAAAGGAAAAAAGCTTGAGACACAGGAGAAGCGTGCCCAGCTCAGCTAGTAGACAGCAAGCACATTCTAAATCGTCTCTGGCACAACACAAGATGAAAGGCATTCCATTCCATGGTCTTATGATTTGGTGCCCTTTCCTTTGGCGAGCACCGGTGGTTGAACGCGCACTACTATGGCACAATTCACTGGATAATTCGCTTTGGCCATCGACTGAACCGTGCCCGCTGCTCTCCCTCTGCTTGCTGTCGCCGCTCAAGAGCAGAGCATTCGCGCGCGTTAATGTGGGTTAGCTCTCACCTAACCCATCCCGTTCTTGCCGCATAGTAACTCCAAATGCAAGGACCAAGCAGCCTGTGCTGTGGTACAAGAATAAGATAAGCGGCGGCGTTCCGTTTAGAGAGAACAGTCTCCGTGTGCGGCGTGTACTGTGCAGTGCCTTCAATTAGCGGGAACACGGACACGCAGACTTGCTTCTGGCCTCCTGCGCTGGCTGTGCAATCTACTATGGCCCCGTTGTTTCCACCCTCTACTGTCACATCGAAGAGAATCTTACTTATTTAGTAGTAATTTTATTAATTTAATAACAAAACCTATGTCGCGACCCTCCTCTAATTTGCGAGACGAATCTAATGATCCTAATTAATCTATGTTTTGCTACAGTGATGCTACGAGTAAACATCTTCTAATAACACTATAATTATCCTCGTTGGATTCGTCTCGTGAATTAGATAGGGAGTCTGCAATTAGTTTCGAGATTAGACTTTATTTAGACTCAAAATGATAAAATTCACTTCGATTTGACCCTCTAAAAATTAGATAGGGGAAACGAACAGGCCCTATATTCGTTTTATTTATCATCGCAAACATTAAAGCTGTTGCCTGAGTAGGTATCAGGTGATGCCAAATTAGTTAATCAATACTCGTGGCCCTCTAGATTTCAATGTACGCAGACATCCCACTAGGATTAAAAACTTGTATACTAGTACTAACTACAAAATTGATTCGCATCGAGGAAGGAAAAAGTTGCTGCCTTTGTTTGTCCTGATGACCGTACCGCCGGGTCCATTCCGGATTTCCGATGTGAGAGTTGAGTAGTATGTGTCCAGTCGCTGGCACGACTCATGAGTCTTTGCTATGCGGTGCACGGCCACACCTAGTAGTATTAGTTAGTGCTAGAAACCAGAACAGAGGCCAGCTCCGCACTAGAAACGCTCGTGATCAATGTACTCATCCATACACTAGTATACGGGCGCTCACGAGTTGGAGGAGCAGGCGTTGTCGGCGTCTAGAAAAAATTAGAGATGTTCAGGCAGCCTGGTCCGGCAATGGCTGGCAGGAGCTCGTGCAATCATCGAATTCTATCTAGTAAGTATACTTGAATTTTGGCCCTACAGCATCCTACTGTTGTAATCCAAGGAGCCACGATGCTAGTAGCATAATAGTACTGTGGAAGCAGTAAATAAAAAATAGGGAGAGTAAAAAAGACAGACCTAGCGTTGCTGATCGGAAGGTGGTGGAGTTGTCGACGACGTTGCGGCTGGCCTTGATGACCGTCTTCCACATCCCGTCGCCGACGAACATGATGTTGGTCTTCTCGCTGCCCACCTCCACGTTCTCCATGTACCCGCCCGCCTTTATGTAGATCACGTACCTCGTCTCGCTGTTGTTCGGCGCCGCCGCCACCGCCTCGCCCACCGTCCTGAAATTCCCGCTCCCGTCCTTGGCCACCACCGCGTTCGCCGCCGCCGGACCTCCCTGCTGCTGAAGCCTTCTCCGGTCAGCCGCACTCACCCATTCCGGGAACCCGCGCCGCACGCGCCCGTACCCCTCCAAAGGCACTTCCTTTTCTTCTTCCTTTCCGCCGGCGAGGCGCCGCTGCTGCTTCTGCTTCTGCTTCTGCTGCTGTTGGGAGGGCAGGCGGCGGAGCATGGCGAGGGAGTTGGACACGAGGTGGGCCACGTGGTAGATGCGGCCCTGGATGTAGGGCCGCACGCGCCCGTCCTCCGACGCCGACGGCCCGGAGAACCCGTCCAGGCAGGTGTACTGGTTCGTCAGGGCCGCGGACAGCACGGTCTGCACGCCGGCCACGGACTCCTCCGCCGTGCGGTTGCTGGACGAGAGCTCCGCCGCCGCCGTGCCGAGCTGCGCCAGCGTGTGCCCGAACAGCTCCAGGCAGTCGGCGAGGGCCAGCCGGTCGCGCACGCGGAGGCCGCGCGGCCGGCTCGAGGTAGGAGGAGCAGTTGGACGCCGACGCGCGCACGGCGGCGGCCGCGCGGCCGACTACCGCGGAGATCACGTCGCCGACCGGCTTCTGCGCCAGGTTCGGGATGGTCGACAGCGTCGACGTGCACACGTCGCGGTGCAGCGTCCCGGCGCAATGCCGCTCCACGGCCGCCGCGTCGAAATTGCAGTCGCCATCGCTGGCGGCGACGGCGAACGCCTTCTTCTCCGTGGGGAACGAGACCAGCAGCAAGAGCAGGACGGCCGCTGCTTTCTTTACTGTCGCAGCGGGAAGCGGCATTTTTTGGTGGGATCACTGTTCACTGTGAGGACTGAGGAGCCAGACGTGACAAGGACAGGAATATGTGTGATTGGAGGAGCCAACAGGCCTTCCTTATAGTTATAGCAGCATCATACTACTACATGCGAGTAGATGGAATTAGGAATGGGATTTTTGGAATCTTTCTTTCTTCATTTTATTATTACCCGATTCAGCATTGACTTAACCAAGTTGTCAGCTCACAAACATTTCTTTTTCTGCATTCATCTCCATCTTGCCGTTTCTAGCAGTGGCTCTGAGGAGCAGCACTCAACTTCCTTTCTCAGCCAAAGAGGAATCGATTTAGGCCCTGTTCGGCTGATGTACAAGCCGGCTTATAGTAGCCTTCTTCGCTGCTGCTGCTACTCACGTAATCAGCCGAGACCAGCCGGCTTACATGCCAGCCGAACAGGGCCTTAATTGATTATTGAACGGAATTAATTGACAATAGACATAGAGAGGGAGCTCCGCTTGTTATCGTTACAAGAAGACGCGTGATTCAACTGGCCCAACCATGTTATCTGTTGGACAATTTCTAGTGTAAAAGCAGATCCAGTTGTCTCGATATGCTACTTATATATAGCTTTCTGAAAGATAAATTAGAAAGCTAGGACGTCGTTAGCACCGCACAAAAAAACAGTAGAGCCTGAGAAGCAAGCAGTACAGCCCATGTTCCTCCCTCTATCTTCGACCCGCCCAACTCTGTTGTTGCCTGATGATGCAAGATTGGAGGAATTATAATGCGCAGTACAGTATGAAAAGCTCGAGATTGAAATTATGCAGCAACAGGAACTGGGCTTGTCCCAGTTGGCTAGGTGGTGGAGGATGTGGTTATGCACCCTAGCCATCCAGGTTCGAGTCCCACAACCTCGAATTTGAGTGCCTATTTCTGATCGTTTTCTTCTCCAATAAAACCACCTGACTCCTCCTAGGTCTTCTTTTTTTTTTTTAAATTATGCAGCAACCATCTCAATGGACTCAAAGACGCAAATGAGCAGCGGCAACGGCTGCTCGTCCGACAACATCCCGGAATTACCCGTGTGTCGACTCACGAGCGGCGTCGTCTCCAATAAAATGAAAAGATACGCAAACTTGTACTTACCCATGTGTGCGTACAAAATATACGCCTCGGTATTCGAAAGTTCTTGACTTGGATAGGGTCCTTATTTGGAGAAAGATGCGCAAATGTCAAAACGGCCACGTGAAACAAGATGCATGTCCGTGTTGGCACGTTCAAGCCCGGTAAGCTTAGATCGACCTGTGACTTTTATTCTCTGGGGGCGGCGGAGCATCCCGTTTTTGTTCCTGTCGTTCGCGAGACGAGGAGCAGTCGCACACAGGTACAGGAAGCACATCAGGACAAGGCAAATGATCAATGTATATGCTACTACTTGTGTACAGGAATGCCACATTCTCCTGCTCCTTTTAGTGGCCAGCCCACGGAGTGCGCATCATCTGGCATGTCATATCCGGAACCCTAAATATTAAAGATCTCATTATAATTTTATTTAGAGTACCTGAGTACTCGTGCATTGCTATGAAAATGAATTAAAAAAAGTTTTCATTGAGTTATTAACTAGTACCATATTTGAATGCAGCTAGCTCTTCTTGCTACATTGCTTTATACTTCATTAGCACCTCCACGAAAAGAATATTATGCAACAATCTCCGTCGTTGGAAAGGAGAGTAAGTAGAAATATTCAATTGTAGTGCACATCATCTCCACATGTATGCGTAAAAAGACAGGGACGTTCATTTGCAAAGAAGTTTTGCTAGGACTTTCAAAACTTGGACTATAACTGAAATAGTTGTGTGCTATACCATAATGCATTGTATCTTTGTGCTATAACATTAACCCAAATATGGATAAAGCTGAATGAATGTTGACTCAAGTGACATTTTGCATTTTCATCATGAGGTGATGTATCTTTTTAATTATGTAAAAGACTCATAACTGGCTGACATGACCGATCGAGAAGATGCTACGCAAGAGCCTACTAATCACTTAGTTTAAAAGAAAAGGGGGCAAAAGAACCAACAACAACTCTAAATACACAGATGAAAGATGAAACTCGGAAATTAAGATGGTGGGAATCTCAGCAACTCTAGAGTTTGTGGTGAACGATATGCTTTCCAACCAGGACAAGAATATCATCCTCATGTTGTGGACTATTGTAGGAACACACAGTTATTTTTTGTAAAAGAAAAAGAGAATAACAACACAAATAGGAAAGGAGTCAAAGGGGCCATGGCCCCTGCCATCTACAGTAGTTTCGTAACGGAGAGCTTAATTGGTATGATCATGTGGCATCACGGTTTTTAGAGATGGTGGGCAAAAATTGTAATCCTACCATAGTTTCTTAATACAACTTCGGCTATTGATTGTGAAAAAAGAGAGGAGTGTTCTGATGAAAATAATGGTCATTATTTTTTTCACAACTAACTATAGTTAATTGAATCCAATGGTATAGATTTAATTTTGAAAATTAACAATTAATAACTAGTACGGAAGGTAATTTTTGGCTCTATATATCGTCATCAATTTGCCGTATGGAAAGATGGCCGGACACACCAACCCCACTATGCCTGCGTGCAGAGAAAGGCCGGGCCGGGCGGAGGAGAAGTAGTGACCTTTCGTCCTGGCTCCAACATACCAACGGAGATCAGCTGCGGCGAGGAGCGTGCGTGCATCGGTGGATGTGAACGGCGGGCATGCTGCGTCGTCGAAGGACTCATGGCTTTGACGACCAGACCACAGTGCCGCCGCCGCGCAGTTCTGTCTCTTTCCATAGTGTTGTATCGCCCTATCGCCCTGTTCGTTTCCTATCCTCAAAATTTAAGCATCATGTCAGAATCTTATTGTTTATGAATATTTGATCAATTTAATGCATTGTTCGTTTCCTATCCTCTAAAATTTAAGCACTGTCACATCAAAAGAATCTTATTGTTTATGAATATTTCGATCAATTTAATGACAAAACCCTTTTGACAGATTGGTGCTAATTTTCGAGATGAATCTAATGAGGTTAATTAATTTAATTTTTGCTAAAGTGATGCTACAGTAATCGTCTTCTAATCATGATTTAATTAACCTCATTAGATTCATCTCAGTAAATTAATACTTAAATAGTGTTCAAATTTGAACTTATGAGGAGTTAAAGTTCAAAATATAGTCAATTAAACTTTAAATTAAATTCAAATTTGAACACTATTCAAATAACTCGCAATTATGAAAGACAACCTAATCCTAACAAAAATAGGTATGTAATTTATTTTATAATTAGATTTTATTTAATCTCTTAAATATTAAGATTCTTTTTGATGTGACAATTTCAAGTTTAGAGCTGAAAACGAACAGGGCCAAAGCCCATCGTCCTGCCCCAAGGAGACATGGGCACCCATTTACACATTTATCTTGGCCCACGCTGTCTCGAAGCTCCTGGGCGCCACCGCCTCCATCGCGTCGTCGTTCCAGCACGTTCCAGACACCAGGGGGAGTCTCGACTCGTGTCTTCCACCTCATTCGCGACCCTCCGGGTGCCCGCCACGTGTCCACCACTCTCCCACCTCACCTCCGATCCGGGACCTCTTCTCTCTCGGCGGCAATGCACGGCGCCCACACCCGCTATATAAATCAATCACCGCCAAGCTGAAGCCGAAGCAGGGGTCAGAGTCAAGTGAAGCAACAAAAAACACAGGGAAAAAGATGGCAACGACGGCACGAGTTCTCCGGTTCATCGCAGCGAGGCCACCCTTCCACGGCAACAACCTCCAGGCGCGCCGCCGCGCCCTGTCCGCGTCCACTGCCTCGACGACGGAAGCGGGCGGCGCCGGCGATCCGGCGCTGCACTCGGGCGACGCGCCGAGCGAGGAGTACACGGAGCGCCCCCGCGCTTCTCCGCCGCCGCGTCATCATCAACCGCAGGCAAAGGCAACAATAAGCAGCCTTCTTCTTCTTCTGCGCCCAACGGCAGCAAGGATACGGAGGCGCGCGTGCCGCCGTTCGGGTCCTCTTCGGGAAACCTGAGCTCGCAGGAGCTGGGGAACCCGGCGGCCGGCTCCTCGTTCACGCAGAAGCGGCGCTTCTCGGAGCCCGCCGCCGCCGGGCGCGACGCGCGCGACGAGGCCACGCCGGGGCGCGAGGAGTCGGCGGCGAGGAAGGTGCGCGAGGAGGACCGCGAGTACTACCGCACGCACAAGCCGTCGCCGCTCGCGGAGATCGAGTTCGCCGACACCCGGAAGCCCGTCACTCAGGCAACGGACGGCGGCGCCGCCGACCGCCTCTCCGCTGATGTCGCGGTGGGGACGTCCACGGTGGAGGACACGGCGGACGACTCGCTGGCGCGCGCCGAGGCCATGTTCCGGGAGGCCGCGTCGCGCGGGAACCCGGACTGGCCGCACTCCCGTGCGCTCGCCGAGATGCTCGCGCGCCGCCAACAAGATAACACAGGACGCGCCCTGGAGCAGCTGAAGGAACACCTGGTTCCTGTCCCGTGCGCGATTTCCAATTCCATGTGTACTACTTGTGGACTCGTGCAGAAAATGTACATAGCAAAAACAAGAGAATAATGAAAGTATCTAATGAGTTTCTTCCCCCAATTATCTACACTAGCCAAATCGAGAGGAAGACCGTCTAACTTAAAACTTGTGATATTTAAAATCATATAAAACATCATATATTGTTGGAATGTATTTTCATATATTCTCAATAAAATTATATATATTTAATAAGACGGAGGGAGTAGATTATAGTAATCTAGAGAGTGGAAGAGTTTTTAGAGGTCTTTTGTATTCATATCCATTAAAAGAGTATTGGTAAAAAAACATAAATGAGCACCACACAATACAAACAGCTTTAATTTTCAAAGTGCGAGATATGAAAGGGTGTTGGTAGAAAAAAATATAAATGAGCACTACGCAATACAAACAATTTATTTTTCAATGTGCGATCCAAATTATTTTGTAGTATGCGAGCATAAGTGAAAACTAATTAATCTTATCTTTTTTGCTGATTAATCTGATTTTATGGTGATATGCCTATGGTGCACTAGCAGATGATTCAAGAACATATACATCATCAAAGTCTAAGTTTAATGTAATAATAGGAAATATATTGGTTTTAGAGAAAAAAATTGTAGGGCATATGCCCCTATAGTTCGAGTCTATATATCTTTAAAACATGTATGTTTTCACACAAAGAATGTACATGGCAAAAGGAAGAGAAGAAAAATATCTAATGAGTCTCTCATAAACTTTACATCACAACTATTGCTTATATGTACAGTAAAATTCAAAAAGGCCCCTTCTAACATTTGTATTGGTTGCGTACAAAAAAAGGATAAAAAAGATAACGCTAAAGTCATATAATAATTATATTTACTGAACTGAACAAAGTGGGCAATTTTATTGACTTGAATGAGAAAATGTTTCAAGAATTCTTATTGTTACCAAATAAATTGTTAGAAGAAGGATAAACACAAATGATAGGATTTTGATCTATATAATGTAACAAATAAAATTAGAGAGGATCGGATTATTACTAATCTAGTAGTAAATGCAAATCAGCTTAGCATGTACGACAATTGAAATTTTGGAACAGACAATACATGTATGCCATAATTGGAAACACACACAGCGAGAGAGAGAGAGAGAGAGATGTCTCCTGCCTTGCCCGACCTGCTAATGGAAAGGGTGATTGATGCTGATGTCTTATGGTGCTAAATACTTTGTCACTTGAATACACCACATAGGAGAGAGGTCGAGGACAATAAATCAGGAAACGGATAATTGAATGAAGAAACTGAAGGGAGTCTCATTTCAGACAACCACAACGTGCATATTTGGTGGGCAACCAAACAATAGCTTTGAATGGACAGGATGATACCAAGATACTTGATCGGATGGTATTCATTAAAGAGATGACATGACTCAACCATAGCTAAGAGAAATAGAAGTGAATGATATTTAGTGGGTTGCACTTTTAAAAGATATATAGATACAAGAAGTAAAAATATCTCATTTGTGACTTTCCATTTTCAGTTTATTTGTGATATGTTTTCTGTCCTCTTTCACTTTTAGTTTGTTGTTATTTGGGATATTGTGGATATGTTTCTTCTTTTTCGTTTTATGTGCCACTTTTTTATATAAATTTTATGGTTGAAATTTACAGATCTTCTCAAGATTTGTTTATCTAAATTTTCAGTTTATTTGTGATATGCTTTCTGTCCTCTTTCACTTTTAGTTTGTTGTTATTTGGGATATTGTGGATATGTTTCTTCTTTTTCGTTTTATGTGCCACTTTTTTATATAAATTTTATGGTTGAAATTTACAGCATCTTCTCAAGATTTGTTTATTTAGATAATTCCTTTTATGCTATTGAAAACTTACTCTATCCTTGTGTGCCACTGAAAACTTCTTTTAGCCCTTACATACCATTGTTCTTAAATTTTATCCCTTCCATGCCATTATCTTCATATTTTTAATTTCCTTTACACTTTAGTATCTAAATACCACAATTCTAGGCCTCTAAAAATCACGCCGATTCTAGGCAATCGATTAAATTGGAAGAACTCCAAATAGTTAGTTAAAAAATTAACTAAAATTATTTCTACAAAACTAGTTTGAAACTTTGTTTGGATTAGTAGGGTCTCTAGAAAATTCTAGAACATCAGGTAAAAATTACCTAAATTCATCTATAAATCGGGAGAACTCCAAACAAATTGGTTAACTTTAAACTAAAATTCTTTCCTGAAGATTAGTTTGTGACTTAATTTTATATTTAAATACATTTAATACATTTCATAAATTTCTACTGAAAATTGCCTAGTTTTTAGTGGGTTAAACTATGTCAATTTAGGTAAATTTTACCTGAATTTTTGTTTTGAAAAAAGAGGACATATGCTCCTATTGTTCGTGTCTATATATTTTAAAATAAGTACAATATATCTTAAGAAAAATTGACTACCACGTTATTTGTAAATGTGCAGACTTTTAGTTTGTTGTTATTTTGGATATTGTGGATATGTTTCTTTATTTTTATTTTGTTTGTCATTGATTTTTGATGTATTTTTATTGTTGAAATTGATAGGATCTTCTCAAGATATGTTTTTTTTTCCTCTGGGCATCCTTTTTGCTCTTGACATGCATAGTATATTCCGTGAATCTAGATGTATCTTTTATCCATATTCATAGTATCCTCTACGAATCTGTTTATAGAACAAATGTGAACAGAGAAGTTACGTTGTAAGAGTAAGTACAGATAAAAATATGAAGAATTAAAAACTAATACTAGTTTTATTGAGAATACTTTTTGTACATACAGTTCTACTATAAGCTTTCAGTGACTAAGACAAACATGAACTTAGCAGCACGTCACGCGGATAGGGACGGGTTACTACTACTTGGCGGCCACTGGTGCCCGGCAGAGCGGACACGTGGTGTTGACCCGGAGCCATGTGGCGATGCACGCCTCGTGGAAACCATGCCCGCACCGCGGCAGCGCCCGCCCGATCTCCCCTTCCGCGAACTCCGCCAGGCACACCGCGCACTCCGCCGTGGTCTCCGCGCCGCCGACGTGCACCAACACCGGGAGCAGCGTCAGCAGCGGTGCGCCACCACACCGGGGATGGGGATGATCAGCCGGCCGGCGGGAGGAGGAAGAAGCCGCCGCTGCCTGAGCTGCTGCTGCTGCGGCGTCCTTGTTGTACTGCCAGAGGAAGCGGCCGGCGAGGTAGAGGAGCAGGAGCACGACGCAGACCGCCGTCAGGCACGCCGCGCCGCTGCTGGACAGCCTCCACATGGTCGCCGTGCTGCCCGCCGGTGCTGGGCTTGCGGGCGACAAAGGATCCACCCCGTCCATGGCTTCCAACAAAGAATCAACGCAGAGAACACGCACAAACACCGGGTTTCTTGTTGGGATCGTCAGACTGATAGTGGCGTGGCTTTTAAATACCCAGGCCAGCAGTTGGTTGGTGCTCATGTGTTCCATGCTCCCAGGCGTGCCTTGCCACTTCTTAACTGTTGCTGATTTGGTTGTTGCCTTTCCGTTCGCGCTACGACCGGAAGATCCCGTGCCGTCAGAGCTGGGCAGTCTTCTTGCCCGGAGATTCCTTCGTATGGATATGGATATGACTAGCTACGGCACTAATTAATTATTCCAATCTCGGAATCTCCTCCTCCCACTTGCGAGGACCGCAGCTGCCAAGAAGATGATGATTCGACTAATGAAACACGTGATGGAAAGTGTTTGAGGGAATGAACGATGCATATGCTAAGTAGTCTTTCTCCTGCAGAACGGAACTACAGAAAGGGAGCAACACCATGGTCCACGTCTCCACGGAGTTGTGCGAATTGCACAAAACGTGTGTCGTTGAAGAGCTCCAGCCGTTCAATCTCGTCAGGCGTCGACACGACTTCTGAACTTTCCTACCTCATGAATTTGCAGAAAGGGACAGAGCAAAAGGAGCAGAGGAATCCGATCTGCATTCATTTACTGATATACTGAAGATGTTGATTTGCCTCATTTACTGATGGCCACGTCATGTTGATACGAACAGAAATGCGGAGAGCATGATGGTTGACAGCAGCAATGGTGATCTGCAGAAATGTGCAGAGAGCATGGAGCCATATCGTGCACTACAGGTTGACGCCAGCAACGGTGAAGATGGCCATGGAAGACTGTACAAGGAGAGTCCGAGGCGGGCATCGTCCTCCCGATTTAACTGAGGAAAAGAGAATCCCGTCGACGCGTCGAGCGCGGTTCCTGTGCAGTTCGTCGCGACTCGCCGGCGCCGGCGACGACCTCTGCCGGAGGGAATACAAGGCCTAACTAGTTTATTGGGCCTTAGTTACAAGCGGGCTGGGCTGGTTTTGGGCCTCATGTTAATTGAGCCGCGCAGCGTTTCCGTTTCCATTTCTGCAATACCGACAGCCACCTCTCCATGGTAGTTTCCGCCGCCGCGTGTGCCACGCCAAGAGGCAAGAGGTGTTCCGGTGATAAGACGCTTCTTATCCGCCGCGCACATAGATAAAAAGGTCTATTCTCTTCCGTTCTCGGCATGAACGTGCGCTGGACACATCATCAAACAGGTAGTCTGTTTGAACGCCATCGTCGGCGTGGAGGTCGATCGGCGCCAATAGGCAACCACGCCGTCCCAGCCTTGGGATGATGATCTTTCTTTCCTCCTGAACCAACTCACGTCGAAATCCGACGGATGTTGTTTAGGGGTTACCGATCGCCTGTTCGTTCGTTCGTTCAGGTGATCCATCAAGGCTGACCTTCTTCTTTTTTTCGAGAAAATGTCTAAGCTTACATTTCATTAAGAAGAAAAAACTAGTTTGGTCCTAATGAAGGACCAAACTAGAGCAACCAAGAGTACATATGGTTTATATTACACGTATGAGGTGTGGGCGACCTTTTGCTACCTAATACAAGATCTAAACTACTCATTGATACACAAAGAAGCTACCATAGCATTCCTCGCTACCATTGACAAACAAAGAACGAGGCCGACCTCGTTCGACCAAGAAAGATACTCGAACGAATTTAGGATGCAGCAGGATGAGAGATACGAGCTTGTTGTCAATTTCGCCAGACCATAATGATGATCCATTTTCTTTCTTTCTGAATTCCATCCCTTTATTCTATATATCTTCATGTAAAAAACACAAAATATAGGTTTCCCGGGATTCTTCGGAAACGTACGCAAGAATCTCTCGCGGGTCTCAATCGCTCATGTGACTACGTATATATGTCCATGAGAGCCTGCTGCTGCCACTGATATATGGACATACGGAGACAGCGGATTGATCGAAAACCTGCAGGGTGATGGGACTCGCTAGCAGCCGCGCGATTTCGTTCCGCGTGTCGAAATATGGCAGGGTGAATTGCGGGGGATGACATTGCGTACAACACCAATTGATCGATCATGTTGAGTTTTAATGTTGGTGAACCGCTGTCGTTGTGTACCCGATCGACGATCATTCCGGCCGAGTCGAGATCGACGTCTCTCTCAGTTGTACCAAAGCAAGAGAAACACTAATGAATGACACCCTGACGAGCAAACCGAGCTATCGGACGATATTTTCCGGAGACACGCACGGAATTCCGCGGATAAGAGAGCAGGAGCACATGCAGATGCATTGCTAGTCGACACCTCGCATACGCAATGTATAGTACACACACATGTCCTAGAGCCAGCACGCTATCACAAGGCAACAAACGATCCTGATCCTGACCCCAACTTCACGAGCAGATTCTCTCTTCTCGCGTTCTTTCTGCTAGCTAGCTACTTGCATATACGCACGTAGTACCATCGTAGGTAGGACGAATTGAATTGAAGGCATCGAGATACACGTAGTATATATGTACACGTGCCGGCCCCCACCGGTCCGTGAAAATACGTGAGCCTGCTGTCGGACGGTTCCGGTTCAGTACACAATGAATGACCGTGCATGTGCACGCTGCTCTGATATGCGTATGAGAAGGGAAAATGCCACGCCACCCGTGGGCCGTGGCATGGCTCTCTGCCAGCTCCCCTTGCCACGGTGGCACCACGTTTATATATTTATTTCATTCAGATGCTAGCTACTACAGTATTATCCATGATAAATTAAGTAGTAGTAGTAGTAGTATCAGAGATGCATGTACTGGTGCACTGCACTCGACAAGACTCCTAAATGCTGCTAAACATGCCATATGCTATTTAACAACGTAAATGTGCAACTTGTATGCCCTCAGAATATATGCAGGAACGACGTACACCAGAGAGGCAGACTCAAATAACAAATCGTTTATTTTATTTGTCCTATCATTTCCCTTCCCCGGAAGACAATACAGTCACGTGAGTGACGAACCGGCCGGGGAATGAACTCGGCAGAGATCACTATAAAGAAACATTAGCCTCTCTGGAGCCACCACGCTTTGAAAACCAGCTCCCGCTCTCCCGTCTTCTGTTTGAAGGCCGCCAGAGGTGAAACAAGGAGAGATCGACTCGATCGGTGATGTCGAGGGAACCCAAGAAACCAGGAGCTGGTCTGCATGAAAAGCTACAGACCCTGCGCTCCATCACCCACTCCAACGCGGTTAGTGTTACCCTCTGAATATATCCTAGCTAGATATGCTCTGAACGAGCAAAGGCAACAAGCTTTAGGGATTGAATTTGTTTGAGAAAGACCACAACAATGATTGTTATTCTCAATGCATGCTCACCATCGATATCTTGTATATGTTCTATGCATGGTTGCAGCTGAGCGAGACATCCATACTCATGGACGCATCAGAGTACATAAAGAAGCTGAAACAGAAGGTCGTCAGGCTCAATCAGGAGATCGCATGCGATGACGAAGACACACTGAAGCGGAATTCCATCGTGCCCGGGGTAAACCATTCGGATGCTCTCATATCTTTTTCATTTTGCTAGCACGCATAATTAGAACGACTCATGATTTCCAACTGATCGCGGTAGGATGCACGATCAATGCGTAGTGCTTTTTGGTGATAGTTAGCATGCATCCATCAACCATCATTATATATTATTCATCCCAGTTGGATTATCATCCGGAGTTTTTTTTTCTGACAAGAACCTAGCTAAGATCACCCGGATTCGAAATCGATCAATGCAGGTCACTGTGGAAACCCTAGGTCACGGGTTCCTCGTCAACGTGTTCTCTGACAAGAACTGTCCAGGGCTACTTGTTTCGATCCTTGAAGCGTTTGATGACCTGGGCCTCAATGTACTCGAAGCCACGGCATCTTGCGCCGACACCTTCCGTCTTGAGGCTGTCGGAGGAGAGGTGATCTAAGAGTTCAATCAGTGCTAGTTGTTATTATCCCCTTACAATTTTATCCATGCGCTTATATATTTTTATTTCCATGCACACATAACCATCTGGTGCAGAACAAGATGGAGAATGTGGATGAGCATGTTGTGAAACAAGCCGTACTACATGCTATCAGAAACTGTTCAGAAAGCAGCCGTAAACAAGATGAGTAGTGCAACAAGTGGTCGGTCACGTATATTGATGTGCATTCAATTCATGTCGTCGATCCTGCACGTCGCTGTTCCAAAGCTCCACTTTTGGTGATCAGTTATTGTATGCAAAGCATTCCTTAGCTGAAGTATCTAGCATTCCCCTCTTGCGTGTACTATTAGTATTTAGTCGGCCCAATATTGATGTAAGTAGCATGTGGTGATATATGATGTTCCTTTGTTCCCCAATATGATCATAGTTTCTCCTCTCTTGCTACTAGTGGATTAAATGAGATTTCACTACTTACTGAACTTATCTTCATGGGTAACTTGGCACGAAAACTATGCTGACAAGAGTGAATTTTCTGAAGCGTGGCAGAAACTGTGTTCAATCATGCCAGACAGACACATTCTCCGGCTTGCTTAGGGTGTGTTCGTTTCCTCCTCTAAAATTTAGCACTGTCACATCAAAGAGAATCTTATATTTATGGATATTTTGATCAACTTAATGACAAAACCCTATTGACAGATTGGTGCTAATTTTCGAGATGAATCTAATGAGCTTAATTAATCTATATTTTACTAAAGTGATGCTACAGTAACCGTCTTATAATCACGACTTAATTAACCTCATTAGATTCGTCTCGTAAATTAGTCTAGGGACCTGTAATTTGTTTTATAATTAAACTTTATTTAATACTCTTAAATAATAAAATTCTTTTTGATGTGACAGCTCTAAAATTTAGACCCAGAAAACGAACACACCCTTAATCGAAGAGTCAATCAAGAGTGATGCTGCTTCGTCTGTTTGAAGTGTTGCTTAATCCAGCAGTATTACCTGCATGAATTATAAGTAATAAGCTGCATAAGTATAAACTCTACCAAACACACCCTTAATATTTCGTGGCAATCGGGACACGGAAGCCAGGAATCCAATGAGAGCTATCTGACGGCAGAGCCAGTTACCAACAAATCAAGCACATAGTTCCAATATCCACGGAATGCGGCCAATGAGAAGACAGGGAATGAGAGGGTATGGGGGGGGACAACTGGGCACTCACGTTACTCTGGCGCCATCTCTCTTGCGACAACGGCATGCAGCTTACTGTTTCTTTCTTCAGGGAGCACGTACAGCACGAACTGGAGTTACGTGCTACTATGCGCTCGTGATAGATCCTTGTGAATGAGACAGCAACACCTTGCATTGGAGATTAGCTGCGGATATGTCTCCAAAGACGCGGAGAATATTGCGTCCATCGTCCACTTCCATGTGGGCGACTAGCGAGCCAGCTCAGCTTATCATATCTGTTGAGCCCTCATGTATTTGGCTCTGCTCTCCCCATCCTTGCAAGTTACAATGGTGTGGTGATGATGATCTGCGTGTGGCACTGGCATCCAAGTTCTTGCCGTCTGAGGGAGGCAGTGCCGTGTGGGGATTGGGGAGCATATAGCTAGAAAAGATCAGAGTTGCAGCAAACTAGGCCTGGCAGAAACTGGGCCGCTTTCACATGTTGGGCTCTGCATTCTTAAGAAATCTTCTCAGGTACAACATACAAGACCATAATACCAGATAGTAATCCCACCCAATTTTTTTAAGAAAATAGAATACGTTTAAACCAGGGAGCAAGCGAATTCCCTATATATAGGACGCGCTACCCCGAGCTTTTAATATTCGTGCATGCACAGTTACGAGCTCGTGGGCGCCTAATATGATTGGGTCACAAGATTTAGATAGGTTCCAAAATTTCAAATTATTTTTCCTTTTAAATCGTAAGTTTGTTTTTGAATTTGTTTCAACCATTGTATTCTTTGCAACAAAATACGATCATATATGATTTTTTTTTAAAAAGAAATTTCTGAATTTCATTTTCTAAATTTTAATTTGAATATGAAGACTTTAAATTGTTCTATCTCAAATAATTGAATATTCTAGCAATAATAATAATCAATTATTCTGATATTGAATACCAATTTTTCTATTAGTGCAATTTAATTGTTCCTAGTACGTATGAATTTTTCAGATTGTTCTGGTAGTGAATGAAGTGTTCCAATCCCAACTGCGAAAAATTATGGGAAAAGTCCATTTAATTGCCACGTACAATCCACTTTGTTCAATTATACTTTGAAAAATATAAAATGTTTTATTTCTGTATAGAAAGTGGTATCATCATCATCATCATCGTGTAAAATTTTTGCTTCAAATTCAAACCATACAAACAGAAACAAAAAATAGATTGCACCAACTTAAATTGTATGACGGAGTAAAGTGAGCCAAGATTTTTTTCATGATGTAATTTGAACAAAGTGAATCGTCGGGGAGTAAAATGGACCTAGCCCAATAATTATTCCAGTAGTATAAATGATTTTTTCTAGTACTAAAATATAATTGTTCTAGCAGTGAAAGTTAGATAAAATAATAAATAAACATAAATAGGTTACATCCTATGCTTAGTGGGCCTTAACGGGCTCTGCTACCCATAAGCTATGGGTAGCACGATCTAAGTATAGGGGCTCCGGTAATAAGTCCACCCATGAACACTCAATGATACTTCTTCTTTTTTTAACACAACAAATACTCGTATGAATACCTTACCCCTATGAATCCCCTTGAAAGACTTAAGTCAACTGATCTTGAGATTTTACAATATCATCGCAGGTGGCTCGCTATCGTCGAGGATGATATCGCTAGCACTAGTTGTAAATTCACCATAAGCTAAGTAGTTTGGTTCTACTATAAGCAATCTAATCAACTGAGTTACGCTTAGTTAGCAAAGTTCATGAATACCTGTAGATATTTTCTCCATAGCCGATAATTTTGTTTTAAAAAATCCAATGTGATAAGGAAAAAAAGGGGAAATCACTAGTGCCTTGTATTGCTCATCAGTCTCGGTCCATAAGAAAGGGCTAGGTGGTACGAATAATTCAAAATTGAGCTCCAAGTGATAATGCCTCGTTATCATGTACAAGCACAGCCGCAGGATCACCCGCTATAATATCCACAAAGCGGGAGGTAGCATATTCCACAGGAACATCAAACAATGCGGTTCTAGTGGCGACCGGTGCAGAAGGAGACGAACGACGATCCAACTCGTGCCGGGACAAGGACCGCAGAGATCGCTGCCAAAGCGCGCACGCCAGTGGCCGCGCCGCCGCTTGGCTTCACCGGTGGAGCGGCGTGCTCCCCTGAAACCGACGTGTGCCCAACCCACCACAACCACAACCGCCGGCCGGCCGCTCGTGTATTCGTCCTTCTAGGCTTCGTTGAAACTGCAGATCGATACCAGACGCATGCGTGCATTGCCTAGCTGGAGCTGTTGCTCTCGCACGCATGGAAAATTCAGTGTCCAGTTCGTGTGGCGTCCAGACGCCCATGATAAGTGGGCGACGCAGTCAAAGTGGTGGTGCCAACATTCCAAATGCGGACTCGTGGACTGCAAAATCAGCTGGAGACCGAAGATAGGAGCATGCATGAGATAGAGAAAAAGTTCATAACTTATATTTCTATGAAATCAGTACACAACTCGATTGCATCAAGACATACATACATACAAATAAGGAGTAGCATTTTGCTGAAGAGCTGATGAGAATAATTCATGGCTTGGTTCCAAAAGATATTCCTACGTGAATTTTTGTTAATTTATCAAGTGGCAAGAAGCAGCATCCATTAGGTGTGCCAATCGCATTACTGAACGCTTTGTATCTACTTGCGACCAGTGACGTCAGTGGCGCACTAGTCAGCAGAGAGGATCATGCCGGGATCGTCGTTAGCTTGACAGTTTTTGACCTTTTGCGTCACCCGTCAGCGCTGCTTTGTCTCCTCACGTGGAAAATTGGCCGAATAATATCACAACACATTGCTGAAAAGGAGGCCTCGCTGAAAACGATAGGGGTAGGGCATATGTTTGGTGCGAGATGGACATCATCTTTGAACCAACTGATTAGTCTGCACTGTACGGCCTTGCAACTGGACGATTGGAAAATGTAAGGCTGCCAGCTGTGCTGATGGCGTGTCTTTCTGTTCTAATAGTCTCACGGGCATGATTAGCGGCAACTTGCAGTGGCAATCTGAAACTGTTCACCAACAATAACGTTTTGACTGCTCTTGACTGTTGAGAGTGAAATGTTACAGCTAGCTGCAAACTAGCAGTCGCGTGTGCCGATAAGTCTACCCCCGTGTCCACTGTCGTCGCACGACAGAGGATTTTATCTGTCATCATTCACCAGAGGTCTTTAGAGAAAGCGACGTCTGTTTCGGAATGTACCGATGGAAATATATTGATTTTTCTGGAGCAAATTAACAGTTTTGTGTGCCCAAGTCTTCTCCGTTTCCACTGTGGAAACAAAACAGAAGATTTTATCCGTCGTCATGCACCAGAGGACTACAGATAAAACGATGTCTATTTCAGAATGTACTGATGGAAATAGATTGATTTTCATATAGTGATGGTTCTAACTGTCAAGACTAAACATGTCGTTTTTATCAAAGATTTCTTGACTTTTACCTAACAGTCACATACTTGTTAGTAACCTTGAGGCTTCAGTCAACAAATGGCGGATAAACACGTTCGGTCGTGAGTCCATGATCATCTCATCACTTCATAATCATGCAATTAGTTGTATTTTTTAAAACGAAACAGTGTAAAAGGTCACATTTATACTAAGAAATCTAATCAACATATCTTGAGAGTTGAGATTGGTAAAGTCATCACTTGTGCATCACTGTTGACATGCATGTCGATAACTAGCGCATTTCAATTCGTCATGAGCTAGCTCTAGTTTGTTAGCATAACGACCTATCTCGTCTCAGCTCATTATGATAACCAATAAAGGAGTAATAATTAGCATAAATTTAATATTTGTGCTGATCCGGAGACTCAAAACCCGGACGTTGATCACTTGTTGTGGAATTTCATGGACTTCTAATTGGATATTTTACATGGAACTTTTCTACTTTAATGAGGAAGATATAAGCTAGTGTATTCAGGGCAAAGGGGTGCCGCGCACGGGCAACAACCCATATGGTTCCGCCTCTGTGTCCACCACATAGAACCCAACCAGCCACATGCTTATAAGTTACCCATCAGTGATACTATGGAACTCGATATACATACAATTCATCGAATAAATTATTATACTGAATCACTCATGAAAACGTCTAGCATATGAAAGGTGAAGTAATAAACGAAATAATAGTGATGGTAGGCAAAAAAATAATTGATAGACCAGCAGGAGGTTATAGAATAGCACATACTGTAGAGAAATAATATAGAAGCACATTCCAACTGAATGACAGGATTAGAATTACAGTCTAGTTTACATTGCAGATAATGTTTTATGTAAGATCCCAACAACATTCAGTTCTACCTGTAAACATTGAACAGTGAAGGATCACTACGAGGTGTGTAACTCAAACTGTTTGGCCATTGTAAAATACGGATCCCTTTTTCAATTAAAAGGGAGACGTAGGAGATTTCCCTAGGTCAAAAACTAAACATACTAGTACTATAGATCATTGACTCTAGCTAAATGTGTACTAACCCCTATGCTAGTTTTCTTAGGCTTGAACATAATAACACTCATTTTTATTATCATGATAAGATATTATTATAATAGGTATAGTATTTGTATTTCATATTATTATTTAAAAGGATATTTTTAGCGACATTATTATTGAACAGACGGGAAGATGTTGGCCTTTTCACATCTATCAGAAAGTTATCAGTCCTTCCCCCTGAAGATGAGTTAAAAATATTTTGAAGTAATAGTACTATATATAGCAGCTCAATATTTGCTGCTTCATCAATTGATACCCCGTGAGCACAAATTTTGAGTCTATTAAAAAGCAGCAATGAAAAAATTACCTGTACACAATGATACCTGTGTCTTCTAACGTGTATACTTCGTAGAAAATTGGGTTTGCGTCATCAGAAACTAAAGAAAGGAAAAGACAAAATGTTTGGCAGGCTACAGTTTGGTTTATTAATAAAGGCTTATCCGACAGAGGCCAACAAATATTTGATACCAATAACCCATCCGGGGATGATCGGGACGTCTCTACAATTTATATTGCTATAGCCTGCAAGCCGCCCTTTGGTATCATCTACTATACTAAAAACCATCGCCAACGAAAAACAAGGAATTGCAACTCTAGAAAATGTAAACAGTATGTCGTGTTACCAACAGAATGTCACGGGCCGAACATAGCAGAGCATGCATGCCACTACATATATAAATAGATACGCGATGTACGCAATACAGACCACACACAGTGCAAACACTTGACCTGAAGAGCTCTTTTAGTGTAGCTGCAGTGCAGTAGTGTTGGACGACATGGCTTCTTCTCTGCCAACAGTCCTGGTGCTATTGTGCCTAGCGGCGGCGGCATCGGCACAACTGTCGCCGACATTCTACTCCACCTCGTGTCCGAGAGCTCTTACCACCATCAGGGCCGCTGTAACTGCTGCGGTGGCCCGGGAGCCTCGCATGGGAGCCTCCTTGCTCAGACTTCACTTCCATGACTGCTTTGTCCAAGCAAGTCTCTCACTCTCTCTTCTACCTAATTTTGACTACGTGTCTACTGTCTACGTCAATCAGCTTGGGTTAACGTAAACGTTACATCGATAATATCTTACTCCAGAGATTAGTTAACCTCCGACAGTACGGTAACATTCTCTGATGTGACCATATGTTAGACCCTCTATTTTTCTTCAAAAAAAATGCTAGACTCTCTCTACATGTGGTACTTGTCAGTTAAAATTGTCACTGTCAGGCCAACACTCTTTAGAGTGCATCATCGGAGACCAGAAGTCCAAGACCTTATAAATTTTGTTTTTAAGGTCGATTCCAATTTGATTTTGTTAAAAAACATAATCATACTTGAAATTTTTCTGCCAACCAAAGTGTAGTGAAGAAATAACACGTGTGCCACCGTTGTATCAGGGCTGCGACGCGTCCGTGTTGCTGAACGACACGGCCACCTTCACCGGGGAGCAGACTGCGGGAGGGAACGCCGGATCCATCAGAGGCTTCGGCGTCGTCGACAACATCAAGGCGCAGGTGGAGGCCGTGTGCCCGCAGACAGTCTCTTGCGCCGACATCCTCGCCGTCGCCGCCCGCGACTCCGTCGTCGCGGTAAGAAATTAAGGCCCAACACATGTGCAGTTTAATTAACTCATCAACACAGAGTAACAGTTAGGCGATTAATAGCTGGTTGATGAAGGAACTTAAGCTTATTTGTCTCGTGTGATTCATGTGGGTGCAGTTGGGAGGGCCTTCATGGACGGTTCCCCTTGGGAGAAGGGACTCTACTACGGCGAGCTTATCTCAGGCCAACAACGACCTGCCCCTCCTACCTTCGATCTCGCAAACCTCACCGCCGCGTTCGCCGTAAAAGGACTCAGCAGAACCGACATGGTTGCTCTATCAGGTGCCTTAATTAATTACCAGCTGCTACTAGTCTGAAAAACTTTCCATGGAAAAAATGGTACTAGTACTTGCTAGTAGGCACTAACAAGTTTGCATTCACGTGCAGGCGCGCACACGATCGGGCAGGCTCAGTGCCTCAACTTCCGGAATCGTATCTACAACGAGAACAACATCAACGCGGCCTTCGCGACGCTGCGCCGGACCACGTGCCCCAGGACCGCCCCCAACGGCGACGGCAACCTGGCGCCGCTGGACACGACGACGGCCAACCTGTTCGACAACGCCTACTACACCAACCTGGTCGCGCAGCAGGGCCTCCTGCACTCCGACCAGGTCCTCTTCAACGGCGGCGCCACCGACGCCCTGGTCCGGACCTACGCCACCACGCCCACGCAGTTCAACAGCGACTTCGCCGCAGCCATGGTCAGGATGGGCAACATCAGCCCGCTCACCGGAACGCAGGGACAGATCAGGCGCGCCTGCTCCAGGGTCAACTAGGACGCCAAGCGATGGTGATCACCAAGTGTCTCGAAAGATAATAAGGCCCATCGTCACCAGCTGTCGTGTTTTAATTGTGTGCTTCTACTGGGCATTCATGTACTAGAGAACAGCCCTTTCTTGGATCACCATTCACTAATAAATTAGTGCGTGTGAAACAAGAAAGTGGCGACTTGCCTACCCGTCTCTCGTAACTTTCTCAATTATAAGGGCCCTCATCGTGCAAGCAAATGCATGTCGATCGGAGTTCAGAATCCCTTAGATTAGTTACGCCGTGTAGTGTCTGCACTCCCTCCTGTACCGCAGGTGTCAAATGTCATATGGTGCTCGGTTTTCAGTCAATGAAACTGTTGTTCAGATGAAGAAATACACATGAAGCTATTGAATTCTGTCATTGTAGCCAGACCATGCCACAACTGCTTATTACTGTGGCTAAAGCAGCAATTAGGCCGACGTCCACAAATATGTCTATTTCATTTCAAGGAAAAAGACCACGCAACAGCCATAAATGTTGACCTTCCGCGAACGTCATGTTGTTTCTATCAACTTGGTTCTGCCCTTATACATAAAAACCAGCACGATGGAGAATAAATTTTTTTTCAACTGAAGTCAGTAGGAAAGACCCTAGGCCTAGCTATCTACTTGATTTTTCTATTTATATTGAGAAACAAAAACAGAATATTTACAAAGTACACAGCCATAGGTTGACTGCATGACTGTATTATATTGTTGAGCCTTATGGGCACTGGGCAGATTTATATAGCTTAGAGGCGAGAATCCTCCCTTAGAGATAAGGCAAGCGAAGATTACATCATCATAATCCACCATATCTGGAGATATCAAAATATAGTCTAACAAAGGGCCCAAATACCACGTCTTATTGAAGGCTTGATTGCGACAGTATACCCTTGTTTCCACGGTGGTGGCAGTAGCTCAATAGAAGATTTTTCTGTCATGATTCACCAGAGGTCTATAGATAAAAAAGCGACGTCTATTTCAGAATGTAAATGATGGAAATATATTGATTTTCTGGAGCAAATCAGCAGTTTGTGTGCCTAAGTCTTCCCTCGTTTCCACTGCAACAAAACAAAAGATTCTATCTATCGTCATGTAAAACGACATTTTGTTTCGGAATTTACTCGTTGGAATTATATCGATTTTCTGGTACATGATATAGCGATGGTTCTAACTGTCAAGATTAAACATGTCACTTTATCAACGGATTCTTGACTTTTACCTAACGGGTACATACTTGTTATTGTTAGTAAACTTGAGGCATCAGTCAACGGACAACGAATAAACAGTTTCAATCATGAGTCCATGCTCATCTCAGCACGTCATAATCATGCTCAGCTATGAATAATCTTACTTTATGTAAAAAGATCCAATAACGTAAACACTCACATATATACTCACAGTTGTACTAAAAACATGATCAATGTATCTTGAGGTTTTGGTGAAGTCAACGCATGTGCATCACTTTTGACATGCATGTCGATAACTAGGGCTGGCCGTCAAGTCGCATTAGCTCGCTCCAGCTCTTTAGCATAACAAGATAGTTCAACTTGACTTATTATGATAACCAACAAAAATTTGTGCTGATCCGAAGATCAAAACTCGGATGGACATTTTCCACTACTAGGGGCAAAGCGAGGTTATGACTTGAGAAGGTGTTGGTCACTTGTTGTGGAACTAGTTGGACTGAGATAGACAAGCTAGTGTTTTGAAGGCAAAGGGGTGTGCAAGCACACGGGGGCAACAACCCATGTGGCTCCGCCTCTATCCACCGCATAAAACCCAACCAGAACATTTTTTATAAAATTAAGTTACCTATCAGTGACACTATGGAGCTGAATTTACATAAAATTTCATTGAATACTTTATTATAGTGCTCACATGAAAGATGAAGTAGTATACAAAAAAACTACCTATATGATAAGCAAGAAAAAAATTTATAGACAAGCAGCAGGATATAGAATACTACATCTGTAGACAAAAATAATCTATGGAAGCTCATCCGAGTGAATAACGGTGGATTAAAATTGCACTCTAGTTTACTTTTGCAGGTAGTGTTTTATATGACCCCAGTAACTTTCAGTACTACCTGTAAACACTGAATAGTGAATAAGGATCACTACAGATGTGTAACTCAAACTGTTTGGCCATTGTAAAGTTGCGAGCCTTTTTTTCAATGAGAGGGAGACGTAGGAGATTTCCCTAGGTCAAAAACTAAACATAATGTAGACCACGTATTGACTCTAGTAGCTAGATGCGAAAGTACCAACCACTCTGTTAGTTTTCTTATGCTTGAACACAATAATGCTCACCTTATTAGCATGATAAGATCTTAATTACTAGAGTAGCTATCATATTTGTATTTCATTTTTATTACTTAAATGAAATTGTAAATGACTATTTTTTAACAGATGGTAAGATGTTGATTTTTTCACATCTATCAAAAAGTTACCAGTCCTCTCCGCTGAAGATATGAGGTCAAAATATTTTGAAGTAGTAGAACTATAGCGGCTAAATATTTACTGCTTCGTCAATTGATGCCCGGTGAGCATATTAAAAAGGCAGCACTGAAAAAAAATACATGTATGCAATGATATGTACATCTAACTGTGTGTTCTCTACGTGTCTGAATGTCCCACTTAGCAGAATAGAAAAGGAACATTATTACGCAGGAAAGCCAAATTCATTTTACGTCATCAGAAATTAAAGAAAGAAAAAACAAAATGTTTGGCAGCCCACAGTTTCATTATTAATAGAGGTTTATCCGACAGGCTAACAAATATTTGAAAACAAGAACCCATCCAGCGATGATTGTGACGTATCTACAATATATATCGCTAGCCTGCAAATCCGTTTGGTATCGTCTGCCATTGTTGATCTGGCGATACTATACTATACTCATCACCAAACGAAAAAACGAGGAATCGCTGCTCTAGAAAATGTACACAGCATGTCGTGTTACCAACAGAATGTCACGGGCCAAAAGATGGTACAGCATATTCATATGCCACTGCTACATATAAATTGATACGCGATGCACGCTATGCAAAGCACTGCAAACACTTGACCTGAAGAGCTCTTAGTGTAGCTGCAGTGCAGTAGTGTTGGACGACATGGCCTCTTCTCTATCAGTCCTGGTGCTACTGTGCCTAGCGGCGGCCGCATCGGCACAGCTGTCGCCTACCTTCTACTCCACATCGTGTCCCAGAGCTCTTGCCACCATCAGGACCGCCGTGACGGCCGCCGTGGCGCAGGAACCTCGCATGGGGGCCTCCTTGCTTAGGCTCCACTTCCATGACTGCTTTGTCCAAGCAAGTCTCTCACTCTCTCATATTTCTACCCAACTTTGAGTCTTTGACTATGTGCCTACGCCAATCAGCTTGGGTGAACGTTACATCGATGATATATATCTTAGTATGCAGATTAGTTATTAATTAACCACAATTAGTACGGTAATATTATCTGATGTGACCGTAGGATAGACCACCTCTATCTATTTGTGGTATATGTCTCTTGAAATTGTCACTGTCAAGCCAACACACTTTCGAGTATTCATTGTATCAGAGACTAGAAGTCCGAGACCTTATAATTTTGGTTTTCAAGTTCGATTTCAAAGAGAACAAAAAAATTCATTTTCACACTTCAATTTCGTGTACCAACCGAAGTGTGGTGAAATAGTATGAAATAACACATATGAGATTATTGTATCAGGGCTGCGACGCGTCCGTGTTGCTGAATGACACGACCACTTTCACCGGGGAGCAGACTGCAGGGGGAACGCCGGATCAATCAGAGGCTTCACCGTCGTCGACAACATCAAGGCGCAGGTGGAGGCCGTGTGCCCGCAGACCGTCTCTTGTGCCGACATCCTCGCCGTCGCCGCCCGCGACTCCGTCGTCGCGGTAAGAACTCCGGCCATGTGCAATTGCACATACTATATCGTTTCAGTTACCCTGATCAAAGTGACGAAGAGGACTTTGTTGTCTCATGTGATAGTTGGGCGGGCCTTCGTGGACGGTTCCACTCGGAAGGAGGGACTCGACTACGGCGAGCTTATCTCAGGCGAACAACGACTTGCCCCTCCTACCTTCGATCTAGCTAACCTCACCGCCGCGTTCGCCGTAAAAGGGCTAAGCCGAACTGACATGGTTGCTCTGTCAGGTGCCTTAATTAATTACCAGCTACTAGTACATGTCACCGTATCATTTTTCCCAAGAAAGATTACCAGCTACTATATAATAACTCTGCATTCACGTGCAGGCGCGCACACGATCGGGCAGTCGCAGTGCCTCAACTTCCGGGACCGGATCTACAACGAGACCAACATCAACCTGGTGTTCAGGACGCTGCGCCGGCTCACCTGCCCCCGGGCGAACGGCACCGGCGACACGAACCTGGCGCCGCTGGACGCCACGACGGCCAACCTGTTCGACAACGCATACTACACCAATCTGCTCTTGCAGCAGGGGCTCCTGCACTCGGACCAGGTGCTCTTCAACGGTGGCGCCACTGACGCCCTGGTCCGGACCTACGCCACCACGCCGACACGGTTCAACAGCGACTTCGCCGCAGCCATGGTCAGGATGGGCAACATTAGCCCGCTCACCGGGACGCAAGGACAGATCAGGCGCGCCTGCTCCAGGGTCAACTAGGACACCACCACACCAACCGATAACGATCATCAAACGGTGGTGATCAGCAAGTGTCTGGAAAGATAATAAGGCCGCCTAAGGCCATTGTCACCAATTGTTATACTTGTGCTGCTTGTACTGGTCATGCATGTACCAGCTAGAGAATCGAACAGCCCTTTCTTGGATCACCATTCACTAGTAATTAGTGCGTGTAAAACAAGAACGTGGCAACTTGCCTACCCATGCCTGTTAATTCTGAACTTTGTCAATTAAGGACCCCCTTGATTAATTAGTTACACCATGTGGTTTAATTTAGAAAAGGCAATATATTTTAATATTCCAGCCTCTTCATGGACCAATGCATGAAGTTGTTCATTATTACAAGACTGAGTAATAATTAGTTACACCATGTAGTGCCTGCATACCGTCCTGTTCTGCAGTTATGAAATGTCATATGGTGTGTGTTTTTCAGTCAATGAATTGTTGTTCAGACGAAGAATTACAGAGGTCCCAAATGAAGCTATCGAATTCTATGAACGGATCTCTAGCCTAGTGGTTAGATCACCTGAGTAGCATATAGCTGACATGACTGAACTCCCTGAGGGAGTGAATAAGCATACTGAAATATAAGAAAATAGAAAAATAGGTTGAGGTTTCTCCTACTAACTTCGATCAAAAGAAGCTGCTGAATTCTGTCATTGGAGACAGAACATGTCACAACTGCTTATTATTGTGGCCAAAGCATCAATTAGGTCGACGTCCACAAATATGTTTATTTCAAGGAAAAGGACGGCGCCACGGCCACAAATGTTGACCTTCCGGGTCATGCTGCTTCAGACGAGTTGGCTCTGCCCTTATTGAGAAACTGGTATGAAAAGGAGAAGGGCCCAAATATCGTGTCGTGTTGAAGGCTTGATTGCGACAGTATAATGACAACAATGCTATAGGATACATGGCTCCTGGCGGCTGGCATCAAGGCATCTTTGCTCAACTGACTGATGGCTATAGGATATATGGCACTGTGTTGCCTTCGGAAATAAATGATCAGCGATTTTGAATAATAGGGTTAAACAATATGTGTTGTTTTGCAGAATCTGCTGTTGCCCCCTACTTATAATGCAAACGCAGAGCACCGTACCTGCTATTTACCGTTTTCTATTTTTAAAAGAGAATCTATTGCTGTAGTCTAACGGTCAGGTTAAAAGCGTTGCTCTATTAGCTGACAGTTAGGAACACCGAACACCCTCCGTCAAAAACGAAGCGTAAAGAAATGGAGCATTCCATGCTGCGTAGCACTATGCCATGCAAGTTGCAAATGTGAGTGCTCCACTCGCTTGCGTGCCTGTCGCGATCAACGTTCAAATTTTAGTTCTAGAAAAGGACAAATTTTATAGGCTGAATTTCAAGCGGAGACAAATTTGGCCTGGCTGGAATGCTAATAGTATCTGTGAATAAAGCCCCACATGTGTTCAGTGCAGGGACTAGACTTCTTTGCTCGCATGCGTGTAGTGGTGCTTGCTTACTGCCTTGGGATATCTTGGACTGAATGTTCGTCGATGCTTATCCTTCTGGATGATATGATTCTTTCTTGAACATTATGAATAACAAGTCAGTAAGTTGATGATTGAATGTTCTAAGTGTAATACTATATTTAGCTTACAACAGTTTTATTAGAACATCTACATATTGCTTGATTGTTCCGGAAATGGGTGCTTATACAATATTAAAGTAGTAAAAATACCATGGGATATATAATAACAGCATGCATGAGAGCTCCTTTTGAGGCTAATTAAAATCTAGTCATGCTTCGCAGACGGAACAAAAACTTTTATTGCTCCGTAGCTCTCCAAAAAATAAAATCCCTATAGACCATCCAGATTTCAAAAATTCCAGCCGACATAATCAAGGGGTCATTTGCAGATACGTCCAGCTGACATTTTTGAACTGATTCTCTAGACCATCGATGAATGTGCGTTGTACATGCACTACTCCTATCCACTAAGCCAACTTGTCCCCGTTGATTGGATTGGCTCGACATACATATCTTTGTATAAAACAATCCCGTAAAAAAAGCGCAGCATGTGCCCAAAAAGCCTATAAATATCTGCATGCAGTGCGATCCATAGCATTGCATTGCAATCTCGGTCCGTCTGAACATAATACGTAGTGCATTATTACCCTGCAGCTAGTTTGCAGTTCTCTGCTCTTACCATGGCCTCTTCGGCATCAGTCTTGCTGCTCTTGTGCATGGCTGCGGTGGCGTCGGCGCAGCTGTCGGCAACGTTCTACGACACGTCCTGCCCCAGGGCGCTGGCGACCATCAAGAGCGCCGTGACGGCCGCAGTGAACAAGGAGAATCGCATGGGGGCGTCGCTGCTCAGGCTGCACTTCCATGACTGCTTTGTCCAGGTAAGTAAATCCCCGCCTCGATCGGTTACTAAGCTCTCGTCATACTGTGACTGCGTTCATGCATATACCCAGATCACCATCGGTATGCATACTAGCATTCCAAACTAATAGCATACTAGTAATACTCATGGAGTAGTACAATTTTGCAGCCTACCGTAGTCTAATATGATAGTACGTAATTATCTCCGAATGGTGTCAAGTGAAGTCTGTACACACTTAGCTTGACTGGCTTAAAATAACTGTTCCCTCTTCTAGCTTTGGCACGGCAGAAGACAGTGGACTCATTTTTGACCCACTGGTGGGAAGCTTTCAATTTGTGTCTTAGTCGTAATAAGAGCTATCAATTTGTCAGTGGTCGTTTTCGACTCCTGGACTAACAATGATATTACTGTATGCATGACGTGTTAGGGATGCGACGGTTCCGTGCTGCTGGCTGACAATGCGACCTTCACCGGCGAGCAGAACGCAGTCCCGAACGTGAGGTCGCTGAGGGGCTTCGGCGTGATCGACAGCATCAAGTCGCAGGTGGAGGCCATCTGCAAGCAGACCGTCTCCTGCGCCGACATCCTCGCCGTGGCAGCCCGTGACTCCGTCGTTGCGGTAAGGCTACTACTTCCTTTCTTGATCCTAAATCCTAATAGGGAATTACACTTCCTGACCACTAGCGTGCAGCTGGGAGGGCCTTCGTGGACGGTTCCTCTGGGACGCAGGGACTCCACCACCGCGAGCATGTCTCTGGCTAACACCGACCTGCCGCCTCCTTTCTTCAATCTCACCGACCTCATCAAGTCCTTCGGCGACAAGGGCTTCACCCCTACAGATATGGTTGCCCTCTCTGGTACGATATCTCTCCCTTCCGTCTTCAAAATCATCGTCCTTGCCATGAATGAAACTCAAGTTCTCTGTTCTCGCACATGCACGCAGGGGCGCACACCATCGGGCAAGGGCAGTGCCTCAACTTCAGGGACCACATCTACAACGACACCAACATCAACCCGGGGTTCGCGGCGTCGCTCAAGGCCAACTGCCCCAGGGCGACCGGCAGCGGCGACGGCAACCTGGCGCCGCTAGACCTGACCACGCCATACACCTTCGACAACGCCTACTACAGCAACCTGCTCTCGCAGAAGGGGCTCTTCCACTCCGACCAGGAGCTCTTCAATGGCGGTAGCACCGACAACACCGTCAGGAACTTCGCCTCCAACAAGGCAGCGTTCAGCAGCGCCTTTGCAGCGGCCATGGTGAAGATGGCGAACCTCGGCCCGCTGACAGGATCCCAGGGACAGATCAGGCTCACCTGCTCCAAAGTGAACTAATTGAGAGCTACTTGAGACACCAAACACAAAACTTTTACAATGAATAAGGCTAAGGTCATCGTAGTGTGCAGTGCACTTAGTTGAATGCAAAGTGTGTGTGTGCCTGTCACGTAGAGAAAGGGTAATGTATCAACAAAACCAAAAGTATGGGCTTCCTGCAAAGGCATGGATGGTTCCCTCGATAGGTTAATTATGCACTTTTTCCCCGAAATAGTGAAAGTTCATTTTACTTCCCTCAACAATTCACTTTGTCTGTTTACTTCTCCGAACAAAATATTGGATCAATGTATTGCCTACACAATTTTAATTAGTGCAAACTACCCCAACTGTGTCCCAGAATATAATTAATTTCAATTTAATGTTTCATGATATGATAGATCATGCACGCAATTGCCTATATAAACATAATTACACTATATTTTCATATTATTTATATGTATGTATTGTCAATTGATGTTAAACTGTGAAAATAATATGTTATAATTGTTTTAACATATGTTGTTCTGTCTACTATCACCATGAAAATTTTCAAATAAAAGTTCAATAACTTGTATGCCAAGAAACAAATGAAACAACATTTTATTGGGGTTATATTGCACCAACTTGAATTATTCAGGGAGTTAATTAAATCATGATTTTGTTCAGGGGTTACATGGACAAAGTAAACAATTCAGTAGAGTAAACTGGACTTCTCCCTCTCGAAATCATTCATGCCATCTATTGATCAACGCTCCCATTATGTGATGTACTACTATGAGAAGGCTAGAAAAAATATAGAACTGAAGAATGTTACCTCTGATGTTGTGTATAGTATAACTGTTAGGATTCCCTTTAATATTTTGAAAATTTTTCTATTCTATTATATATGCTATAAAATTATTCTACTGTACAGCAGCTTTTAATTGAGTAAAATGCTCTATCTCACAATGTGCACTAACAGTCCTCAAACATTGTTTCTATTCTCTGAACTCTTAAATAATGCATATTCAGGTTCCGAATCTGCCAAAGTGTGTCTAGCTAAAATATCCTAGCAGGTCCGTATCAGGGACTCCAAAATTGTGGGGCCCCAAAATAATCTGCGGCTTAAGAGGTATTAGTCCCACATGACCAGCAGATGCAATCCCACCAGGTCTTGGCTGGTCGACAGTTACGCACAAAAACAAATGCTGTGAATATGGATGTGTCTTGCCAAGTGCTGAGTGCCAAAGTTTCATCTCCATGCTAACGATTCATCTCCTTGCTTCCATCACCGTGAGTCCATCAATGAAATTTCTCAATCATAAACTGATTTTTCTCCCCACACTTGGTTACACAAAAATATATGCGACTTCGTTAAACCACTATTTGCTATTATTGTTTTTTATAGAGCACGAAATCATTATTTATTGATCATTTCTTCTAGAGTTAGAAAAATATAATTTTTGTTTTGAAAAGGGTAAGAAGAAAAAAGAGGCTTTAAGTAAAGATATGAGAGTGATTTTTTTTCAGCATAGGGGCATGTGCCCCATCCACCCTAGGTTAATTATTAATTATGGTTCAATATAAATATCGAATCTCTGATTATACTATTAAACATGTTAAATTAGTTTTAGAATATCTTATTAATGTGTCAAATCACACTTTGAAATACAAAAATGTCAAATTTATCGATTATGTATCAAACCATATTAATTTGAAGGGTAAAAATACTTCAATTTGACATAATTTGACATTTTTATACTTTTAAATTATGATTTGGCACATTAGTGAGACATATATACAACTAATCTGACATGTTTAATAGAATAATTAAAGATTTTATATTTATATTAAATCATAATTAATAATTAAACTAGGGTGTGCACATGCACCTGTACTCATTAAAGTATTTCCTATTATATATCAGTAAAGAAGGACCCATCCTTTATTTTTCTTTGCACAAAGGTTATTGCATCTCCTATTATTGTTTAAAACATGTTACATAATTAACCAAAGTAAAAATTAGCATTTTGTATCCTAGATATATAGGGCCTCAAAATCTCGGACACATCTTGGCTCAACAATAATGTCTAGCATGACACATCTTCTTTTCGAGAGTTAAAAATCCAGTTGTGCCTTCCCGGAAGGCATTTCCTCCAACGCACACCACAAAAACATGTGCTATCCCAGTTCGTCATGCAAATTGCAGGTCCCAGTTGTACAAATCCTGAAAGCAAATCAATGGCAAAGAGAGGATGCCTTCCCAGGCCGTTGCCTTCGGTTTCTGATTTCTCCTTTTCAGGCATAGTGAGCGTGCTTCAAAGTGAACCAATCAGGTACTTAAAAATGGAAAACCATATGTCAATGTTAACAGGTAACGCTATGATGTTCCAAATTTAAATGTCTGCATCGGGACAGACGAAGACAGAATTCTCTTAGACGACGATGCAAATGCTGATCTTGCTTCCTGACTAGTCCACTCGTGGGATATGTTTCGTCTGCTAAATACTGAAGTTCCACGCAACAGGGTGAACCATGTGGGCCCCTTTGGTCAATGTCTAGATAGCCACAAGAAAATAACGTAACAGTGGAGCTATAATTGCTGTTATCCTACGAGTGTTGAGTATATGTCAGGATTCTAAATCCATATATGCTCCTGAATTCTGCTCTCTTCAACTTTTTGTGTATGCTTATCACTGTATCCAAATTTAATTCTTATAGATAATGAAATGTTAAGTTACATAATTAATGAGAAGTTCTATAGTCTAAAATAATGACCATTTTTATCCATCAAACAAAAAAAAGGACTACGAGATTTTTCTATCGTATTACAGGTTGGAAAATGAGATACGATTGAAGAAAAAATCACTTTGTAAGTGCTGGCGTAGATATTGTTCCCCGACAACATTGCGTTTCACTTGTGCTATCAAATGCTTCTATTAATTAGTGCACTATAGACGAATACACAATGCAACCTACTACTAATTGAAACATACTGTTTGTGACATGTGCCGCCTATCTTCCTTGACCAGCAGGTACGGTACCTACTAGTATCTGCTATATTGTGAGATAGTGATACAAATCCAATAATAAGACAAATCGTGTATCCTCTTCACGCAGAAAACGCTATGCAACTTGTTCACAGACTTTTCGCTGATCGATAAATGTGTAGGAAAGTGATGAGATAGCCACAGCCTTCAGTTTGAGTCGGACAACATGACCCTACGATGAATTGAAGGATGCATGAATAGTATCATATCTGGAAATTTCGTACGCGCCAGTGCATCGTATATTGGCCAATATATGCTGTGTATGACCGATCGAATGGCTAGCTGCACGGCGACGAGGATGTCTGCTGGCATTTCGAGACTAAGTCTTGACCAATCTGCATCCAATTTGGATGATGTGTTTCTAAGGACCCTATAAATATGCATGGAGTCGAGCATCCATTGCAAGCCACAGCCAATAGCAAGCAGTGCAGCAGAGAAGAGCAGCATCAAATCAAATCTCGTAGCTAGCCATGGCCTCTGCTTGTTGCCTAAGCTTTTTGGTGCTCCTGGCAGTGGCCTCGGCAGCGTCGGCGCAGCTGTCGCCGACGTTCTACGACACGTCGTGTCCCAGAGCTCTTGCCACCATCAAGAGCGTTGTGGACGCCGCCGTGGCGCAGGAGCCTCGCATGGGGGCTTCCTTGCTCAGGCTCCACTTCCACGACTGCTTCGTGCAGGCAAGTCCATCATCTCTCATGGCAGGGCCTGCGTGCTTTAATTAGGAAAAGCCGGAATAAATATTAAATACAGGTAATAAAACTAAACAAAAATCATACACCTACAGGGCTGCGACGCGTCCGTGTTGCTGAACAACACGGCCACCTTCAGCAACAGTGAGCAGTCTGCGCCAGGGAATGCCGATTCGATCCGAGGTTTCGGCGTGATCGACAACATCAAGGCGCAGCTGGAGGCCTTGTGCCCGCAGACCGTCTCTTGTGCCGACATCCTCACCGTGGCCTCCCGGGACTCCGTCGTTGCGGTGAGAGATTTCTATCAGTAGATGCATACAGTATTGCACATGCAAAAGCCGGCTGGCATGGCGTCTTAAACTGATGCTCGCCTGTATATACTTTAATTTACATGCAGCTCGGAGGTCCATCATGGACCGTTCCGCTGGGAAGAAGGGACTCCACTGATGCAAACCTTGCTGAGGCAACAACCGACCTGCCTCGTTTTGACGCTAGCCTCCAGGACCTTATTGCTGCGTTCCGACAAGAAGAATCTCGACCCAACTGACATGGTTGCTCTCTCAGGTTCGCAGATGGAGAATTCTTTCCTATCAACTACTTATAGGAGACTCGTATTTTAATTATAAGCTCTTGAAATTAACTACAACAATATGGATGATCTCTCCCCTAGGTGCTCACACGATTGGTCAAGCGCAGTGCGCGACCTTCAGGACCAGGATCTACAACGACACCAACATCGACTCGACCTTCGCGGCGTCACGCCGGGCCAACTGCCCAGCCACAGGCGGCGATGGTAACCTGGCCCCGCTCGACGTCACACCCAACTCCTTCGACAACGCCTACTTCACCGATCTACTCTCCCAGAAGGGTCTCCTGCACTCTGACCAGGTGCTCTTCAACAATGGCAGCGCCGACAACACCGTCAGGAACTTCGCTTCCAACCCGGCCGCGTTCAACAGCGCCTTCGTCACGGCTATGATCAAGATGGGGAACATCAGCCCCAAGACAGGCACTGCAGGCCAGATCAGGCTCAGATGCTTCAGACCCAACTAATAAACAACTGTACATTGCCAGCACATGTATGTAAGACAATGGCATATATACACGAGAATAAGGTCGTGCATTCACATGACAGATACACATATGTAATTGTCGAGGGCTCCCTGTAACTGTAAGCGGTGAGCTATCAACATATATGTAAGTACAATCCTTACGCAAAGGCATGGGGTCGTTATTAATAGTCACTGAGCTCATACTCTGTTCACAAATGGTCATGTCCCGAGGTCTATTTTCATTTTCAACTATAGCAAGGTAGCATGCCTTAATATTGTGGCAAAACTCATCAGTACCACATATTTTTATTCCGAGGTTTGTATCTTTTGTGAAAGCCAGGAACTTCCAGGTTTCTCTTTGTGGCCATGCACTCAATCTTGACGAGGGTATTGTCGTCGTTGACCAAAGAGCACTGGCTCCTCCTTGGCTTCTTCTTAGGTGATGTGGCCCTCTGAGTCCCCTTCTCCGCAACGACCCCACCTCTGCTCTAGTTGAAGTAAAGAGCGGTGGGAGTTTCTGGTTATCAACGGACAGCTGAGAGCCCACACCTTCGTCTTCATGTCCCGTGAGCACCTCCACAAAGGAGCACCTTGGGCTCACTTTGGTTGGGGTCCAAATTCGAATTCATATGAAGTTCTTTACTTTAGCCTGCTTCCGAATTTGTTTGTGAATCAAATTATTAATGATAATTATGCACTCCCCGACAAAATTAGGCTCACCTGCTCGAAAGTGAACTAAGAAGTCACCAAGCATAGAAAGGTTTACAAGGAAACAACACTATTACCATCTTAGTGTATTCTGAGCAACGACATCCATGGCCTTTTCGAGTGGCACCCACAAACGATGGAGTCTCTTTGCCCCTTTCCTCGTCGGTGCATCCAAATCCAAATGCATGGTATATAAAAAGTCGACCATCCTGATTCTGTTTAATAGCATCACAAATCAATCTCAATTAAGCGATCTTGAGATTGGAGAATTTTTAGTTTTCACACAGCTTCAAGTGCAGGGGCGTAGGGTGGGGGGCCAGCGGAGGCAAATGTCCCAATCTTCGATGTTGCTGCTAGATTGACCGCTGGACTCGAGCCGGCAGCCGGGTTATGGTTGAGTGGCAGGGATTGATGTCTTGGGCCATTATGGTGCATGAAGAGAAATTATGGGGGAGAAGATCATGACGAAGCGGATGGTTACAAAAAAGCAGACACCCTAGAGATATCTATCTCACTGTGTTATAGAATATACTATATATCTCAGTGAGTGTTTACTATATATGCAGTAGCTTTAATCCAAAAATAGTTGCTATTACTTATCATCTGAAATATACGGATGCATGTAGTTAATATTTATCTTAGTGTGTGTTTGTTGAGAGGGCACCAACGAGCTGCATATATTAAAATCTTCTAGATATTTAAATTTTTTTTGCAAAAAGAAAATTTCAGTATATTAAAGCATGCTACATCCCCCCGATACAAAACCAAACCAAACTACTTTGACTCCACTGATGGGGGATAAGAAACCTTGAAAAAAAACATTGTGACGAGACCCGTCTCACGAAGAGTCGTTTCCGTCACCGGGATCATCATGGGTGGCATCACGCTGCTGTGATACCCGATATTACAACATACAAACATAAGCATGACACAATGAATATAAGTACAAGTCTTACATTCATCCCAAGTACAAACGTACATCGAGTCTCATAAGCATCGAAGCTAATAAGTTTGGAAAACAAGCCGAACAGCGGAAGCAAATAAGATACAATCGCTCTCTCGGCGATACATCACGGGCATCCGGCAGAGACAGATGTTCCTGCCCTAGAACATCTTACCGGCACATCAACTCCTCTACTCGTCCGGACCGCACCACTCCCAAGTGTAGTGGCCGTCACCCGAAGTCCGATCCTGACAGACGTCATCTCCGGCGTCGAAGTCATGCACGACGGTATCCTCTGAAAACCACATAGAGCAAAGCCCTGAGCAACTAGAGCTCAGCAAGACTCGACCCATCAAAGTGGCCATCTACAGCCGACTCCTAGACATGCAAAGGCCAGGGGGATAGGGTACATTTAAGCACTAAGCTGGCCTACAAGTGAATCCTTACTTTCATCTTTTAGCAGTTTAATTAAGTTGCAAGAAAGAATAAATTTAATTTGCACTAAGCTACTGCATTACATGTTTCCAAACAAGTAATTAAGCAATACAGCAAATTAATCATAATAATCATAATAATCATCATCAATGTTCCTCTTCTTACTACGTTCCGGCGCGAGGACAAGTGGTACTCGTTCTTGTGAGGGGCAGCGATTCGAATCGATTTACATCCTGCAGGAGAAACTCGATCGCACGTCACATACGCGCTTCCCGAAGCCGCATGAGACAACCTTTCCCAGCCGGTACTTGTAGTGTTAGTCGGGCCTAGCTCCCCGAGAAGGGTCTCCCACGCGATGCCGTCCCGGACGTCATCCGTGAGTAGAGTGCTCCCTTCTCTCCTCCCAAATTCCTGCCAAGTAACCAAGGGAGTAGGGTATCTCTCTAACATACAGCCACCATCGGTACGTCGGTTTCTCGGGCCCATTAACTCCAGCATGCAAGCGAGTACGTTCAAACTTATCCACATGGGCCGGACACGACGCGGTCCTTGTGTGCACGGACGGGGCTACAACCTTGAAGACTCTTTCAGTCCTTCCCTTTCCACCTAAGTTGCCCGTCCGGCCTCCAATTTACCATTCTCTTCACATACTTAGCATCGTGTCCCAAAAGTGATTGTCCTATCTACGAGTGGTCTCCGTACCACTCGACGGATCATCGCCCTATTTAAGCAAGCATCTAGCGTAGGGTGATCGAATCGGGGTAAACAGGATCCTACTGCATGCTAGGGTTTTCATCACAACTCCTGTAGACCTAATGCACAATTCAGACCTACAAGCATAGTGATGAAATTAAAATACTTAAATTAAAAGGTTGTGCACCGGGGCTTGCCTTGAGCTTGACCCTGAGTAGCTGGGTCAACAACAGCAGCAACTTCCGGCTCCTCCTCGCTGGTCACCACGTTCACCACCGCAGACTACATGATGCAAGGGTGATGTGTAAAATTTGATGGAATCATGACATTGAATATTTTACGGAATACGTGCGGATTTCATCAAATACATTTAATTCATGAGTATAAATTAACGTGCTGTCCAGCAGGGTGAAAATGATTTAAGGTGATTATCTATTTTAACTCCTTCATCAACTCCCATGAAGCATTTAAATCATTATCGCATGTGCAAGAGAATAATTCAATAATCCTGGCAAAACTAGGTAAAAGTAGCAATTAAATTGCTCCTGGTCCTTAGGCACATGCTAAAGATAATAATTAAATTAAGCTTCATAAGTTGGGGTAATTAAATAATTAACTAAGCCCTAGACTTGAATCTCCAAAAAGGAAATTAACTCAAATAATTTACCTCTGATAACGTAAATCTAACTGCACCATTAAATAGTACATGTCTCGAGGAGTCCAACAAAATTTAGTTTGCAATTTTTCGAGCTCTGGATCAAAAGATATGAATTTTCTAAGTTTAAAAGGATTTCCGGTCTATTTACGAAAATGCCATCGGGTTTTAAATTTTTAAAACCGCGCTCCGTGCCACACCGAGGACCACAGGGTTCCGGATCCGCGTGTGGCTGTGGCCACACGGGATCTCGGGCCGTGTGGCCCGCCTCGTGGCCTCACCGGCGCGTGGCCGGGAGGCGGCGCGCGGTGGCTGGAGCGGCGTTGGGGGGGGCTCGCGGTCCAAGGCGAGGGTCTCCTGGACGCGGCGCGGCGCGTGGAGTCCGGTGGTGGGGTCGGGCGCGTGGGGGTCTCACCGGAGACGCGGCGCGACGGGGATGGCGGTGGCGAGGGGTCCGGCGGCGGCGCTCGTCGCGGAGGAGGGACGAAAGGATGTGCGGCTTGGCCGGAGAGCTTCACCGGAGCATGAGCTTCACCGTCACGGCGTACGGTGAGGATGAGCACGACCGTGGGCGGCCGTCGACGTGAGGGTGGCGGCGGCCGAACTCCGCGGCCGGGGAAAATGGAGGGAACCGACGACCTAGTGAGGTGACGAGGGAGGTTAGGGTTTGAGAGGGTGCTCCGTCAACGTGCGCACGCACCGGCGTAAGAATGGGGAAGAAAAGCTCACCGGAGAGGCGTAATCTTGGTCGCGACGGCAATGGCGGCCGGGGAGAGCTCCTCGCGGAATTCTTCGAAATCGGTCGGTTTTAGTCCGCCATTTTTGGGGATTTTTGGTTGTGGAGTAGGGTGGGTGTGAGGCGCGTCGAGTGGCTCGCTCGAGCTGGCCTCGAGGCGGGGTGTGGTGGCCGGGCGGCGAGCTCCCGGCTCGGCGGCTATGGCGGCTCGGGAGTGGAGAGCGAGGGAAAAGGAGGAAAATGGGAGAAGGGGGGTTCCGACCGGGAGGGACCTCCCCTTTGTCCCTCCGACCGAGCGGGGCCGGGCCGAGGGGCAGCCGCCACGCGGCGCCGGCGTACGGCGCCGGTCGGGCGCGAGGCGCGCCCGTGCCTCGCCCGATGAGGCTGACGGGTGGGGCCCATGGTATATTCCCCGGGCATCTTCTTATTTTCTTCCAATTTCCAAACGTGGTCTGATCCGGTTTTGAAAAATCAAAAGCAGGACCTTCCCGTGTTCAAAAATTAAAGTGAAGAATTTTGTTGAGAAGTATAACTCTAGAAAGTGACATGCACGAAGAGTTTACTCCAAAATCCTTTCTAGATAAATTCTGAAAATTCAGAGAAAAGGCTTAAATGCTAAGTTTGCCTGATTTATTTGGGGTACCAAACCTTGATGAAATCCAGTGGGGTTTTGACCTATATTTTTCATTTGACATGCCCTACAACATATATTTTTGGTTGACCATACTTGTATGGTAGGAATTTGAGTTGTAGTTCAAATCAAAGTGTTTTTGAATTTATTTGGCACCCAAAACACTTTGCATGTCAATGAAATTTCTTGGGTAGGTCAATCCAGTCCTGAGATTAGTTTTAAAAATGCTAACTCGAAACACTTGGACACGGAGTATCACAGCCCTACCCCCTTAAAGAAATCTCGCCCGAGATTAGGCTCAAGTACAAAGGGGGTGGTTTATATACCTCCGGGTTCGAGCGAAAATTTCGGGTAGTGAGTGTGAAGAAAATCTTCCGATTCCCACGTAGCCTCCCCGCGGAGTGGTGACTCCACCGAACCTTGAAGAATTTCGAGTGCCATTTCGGGTAACTCTTTCCTTTGTATCGACAATCTTGATCGGCCGCTCGAGTATGACAAATCGGGCTGCAATGGTACCACTTCATCCAGCACTCGGTCAACGGGTGCTTTGAGGCACTTCTTCGGTTGTGAGACGTGGAAGACGTCATGCACACCGGCGAGCGTGCCGGGTAATTCAAGCTTGTAAGCAACGGCACCACATCCGGCCACAATGGGGTAGGGTCCGATGTAACGCGGTGAGAGCTTGCCTCTCACGCCAAACCTTTGTACACCCTTGGTCGGCGAGACTCGAAGGTATACAAGGTCACCCACTTCGAACTCAAGCGGTCGGCGTCTTTTATCCGCATAGCTCTTTTGTCTTGATTTCGTTGCCTTGAGGTTTGCTTGTATTTCCAACACTCGCTCCTCGACTTGTTGCACAAGTTCGGCCCAAAGATGGTTCTCTCTCCGGACTCGGACCAGCCGAGTGGAGTACGGCATCGGCGACCATAGAGAGCCTCAAACGGTGCCATCTTAATGCTCTCTTGGTAGCTATTGTTGTAAGCAAACTCGGCCAGGGGTAAGCATTCATCCCATTTCTTGTCATGATCCGAACGTATGCTCTCAACATGTCCTCCAATATCTGATTTACTCTCTCCGTTTGCCCATCGGTCTGTGGGTGATAAGCTGAGCTTCGAATCAATTTCGTTCCTAGGGAAGCATGCGGTTGCTCCCGAAACGTCCCACAAACTGTGTTCCTCGATCGAAATGATTGTCCTCGGCACACCATGCAAACATAGGATCCGCTCGATGTATAAGCGAGCATACTTCCGAGTCGTGAACCGGGTGCTCACGGGAGCGAAATGTGCCACTTTGGTCAAACGATCAACAATTACCCAAATAGAATCAAACTTCCGAACTGTGGTAGGCAAGCCAACAATAAAGTCCATGCTGATGTCATCCCATTTCCAAGATGGTACGCTGAGTGGCTGCAACGGCCGGCGGGTCTCAAATGATCGGCCTTGACCCGACGACAAGTGTCACACTCGGCGACGTAGCGAGCAATCTCTCTTTTCATCCTTGTCCACCAATACTTCGTCCTAAGATCATGGTACATCTTATTGCTGCCGGGATGCATAGCATACTTGGCTAGGTGAGCCTCATCCAATATCTTCTTACGTAGCTCGGGAACTTTCGGCACCACGATGCGGTCTTTGAACCAAACAACCCCCGCATCGTCCTCACGAAAACATGCCACTTGCCTATCTCCCTCTTTTATCCTCCTCTTGAGATGGGCAATGCAAGTATCAGCTTTCTGCGCTTCTACCACTTCATCGCGCAAGGTGGGTATCAATGCCAAGTTGTAGAGCGACCCGTGGGGTACCACTTGGATGTAATGCCCATCCGCGATCGATCGAGTGGCTCGAAGGAGGTTACAATGTGCCTTCCTGCTGAGTGCATCCGCCACGACATTTGCCTTACCAGGGTGGTAGTGCACTTCCAACTCATAATCTTTAATCAATTCCAACCAACGGCGCTGCCTCATGTTCGGATCATCCTGAGTGAAAATGTACTTCAAGCTCTTGTGATCGGTGTAGATGCGAACGAGATTGCCCAACAAATAATGTCTCCACACCTTTAGAGCGAGTACCACTGCTGCTAACTCAAGATCGTGAGTAGGATAATTCTGCTCGTGCTTTACGAGCTGCCCGGAAGTGTAAGCAACTACTCGGCCTTCCTGCATGAGAACTCCACCCAAACCTCTGCCCGATGCGTCACGAGAAAACATCAAAGGGCTTCTCAAGGTTCGGCTGTGCTAGCAGCAGCGAGATGTCAACAATTTCTTCAAACTCTCAAAGGCTTCTCGACAAGCCCGACTCCACTCAAACTTCTTTTCCTTCTTCAAAAGCTCGGTCATAGGTTTGGCAATCTTGGAGAAGTTCGGGATGAACCTCCGATAATAGCTCTGCCAAGCCTAGGAAGCTGCGAATCTGTGGTACTTGATTTCGGAGCTTTCCAATTAAGCACGTCCTGCACTTTGCTTGGATCAACGGATATGCCTTCCTCCGAAATGACGTGACCCAAGAATGGAACTTTCTTAAGCCAGAATTCACACTTGCTGAATTTAGCATACAACCGGTGATCTCGCAATCTTTGGAGAACAATGCGAAGATGCTCGGCATGCTCTTCCTCGGACTTGGAATACACCAGTATGTCATCAATAAAGACTACCACAAACTTGTCAAGCTCGGGCATGAATACCGAATTCATCGGATACATGAAGTGTGCCGGTGCATTTGTCAACCCAAAAGACATCACCATATACTCATACGAGGCCGTACCGTGTAGAGAAGGCTGTCTTAGGCACATGTTCAGCCACGATCTTGATCCGGTGATAGCTCGAGCGCAAATCAACCTTCGAAAATACCTTAGCTCCCATCAACCGATCAAACAAAATATCAATGCGAGGCAATGGATACTTGTTCTTGATAGTGACTGCATTGAGGGGCGGTAATCCACACATAAGCGCAAAGTCTTGTCCTTCTTCTTGACAAATAGAGCCGGACATCCCCAAGGCGAAGAACTAGGTCTAATGTAACCTTTGTCCAATAGTTCCTTCAACTGTTCCTTCAACTCTGCTAATTCCTTGGGTGCCATTTTGTAAGGTCTTTTTGAGATAGGAGCCGTGCACGGCTGCAACTCAATCTTGAACTCAATATCCCTGTCCGGAGGCATTCCCGGAAGATCCTCGGGAAACACGTCGAGAAACTCACGGACAACCGGAATATCGGTCGGACCCTCGACAATAGCTTGGTGTACTGTCTGGGGTACAATTCTTAGGATAGGTAAGCCGAAGAACGTCCTGACCGTGCAATGGGGAATTCAAGTTGACGGTGAAAGCATCTATGTCCAACACGGCCTTGTGGTATTTCATCCACATCATACCCAATATCACATCTATATTACTGCCGGGAAGAACAATGCAATCTGTGGGGTATACCTTAGTCCGAAGGGTGATCGGTGCCCATCTAACCTCGTCTCTAGCGGTGATCCGACCACTAGCTGACTTTATCAAATACGAAGATCTCATCGCGCTACGGCATAACCCAATCTTTTCCACAAACATGCTGCGATAAAATTATGCGATGCTCCAGAATCAAATAATACGAGGGCAGGATGATCTCGAACAGAAAACATACCAGCCATCACGGGAGCGTCGTCCGGAATCTCCTCGGTAGACGTGTAATTCACACGCCCTGTCTTTGCTTGGGGCCTCGTTGTTGTTCCGCGCTGTCTGGTTAGGAGCATTGCCCCGCTGCCGATAGGGGCAATCCCTAACAAAGTGTCTCGGGCGGCCACATCCAAAGCAAGGTGCTCCGGGTGGTGGCGGACGGTTCCCCGTAGCATTCCGAACAGGCGGGGTCCTGGAGCACGGCTGTCCCATCTGCTGCTGCTGCGGGGCCTCTGCTGCGGTGGGGGCCTCCGTGGGGGTGCCGGCCGACGCGGCGCCACCATAGGCCGAGAGCGGTAGCGCTGTCCGGAGGGGTCGGTGTAGATCATGCGGTACTTAGCCGGGGGTGGGTTGGATGGCCCCGTAGTACTCGCGGATCTCTTCTTCTCCGCCTCGGACCTCGCGGTAGCCCTCCTCGGCGAGGATGGCATTGTTCACGAACTCCGAGAAGCTACCCGCCATGTTGAGGGTAAGGCGGTCCTGCAACTCGGCGCTGAGTCCCTCCATGAAGCGGTCCTTGCGCTTCCGATCCGTGTCCACCAGCTCGGGGCGTAAAGTGCCAACCGGTTGAACTGCCGGGTGTACTCGTGTACACTGCGACCTCCCTGGGTGAGAGCCATGAACTCTCTCGCCTTCGGCGCATCACACCTGCCGGTATGAAGTGAGCGCGGAAGACCCTCTTGAAGTCCTCCCGGGTGGTCTGCGCGCCGGCGCCGAGTGGCCGGTGGGTAGCCCACCAAGCACTAGCGGCGCCCTCTAGGCTGCTGCGTAGCAAAGAGCGTCTTACGCACATCGGTGCGGTGGAGCAATCCAAACTTGGACTCGGTGAGGCGGATGAAGTCCTCCGCCCTCATCGGCTCGCCGGAGCCGTCGTACCTCGGGGGCTGGGTTCCCGGGAACTCCTGGTATGAGGCCTCCCGCGGCGCCGCATCGCGGTTCCGGCGCCCGCGGTTGCCTTCCCGGCAGGTACCTGCTGACGGAGTTCTCGCAGGAACTCGTTCTGCTCGCTGCTGATTATCGCGCATAGCCGCGAAAAGCCGGGCCATCATGTCCATAGGGTTAGGGACAGGTGGGGGTGGTGGTGCTTCGTCTCCCGCACCTTGGGCCGAGCTCTCGGGCCTCTCGCCATGGAGATCATTGGTGTTGCGCGTTCTCACCATTCCGTCAAGCAAAATCGCGAAACCCATTAATCCGGTTGATTCGCAAAAGAATACTCATTGCCATAGGGTAACCAAATGTGCAATTAATTAAACCAACAGCAGTAGCAAAAACCAATGTAGTAATGCGAAATTTTACGGAATGAGAAACATCATCATTCAACACATCACACTGCATCAACATAGTTCAAAGTTGCACCATAGTTCAATACATAATTGCTAACACCACGAGTACGATCACGCTTCCGCTAGACAAGTTCCGATTACCACGAAAGGGAAAACAAGATACAAGTAGGGAGATCGGCTGCTATTCCCTACAGCGCGCACTAATGTGCCGCTCAATCCTCCTCCGCATCGTCGGGGTCCTCAAGCTGCTCTCCCGACGGAGAAACAAGGTCACTCGAGGTCCTGGTCCACGTGGACCGTACGCGGTGAGGAAACGTAAGTAGCGGGCGTCGGCTGCGTCTCGAGCCGCTGCTGCCTCGTCTCGGGCCTCGAGCTGTAGTCCGCACCTCCTGCTGCAGATTAGCCACCGGAGTCTGCTGCTGCTGGAGCTGTCCACGCAGTGCCGCGTTCTCCGCGGTGAGTGAGGTGACCTGCTGGTCCCGCTGGACAACTCTAGCCTCATTCTGTCTCATGGCTCCCATGAGAAGGCTCACCTCGCGGTTCCGATACTCGTGCTGCCGAAACAGGACGTCCGCATAGCACGCGGTGTTTGCCGGCATGGGATTGAAGTGGGGTGTACTTGGGGTCACTCAACACCGCCATGCGGCGTCTCCGGCGGCTGTCGTAGGGGTCACCGACCGGTAGGTAGAGGTAAGGTGTCCCTACAAGGTCAGGTGCGTGAAGCTCACAAAGCCTGGTGAGAGCTGCCAGCCGCTGCCAAGTCCCATGCGCTGAAGATCGCGAGGCCCGTCGTGGTCACCATCCACGACTCTCGGCGTGGAGGTACCGCCTTGCCCGGCACAACCACGTGCATGGTACAAGTGAGCATTCCTCGCTCCAAGAACTCCTTCCCTACGTAAGCGGGGGCTCGGTGTATCCCAGCGTACTGCATGGCCTGCCATAGCATCGCAGGTAAACCGCCGCGGTGCGAACAATCGGACCACATCCAACCGTTGTCCAAAATCTTAACGTTATCGGCCATCTTTAAGGAAACAAGATTCCCACGAGTCAATAAACGACTCGCGATAAAGTATGAACATTTAAAAGAAAGAAGCATCGTATGGAAATAAAATACATCACAAAGCTCCCAACTAGCACAAAAGTGCCACAATTTCCATAACATTCATTAGTTCATACATCCATTGCTAACTAGCCATACAAATACACTCACACCTCCAAATATCCCTCACTAGATGGTACTACTCGATTTAGTCCAGCTATCGAGCATCAAAATAATCTGCTACTAGCTGCCAGTCAGCCTATTCCCAACACCCTCCCACCGAAGGAGGTCACTCCTACGGGTCGTCGACGTCGGACGCGTCGTCGTGTGGTGGAGGTGGTGCCAGGGCAGCCTGCAACCGCTGCTGCAACTGCGCGACCTGTTGCTCCAACGTCTGAATATCGTGGTGCTGCTCCTGCTCCAACTGCTGGGCAACCATCAAGTTGGTCCGGAGGTGGTGGATGTAGTGCTCCTGCTGAGCCACTCGCGCGTTGCGGCCCACCAACTGCTGGCGTGCCTCATCGCGCTCTCGGGTGCGGTCGTCTTTCTCCTGCCGAAGCTCGTCTCGCTCCTCCAGCAAGAGGTTACGCTGCACCAACAGGGCATCCCTCTCACGGATGAGATCATCACGCTCACCCGTGACTCTCGCGACCTCCCGAGTCTTGCTTTGCAGACCCGGATCGCGTCGGAGCGCTCCCGAGCAAGGATGTCCAAACGCTCTCGCCGCTCGCGACGGACCGGAGACAACTCGGTCACACGGTCCCGGAGACGCGTAGCCGGTGCGTCCGCGTCCCGGTGTATCCAGAACGCCTCGCGAGCGTAGCGAGCAACGCAGTGGTAACCCAACTCCGTGCGGCCAATCCTCCCGAGACGGCGTTCGACTACCTCGTCGAAGTAGTCAAGTGTCGGAATCAGCTCGAAGGGGTGCCCGACAAGGAGTCTCCGTGAGAGGTCACAAACTCCGACAAAATGAACTGAGCTATCTTAGCTCGGCCCTGGTAGGTGTCCTTGGAGAACACTTGGTACTCCGTGAACCCTTCCTGCTCGTCGGGGTGGTGAGCAACCTCCGCCTTCACCTTGTGAAAGGCGACCCCGAAAACTCGATCACGCTGGGTGAAGTACAGCGGGGGCTGGGTGTGTCCCGAGTCTCCAACAGCGCCCACAGCAAACCGGGAGAAGTCTCCGTCAAGGCCTCCTCCCCGGCGGACCACGTGCTGTCAGCGTGCTCGCGGTTGGGCTCACTGTCGGACGGCATCTGCGAAGGGTAAGAAACAAATTTTTCCCACGTAAGCATGACGCACTGAAAGAAAGGATGCTTAACCAAGAGCATCATGTGAGCAAACAAATGGTAATGATTAACAAAGGGCAATTTATCCTCCATTAGATCAAATCCCGACCCGGCGATCCAACGCCGTACAGTCAACAAAACTGTACATTTTAGCACAGGAAACGATAGAATTGGTTCTTCCTCATACTAACAATAATTTAGATCATCATCTCAGCTTTCCATCGAGTATTTAACCACCTCATTCCGCTAATCGAGCGAAAAGTTATGGGTGTTACCCGACAGACTATCCATCCTGAACGGTAATCTGTACAGCGAGCAATAACTGACCAAAACCGGGCAGCTCGGTTCGAAACTGGTCCTCCAAATGAATACAAAAGTTGGAACCCATGTTTCAACCTTTCCAACGAGTACAAGATCTCCAGTACCCAACTCATGAGCACAAAGATATGGCCAAAACGGTACCGTTATACAATTCTGAAGACAGAGTTGAGGTAGTTTCAGTTCAGAGGGAGGAATCCGAGATTTTCGACCCTGCAACCTCAAAACCAGTCTTTCCTTAGACTACCAAAGTTGTAGCTCATGATTCAAGCTTTCCAGAAAGTGCTCATTTGCCTTATTCCGACAATCGAGCTGGGAGTTATGGGGAAAACCAACCAGGCTGTCGTTCTGAAAAACAGACACAGCACCTCTGAACAAAGCAGAGCATAACTCCCTCTCTCTGGACCCAAACATCACCAAACCACGTCCAAAAATTAGTTGACTTCTCTAAGTTTTCAGAACATTTAAAATCACTCAAATCCAAGATTCGAGCAGAAAGTTATGGATTTTCTTTGCCTAGCGAGTTTCTGAAATTTCCGAGATTACAAAATTCAGATTTTTAGGTTTGCCATTTTTATCATGAATGCACCTTAGCCACCCTATTCATCCTCACCACGAAAGAAACAACATATTTATACCGTCTCAACGGTGTACGCATTTCGGGGTGGCAACCCGCACTCAACCCCGTATGTCGGTCTAAATTATCGACTCACACCTACTAGCGTTGTTATGTACCTGCAGAAGATTCATTCCGAAACGAGTACATCAAATTCAAAAGAAACTACAAAAATAAGCACGAGTTCTACAAGTAACGATCCATAAAGAGGATCGCCTCGTGGTATGCCACGAGCCAACATTGTCCCGTATTCTCCGTCCGCGGGCACGGACCGCTAATTTAAATGCAGACATACCGAGCCACGGCCGTAGATGCAAGTAATTAAACAATCATAACCCAGGGTTAGCTTTGCCACCGTTACGACTAATATAGTCCTTACGGCACGTCCTCACACGGTATCGTCCTAGTTTTTTTGAAAATAGGCTGCTTAAGGTGTTGTAATATCCCCATGACGGCTCGATACCACGTCGTGACGGACCCGTCTCACGAAGAGTCGTTTCCGTCACCAGGATCATCATGGGTGGCATCACGCACTGTGATACCCGATATTACAACATACAAACATAAGCATGACACAATGAATATAAGTACAAGTCTTACATTCATCCCAAGTACAAACGTACATCGTAGTCTCATAAGCATCGAAGCTAATAAGTTTGGAAAACAACCGAACAAGTGGAAGCAAATAAGATACAATCGCTCTCTCGGCGATACATCACGAGCATCCGGCAGAGACGGATGTTCCTGCCCTAGAACATCTTACCGGCACATCAACTCCTCTACTCGTCCGGACCGCACCACTCCCAAGTGTAGTGGCCGTCACCGAAGTCCGATCCCGACGGACGTCATCTCCGGCGTCGAAGTCATGCACGACGGTATCCTCCGAAAACCACATAGAGCAAAGCCCTGAGCAACTAGAGCTCAGCAAGACCGACCCGTCAAAGTGGCCATCTACAGCCGACTCCTAGACATGCAAAGGCCAGGGGATAGGGTACATTTAAGCACTAAGCTGGCCTACAAGTGAATCCTTACTTTCATCTTTTAGCAGTTTAATTAAGTTGCAAGAAAGAATAAATTTAATTTGCACTAAGCTACTGCATTACATGTTTCCAAACAAGTAATTAAGCAATACAGCAAATTAATCATAATAATCATAATAATCATCATCAATGTTCCTCTTCTTACTACGTTCCGGCGCAGGGACAAGTGGTACTCGTATCTGTGAGGGGCAGCGATTCGAATCGATTTACATCCTGCAGGAGAAACCTGATCGCACGTCACATACGCGCTTCCCGAAGCCGCATGAGACAACCTTTCCCAGCCGGTGCTCGTAGTGTTAGTCGGGCCTAGCTCCCCGAGAAGGGTCTCCCACGCGATGCCGTCCCGGACGTCATCCGTGAGTAGAGTGCTCCCTTCTCTCCTCCCAAATTCCTGCCAAGTAACCAAGGGAGTAGGGTATCTCTCTAACATACAGACCACCATCGGTACGTCGGTTTCATCGGGCCCATTAACTCCAGCATGCAAGCGAGTACGTTCAAACTTATCCACATGGGCCGGACACGACGCGGTCCTTGTGTGCACGAGACGGGGCTACAACCTTGAAGACTCTTTCGGTCCTTCCCTTTCCACCTAAGTTGCCCGTCCGGCCTCCAATTTACCATTCTCTTCACATACTTAGCATCGTGTCCCAAAAGTGATTGTCCTATCTACGAGTGGTCTCCGTACCACTCGACGGATCATCGCCCTATTTAAGCAAGCATCTAGCGTAGGGTGATCGAATCAGGGTAAACAGGATCCTACCGCATGCTAGGGTTTTCATCACAACTCCTGTAGACCTAATGCACAATTCAGACCTACAAGCATAGTGATGAAATTAAAATACTTAAATTAAAAGGTTGTGCACCGGGCTTGCCTTGAGCTTGACCCCGAGTAGCTGGGTCAACAACAGCAGCAACTTCCGGCTCCTCCTCGCTGGTCACCACGTTCACCACCGCAGCTACATGATGCAAGGGTGATGTGTAAAATTTGATGGAATCATGACATTGAATATTTTACGGAATACGTGCGGATTTCATCAAATACATTTAATTCATGAGTATAAATTAACGTGCTGTCCAGCAGGGTGAAAATGATTTAAGGTGATTATCTATTTTAACTCCTTCATCAACTCCCATGAAGCATTTAAATCATTATCGCATGTGCAAGAGAATAATTCAATAATCCTGGCAAAACTAGGTAAAAGTAGCAATTAAATTGCTCCTGGTCCTTAGGCACATGCTAAAGATAATAATTAAATTAAGCTTCATAAGTTGGGGTAATTAAATAATTAACTAAGCCCTAGACTTGAATCTCCAAAAAGGAAATTAACTCAAATAATTTACCTCTGATAACGTAAATCTAACTGCACCATTAAATAGTACATGTCTCGAGGAGTCCAACAAAATTTAGTTTGCAATTTTTCGAGCTCTGGATCAAAAGATATGAATTTTCTAAGTTTAAAAGGATTTCCGGTCTATTTACGAAAATGCCATCGGGTTTTAAATTTTTAAAACCGCGCTCCGTGCCACACCGAGGACCACGGGGTTCCGGATCCGCGTGTGGCTGTGGCCACACGGGATCTCGGGCCGTGTGGCCCGCCTCGTGGCCTCACCGGCGCGTGGCCGGGAGGCGGCGGCGCGGTGGCCGGAGCGGCGTTGGGGGGGGGGCTCGCGGTCCAAGGCGAGGGTCTCCGGACGCGGCGCGGCGCGTGGAGTCCGGTGGTGGGGTCGGGCGCGTGGGGGTCTCACCGGAGACGCGGCGCGACGGGGATGGCGGTGGCGAGGGGGTCCGGCGGCGGCGCTCGTCGCGGAGGAGGGACGAAAGGATGTGCGGCTTGGCCGGAGAGCTTCACCGGAGCATGAGCTTCACCGTCACGGCGTCTCGTTGAGGATGAGCACGACCGTGGGCGGCCGTCGACGTGAGGGTGGCGGCGGCCGAACTCCGCGGCCGGGGAAAATGGAGGGAACCGACGACCTAGTGAGGTGACGAGGGAGGTTAGGGTTTGAGAGGGTGCTCCGTCAACGTGCGCACGCACCGGCGTAAGAATGGGGAAGAAAAGCTCACCGGAGAGGCGTAATCTTGGTCGCGACGGCAATGGCGGCCGGGGAGAGCTCCTCGCGGAATTCTTCGAAATCGGTCGGTTTTAGTCCGCCATTTTTGGGGATTTTTGGTTGTGGAGTAGGGTGGGTGTGAGGCGCGTCGAGTGGCTCGCTCGAGCTGGCTCCGAGGCGGGGTGTGGTGGCCGGGCGGCGAGCTCCTGGCCTCGGCGGCTATGGCGGCTCGGGAGTGGAGAGCGAGGGAAAAGGAGGAAAATGGGAGAAGGGGGGTTCCGACCGGGAGGGACCTCCCTTTGTCCCTCCGACCGAGCGGGGCCGGCCGGGGGCAGCCGCCACGCGGCGCCGGCGTACGGCGCCGGTCGGGCGCGAGGCGCGCCGTGCCTCGCCCAGTGAGGCTGACGGGTGGGGCCCATGGTATATTCCCCGTGCATCTTCTTATTTTCTTCCAATTTCCAAACGTGGTCTGATCCGGTTTTGAAAAATCAAAAGCAGGACCTTCCCGTGTTCAAAAATTAAAGTGAAGAATTTTGTTGAGAAGTATAACTCTAGAAAGTGACATGCACGAAGAGTTTACTCCAAAATCCTTTTCTAGATAAATTCTGAAAATTCAGAGAAAAGGCTTAAATGCTAAGTTTGCCTGATTTATTTGGGGTACCAAACCTTGATGAAATCCAGTGGGGTTTTGACCTATATTTTTCATTTGACATGCCCTACAACATATATTTTTGGTTGACCATACTTGTATGGTAGGAATTTGAGTTGTAGTTCAAATCAAAGTGTTTTTGAATTTATTTGGCACCCAAAACACT
>JAUNZO010001977.1:0-48350 GCA_031894775.1 Chloris gayana | reverse complement strand
AATCATGAGGCAGTGAAGGAAATAATTGAGATGCAGGGCATGGCCCAGAGCAAGTTCACATCACCGTTTGCACCAACTCGTAACGAACACCCTTGTCCCTTGCCTTTCTTGATTCTGCATACAGCATCAAACAAAAGGGCACAGTCTAACACTACTACTTGTGCTGTTGTGCATGACAGGAAAGGCGGAGCAATACAAAAAGGATGAACAGAGTTTTGCACTGGCAATGAGCCTGAACTTTTTGACAGTTACACATGTCCTTCAGCTCTGTATCCTCCTTTGCCAGCGGTCGAGTCAAGGCAGACGCGCTCCGCATACGTATACGTATGCACACCACTGTCGGTTCCGGAATCATCGGGCAGTTAACATTTTGATGCTGTAACGACAACGATGGAGGTCAAACTAGACCAACAAAAGCAAGAGCTGAAACAGACACTATGTGCCAATGACGTAGAAGACGATAGCATCTCGCATTCCATTTCTTTCCCAGCCCAGGCCCTACATACTGGGGTACTCAGCGCCATTGTTAATTTTTTTTCTTCTTCTGAATTTCCAGTGCAGGTCTAAGAGGTCGGGCAGGCCCGTGCCTAACTATAACGAACAAACAACAAAGCCTGCAAGGAAAGCAAAACAGATGACACGAGCATGCATGACCTAATGAGGGATTTACATGTACTTTTATTAGTATCTGGACTTTGCCGTCTCTAGATCTGGACTAGTTGGACACACAAATTAACACGAACCGACCCTTTTACACCCTGGCGGGGTTTCAGTGAGAGGCGAGTGGAGCATGTTGGTGGCACCAACCTGTGTCTCTCTGATAGGCTTGTTACACTTGCTCTTAAATGAGAAGTTTGGTCATAGTTGTTCACGGGCAACAAGCATGAATCATCTATCATTATTTTAAACTTTAGGAAAATGCATAGTTTACCTTATAGATTAATTAGGCATTTTTAAACAAGCATGAAAATTGTATAACATGGATTTACCAGTAATTTTTTAGGTTCAGCAATAAAACATGGTTTTACCAGTAATTTTTTAGGAGACGATTTTATCAGTGATCATCATGATTTACGTAGTAAGCAAAGGCGCAGTTCAATCATTCTCATGTACCACTAGTGTTATTTCAGGCTTACTAGCTAGGAACCCATATAGGTAGCTAGTTTGCGCAAAGCGAAGTCTAAATCCGTAATGATTGCCGACATTGTTGCCCTCATTTTCAGGCTCGCTTCGTTCCGTTGCTGGTGGGCAAGTTTGTGGCGAGCTCTGACTCGGGAACCTGGCTCTTTTCCTCGATCCGGCCGGTCCCTGCAAAGTTTGGAATGCGTAGTATAGACGGAGTGGAGTCGCCATCACCTCAACCTGATTTCTGGTGCCTAATTTAATTTGTCATGACAAAAAGTGGGCGAAACTGACTTCTGGAGGAAGAATGAAAAGAGACGAAAGGGTCCGGACGATTCGTCAAGGACACATTTTATTTGCAACGTCTGTCCGTTTAAATTTCGTCCTGTGCTCGATCTCCTGCAAAGCAATGTCATGTATTGAAATTAATGAACAGCGCACTAACCAATTTATCGTACTCCTAGGCACGAAGGTGGATAGAGAGCCTCTCTCAAGAAATGAAGTCCACCTTCCTCAAGAGACGTGGCTCCTTCAAAACTCTTAGAGCTCCTTTACGGTACATACTACCACCAGTATCGCATCTGGTGGTACTACCGCAATACTCGGTGGTACTTATAATCTAACGGTTTAGATTAATTTACATCACATCACTAGTACCACTAGTACTTATTAGGTGGTACTAATGGTACGAGGGTACTTTTGTATTACAAAAAGAGATTGAATTGTTTCAAAAAAAAATTGACTTGAGGGAAATTTAATTCAATTTTTGTGAATTCAAAATTTCCAAAATCTCAAATTTGAACTTATTTTTTTGCGAATTTGAAAATTTAAAAAATTTGAAAATTGAATTCCCGAATTTAAAGTTTGAATTCAAATTCTATGATTTCAAATTTGAAAATTTTCAAATTTAGAATTTGAATATCACGAATTTGAATTTTGATTTTTTGAATTTAAGTTTCGCAAATTTCAGACTTATTTTTTGTCGAATTTCTCAAATTTGGAAAAAAATCTTGAACATGGAAATTGAATTTGAATTTTCTGATTTTCAAATTTGAGATTTTAAATTCAATCTTTGAATTTCAAAGTTGAATTTTGCAAATCGTGAATGGCAAGAAAACGTAATTTCAATTAAAAGTTGTATAATTACTAAAATACCCTAAACAGTACCACCAGTACGGTACCATAAAATTGTTAAACTCTTACATCCTGGATCGCTGCTTTGAACGATGTCATGCGTAAAGATGATTGCACAGGATGCTGTGGTTACTACTACGGATAAAATAGAACAGGAGGGGCGGTTTGTTGCTGCCTCTTCTGCTGTGTTGGCGAGTCCCCTTCACCTTTCACTGTCCAGTCCACCATTGTTTAGCCTAACCTACGACTCGCGGGACATATCTTACAGAACCTTCGCACGGATGACGAGGCCTAATTACTAGTACGCTCATGGTTGTCAATAATTGATCTCACTCGATGGACGACGTTACCAACGCTGTAACTTTGCTTAGAGCGTCCCCAACAATGAACTCTTAGCTAACTCTTAGAATTATTTATTAGAAAAAAAATATATAAGAGACAGCTAACTCTTCAATGGTTGCTTCTAAGCTACTTCTTAGCTATCCCTTAGAATTGTTTAAGAATTAATGTGATAGAGCTAGCTCTTGCTAACTCTTCTTCAAGAGTCAATACTTGTCGCATCTTTTCTCTTTTTCTAATAAACAATTCTAAGAGATAGCTAAGAGGTAGTCTAGAAGCAACCACTAAAGACTCTAACTGTCTCTTATATATTCTTTTTCCCTATAAACAATTCTAAGAGTTAGCTAAGAGGCCACCATTGGCCATGCCCTTAGATCTTCAGAGTTCCAGTGTGCTGTCTGAGTCTGACCTTGAGGGCTCTCAACCGTTCCGGCGACCTCGATCGTGTGCGCACACCCAGAAACTCCAAAGCGAAAACTAGAGTACGCAACGCACAACTGAAGACACCGCGCTAGCTACTCGATCGTGCACCACCACGTGTACTTGCACGACGAGCATGCAGTCACGACCATATACACTGACCACCGAACTGACGGCACGTGTGTGTATCACCGGCGGCCGGTGCACCGGCCTATAATCCACGATGATTCCCATGAGCGCGCCATGGATGGATGGATGCATCGTGGCTGCCGACGAACGGCATTGCGCCCGGTTGGTTGGTTGGTTCGTTAATCGCGCAATGGCTTGGCTTTCGATCGATCATCAACTGGGGAATCGAAAAAATGAACGAGCCCACTCTTCTCCATCATGCGCCGATCGATTCAATACATGGCATGTGTTATGTGTAAGTAGGTAACCCCGTATATATAGCGTGTGCATTCCCCTAATAACACGCCAAATGTTTAGTCGACCACGAACGCACCTCTGATCGATCCGAGGTACAGGCCAAACGATTCAATATTGTCAAACTGGCACAAATCGTACTCAACCGTGTAACTGTCAGATGGCCGTGCCGCTCCTGCGATATTTTCGCTCGTCTCATCAGTTTGTGCCACGACGCGGAGGAAAATTTGACGGTCCATCTTCATCAGACGAGAGCTCTCTCCTTTTGACTTTAGCTCACTCATGGAAGCCGGCCTCAAGTGGACCACACGCAATCAGCAGAGAGTGCTGTGGAGAGTCGTAAATGATTTAACGTCCATGTGACATGTTGCCCGTGGAAATGTACATTTTCGTGCGTGGTGCGTGGATCCAAACTGCGACAAACAAAGCCAGAAAAGTCCTGCACGAGATGGACGTAGTGTATTACTGGATCAGGTGTATATGGGAAGCTTCACTTCACCATCACCAGTTGGCGATTGTAGGAGCGTGCAGCAGCTAGTATCTAGGACAAGAGCTGCCTGAATTATGATGGAGTGTGTCGGTGATGCTTGGGAATGCCACCAATGGATCATCATCTCATACGACTGCACTGCACAAGACGGTTACAACATGAGGGTCGAAACGACACGTATACCGGGTGGCCGCCGTCTGTACAACGAAACACGATCCTGTGCCTGGGCATATATAATACTATTACAGGCATGGAGTACAACAACAGGTGTGAGTACCCATGATGTGTGCATTTCCTGAACACGCCAATATAATTAGTGGGCCACTTGGTGTGATCTGACGCTAGTACAGGCGCAACCGTTCAATATATCTTGTCGAACTCACGCAAATTAACCCTACTCAAAGTAACTGTCAATAAATTAAACGTGATAGTAGCTCGTCTCGCCAGACGACGGACCGGAGGAAAATTGGCCATGGATCCTCATCAGAGATGGGTAGCTGTCGCTGTTTACCCCTGATACAACAATATTGACAAAGAGAAGACTCGTCTGTTTGAAATACTACTTTTCTACTTTGGCTCTGCACTCGCTCACTCGTGGAAGCCTGAAGCGAGCAGGCAATCAGCAGACAGTGCTATAGCGAGTCTTGAATGATTCTATCCATGTGACATATATTGCTCGTGGACGAGCCGGGGAAATGATAGCTTTGGGATCAAGAGGAGACCACTACTGTTGCTGGGAAAGTGCACTTTGGCAACTCACATGCTCGGCTCATCAAATTAAAAGGAAAAGAAAAAAAAACAGCAGATATGGAGTTGCTACTAGTATGTAGCAAGGCCATTGGTGGGCGCCACGACTAGTTGATGGTAGTCAAATTAAAGTGGCAATGGCAGGGCCTGTAAAATTGGGGCAAATCGAGGGGTGCTGCTCGGAACATCAGTCTCGACTCCCTCCTCAAATAGCAGCTGTCTCCGCCACCTCCGCTTGTGTCTCCACGCAAATTAAGCTAGTCTCCAGACCACCCACCAGGAGGAGGAGAATGATGGCCGGCTCCTCGTCGGAGCTGATCTACCGCGGCGGGCACGATGCCACCAAGGCCGCCGGGTCGTCGTCGTCGTACTCGGGCAACAAGGCGCATAGTAAGACGGCGCGGCTGCCGTGGCTGCGGTACGTGATGGGCGAGCAGCGGCTGGCCTTCGCCTTGGTGGGCATGGCCGTCGCGTCGGTCCTGTTCCTCCTCCTCGACCACCACCAGCAGCAGCAGCAGCAGGCACCATCGGCGGCGGCGGTGGGGTTGGAGCTGTCATCGTCGTCGTCGTCGTTTGAGGCCCACCAACAGCACCGTCCAGTTGGGTTGGGCCGGGTTCCGCTGGGCCTCAAGCGGAAGGGCCTTCGCGTGGTGGTGACCGGCGGCGCGGGGTTCGTGGGCAGCCACCTGGTGGACCGTCTTCTGGCGCGGGGGACAGCGTGATGGTGGTGGACAACCTGTTCACGGGGCGCAAGGAGAACGTGGCGCACCACGTCGGCAACCCGGCGTTCGAGATGCTCCGGCACGACGTGGTGGAGCCCATCCTGCTGGAGGTGGACCAGATCTACCACCTGGCGTGCCCGGCGTCGCCCGTGCACTACAAGCACAACCCGGTGAAGACGATCAAGACCAACGTGGTGGGCACGCTCAACATGCTGGGGCTGGCCAAGCGGGTGGGCGCCCGGTTCCTGCTCACCAGCACCAGCGAGGTCTATGGCGACCCGCTGCAGCACCCGCAGCTCGAGACCTACTGGGGCAACGTCAACCCCATCGGCGTTCGGAGCTGCTACGACGAGGGCAAGCGCACAGCCGAGACGCTCACCATGGACTACCACCGCGGAGCAAACCTCGAGGTTTATTATCTTTTTTCTCTCTCCCCTCTCCTCTCTTCTCTCGGAGCCTATTAGCTCTGAGAAAGTAATAAGCTACCTACTTACTTACTTAGAGAGAGCAAGTTAAGTCTCATCTGTCGTCGCTAATTAATTAATAATCTATATGCAGGTGAGGATTGCTCGGATCTTCAACACCTACGGTCCCCGCATGTGCATCGACGACGGCCGCGTCGTCAGCAACTTCGTCGCCCAGGTATATAAACACACAGGAGCTGACCTCCATCCAGGCATCCACACACACCGCATGCTGCCCCGTCTACTGACGATGTAACCCACACGAGAAAGTTAGCTAATTACTGCGAGCATGACATGATTTGTCTCAACTCCGATCCAGAGATGTTAACCTCTCTCCGCTAATTAGTAATGTTTGATGGGTGCAGGCGCTGAGGAAGGAGCCTCTCACGGTGTACGGCGACGGCAAGCAGACCCGGAGCTTCCAGTACGTCTCCGATCTGGTGAGCTCTCCCTTTCGTCGTCACGATCCCCATCCAAAAGCAAAAAAAATTAATTTTACCTTGCAACAAGGTCGCTGCACCGGTTGTTGATCGTTCGTACCTGCTGTTTGGTTAATTCGCATGTGCATTGAAGCTTTCCATGCCGATTTGCGCTCCCAACGGCACGCAAGCATGACCAACCTTTTTTGTGCTGGTTGATGGAAGCATATGGTTCTTCTGGTCTTGTGGAACCTGGACTACCCAACCCAACCTCAAAAGAAGTTGGCCTGCTCCTGATGAATGCAATGCAAGCCTACTAGTCTGGTCCCTGTTGCCATGCTTCAACTGAAAGCAACTACAAATTCAGATACAGAGGATACGAAATACACTAGTAGCAGAGGAAGCAGCATCGTCGTTGGGAGATCTGGACCACGTAGCTTGCTAGTCCCGGTTGCTGCTTGCTTTCCGGACTGTTTGGTGGTCGTCGATACCGACACTGCAGCTTGAAGATAGCCATCAGCCTTAATTTTCTTCTTCAGAATCAGAGCTGTGAATCATCCGTCACTGTTCAATCACTAAATCATGAAGCTGAGTAGATCGAGTCATAGTTACTGAATTCCGTCGGTTACTAATAACTGGATCGAGTGTGTGGTGGTTGCAGGTTGAGGGCCTGATGAAGCTCATGGAAGGGGAGCACGTGGGTCCCTTCAACCTGGGCAACCCGGGCGAGTTCACGATGCTGGAGCTGGCCAAGGTGGTGCAGGACACCATCGACCCCAACGCGCGCATCGAGTTCCGGCAGAACACCGCCGACGACCCGCACAAGCGCAAGCCGGACATCAGCCGCGCCAAGGACCTGCTCGGCTGGGAGCCCAAGATCTCGCTCCACGAAGGATTGCCGCTCATGGTCCAGGACTTCCGCAACCGCATCTTCGGCGACCAACAAAATACCGAAAACAACTGATCCATCCTTGATTCCTTGGGGGTGGGTGATCATGTCATGTCAGCCGATATACGGATGGATCGGAATTACTAAGGACAAGGGACATACTGTGTAGGATAGTAGTTCATTAGCTCTGCTATTTAAGCATCAATCATACAGATCGGATCGAGAGATACATGCGTGCTATACCTGCCTGATGCTTCTGCCGTTGCAACAACCGATGACGAACCACACGCCGGCAGCAGGAGGTCGCGGTCTTCATGAACATGACTGTCCGTGTCCTCCACGATGTTATTAATTTCTGCTTTTTTTGGTAGTAAGTGTTAATATTATTTGTTCCGTTCATGTACTTTGTTCTTCTGGGTTTCTTGGAAGAATTGTCAGTTAAGAACTTACCTCCTGGTCAGTTTCCACAATAGTACATGGATGGTGACTCTGCACTGCAACAACTCCTGTGGATGCCAAATACACTTTGCCTGCACGAATTTGGTCATCGCATGGTTTATCCGGCAAATTCAAGCGAGTAATTCTTGCTGCATCAAATTAAACCAACCTTCTTTTTTTGTTTTTATCGTGGAACCGAATTCACAAAACACCGTTCAAAAATAAAGTGTTCACAAAACACATTCCTGCAAATCATTTTTTCAGTTCGATCCTTAAAAACAAGAGCACATCAGTTCTAAAAATCTCTATCTTCTACTTTTTGTTTGGTATCCGTCTCCACGTAAGTTACTTGTTCGGTGTCGTCTCCACATCCGATACAATATGTAATCCGATCCGATCTGTAATCAGCCAGTCGATGTCCCGATTCGATTTGTAATCTAATCAGTCAGCCGATGTCTCCACTCACGTAAGTTACCGATCCGATACAACGACTCCTGCTGCCATAATGGGTCACGATCAAGCTAATCAACCAACCGATGTCTCCTTAGATAGGCCACGATCAGTTACCGATGTCACAAGCGTGAGCTCCAGGCCGCCACCGTGCATCTAACCTCTGCCTCCACTTTAAACTTAGAATCTTTATTCGGAAGAGAGTTTAAGACACGTCAGTAGCGAAGCACATACACTTTTTACCAGGTATATTTTTGGGTGTAATTCTACATCGCAATTCAAAGGAAACCGAAAGCCCAATCGCCCGCCAAAAGGAAACAGAGAAGCCCAACCAATCACGACCTGTATCATCAGAACGTATCGGCCCAAGGGATCCTAAGCAGGCCGATATCTTCTTTTCTGAGGCCTAGCCCATCCAGCCAAACTAACCCTCGGCCCAACAGACTAGTCGGACGAATGGAAAAGCCCACGTGAGCTATATATACTTCCCAAACCGCATCGCTCCTCTCTCTCGTCTCCGGAAACCCTAGCCGCCACACAGACTGCTCGCTCGAGCACCAGCTGAGAAGGGAGGAAGAGATGGCGCGCGGCGCGGCGACGGCGATGAAGGGCGGCGCGGCCGGCGGGAAGAAGAAGGGGTCGGTCACGTTCGTGATCGACTGCACCAAGCCCGTGGAGGACAAGATCATGGACATCGCCTCGCTCGAGAAGTTCCTACAGGAGCGCATCAAGGTCGCCGGTGGCAAGGCCGGAAACCTCGGCGACTCCGTCACCGTCTCCCGCGAGAAGACCAAGGTCACCGTCACCTCCGACGGCCCCTTCTCGAAGAGGTATGCACGCCTTTGTGCTCCCGTATCCTTGCGCGCTTTTACTTGCAGTTCATGTATATCCTGATGCAGTTAATAGTGTAACCCTTCCTCAGGACGAGGATATCTGTGTGTAGATCTGAGGATTTGTTATTATATGACAGTGCAAAATCAGCTACTAGCTTCTCTATATGTTTTAGATATGTACTAGAATTCGCCCATTTTGTAATTTTGAAAACATGATGGATTCATTTTTATGTTGGAACTGTACCTGTTCTAGATATTTCTGTATCGGTCAATTAGTCAGTTGTGGACCTCAAACAATTCTGGTTATATTTTGTTGTGAGCCAAAACAGTTCTGGTTCTATTTTGACAATGTTGTTCCAGCCAACAAACAGTAGTTATCATGATCAAATTGAAAATTGTTGTCTATCAGATGTTTCATATGATGTGATCACATTACTGAGCTTGAAGTTTAGACATTGGCATCTGCACATAGATTTTATCTGAACCTGAGATTCTTGATTCGGCAATCAGTTTATCAATGTCTTCTGTAGATTGTTTTGACATCTGTAGAGTGCATTGCTAATGGGCCTTATTTAGACACTCTCAGTCTGATTAAATCATTCTGTTTGTTATATCAGGTACCTGAAGTACTTGACCAAGAAGTACTTGAAGAAGCACAATGTGCGGGATTGGCTTCAGCGTCATTGCAGCCAACAAGGACCGCAATGTCTATGAGCTCCGTTACTTCAACATTGCTGAGAACGAGGGCGAGGAGGAAGATTAGACTGCATCACACTTATATTGTAGTTTTGAGCTTGTTGGTTTGATACTTGATCGGAGTACCCTTAGTTGTTCGCACCTACCTTATGTTTATGCTGCGCTGAACTTTGGATGGTTTATTTGAAGATGTCAAGTCGGCTCAACATCTGAGTTCCTACTGCCTGTCTAGGCACAAGTTATGATGTGAACCGAGAAAAATGTAATATGGCAGATTTCGTGCATTTTTTCTCCTGATTGGTCTCTGAGGTGGTGTTTATATTGCTGCTTCTATATGAGCTGTTTACTGGTGATATACTCTCGTTTGCCCCTGTCTCAGCTTGTCTAATCATGTTCGCCCCGTCTAGCTGTGCTGCCATTAAGAGTGGTACTTTCAACGTGGCCATCTGGAAGTTGAATTATAATTTTGTCCGAACAGTTAATTTCGAATTTGATATTTGTAATTTCCTCTAACCTCAAGATTTTATCTGACGGATAGGAATTTAGGAAGTTTTGATTACAAACAAACTCGTACAAGATCTTAAAGGTGCAATAAGCATCTCGAATTATATCAGGTACCTGAAGTACATTGTGAGCAACTTTTTTAGTATTGTGAACCTGGAAGTATATAAAGGGGAGAACTGCAATGTCATAGCAGCTGAAGGATAAAAATAAGCAGCCCTGTGAGCAGCTACAAATCTAAGTGACAACATCGGATCATTATATAAGTCTCACATTATACATATAAAAGTGAGTGAATCATTAAATAAATAAATTCCATTATTACAAACAAACAACCAGAAAGCTGGAAAATAAGCAATATTCATAATGCTCGAAGTCCTCCCGAGGCTTCCACAAACAGCAATCCTTTGTTTAGCCCTGAAAACCAGCATATGATATACCTTCAAAATTAAAAGCTACACCAGCAATGGTTAGAAACAGGTAGAAAACGTTGACTATATTTAATTTTTTTTTTTAATATGCACAGGACATGAAAAATCAAAGCAATTTGATTTGCTTCGTTCTATTACAAGTTGCATCATCATTCTCATTAGTCGTTAGGTTACTTCAAGTTAGAACAAATCCTACTTCTGCTCCTAAAAGTCCTCTAGTTCCCACAAATTCAGGGAAATATTCCCAATTTTCCATATGGACATTTTGTCGCAAACAATGCTTCAATGTGAGAGGTAAGCTGCTGGACCTGACCTTGTGACAAAGGATTTGCACGATCTTGGTTTCACGTTTTACTTGATATGGGAGGTCCTGTTCCACAATCCTCAAATACTTAGGAATATCAAGACCAAACACTAGTTTTGCAAAGAAAAACAATATACCTTAACAGCAATTATTCCAATTACACCAGACCATAAGAAATAGGAGTTCCATGATGCATGTCATTTGCAACCTGAAATGATCAATCTAGTAAGTTCAGGTATTGTTCCTTCAAATGAAGGAATACTAGATTTCTTCAGCAGAAAGCGAATAGAGTTCGGATCATTGCAGATTCTCTACATTTTATTCTGTCTGTAAAAAGGGATGAAAGGATCTTAAGGTAGCAACTAGGTAACATTTCAAGACTAGCAAGTAAAACTTATGGAAGCTGAATATCTAACCCTAGAAAAACATGACCTACACAAATAACAGATCAAGAAACTACACTTGTAAGTCCCAATATCTATTCACATATCTGAAAATCTTATCTGCTCTTATTATTACAAATACATTTTCAGAAGGAAATTTCAGCATATATGGATAATTGGTGGTAGCGCCGTTTTGACTGGCCCATAGAGTATTAACTTCACTTTCGTAACCAATCTTTTGGTGGCAATTATAAGTTCTAGCTTACAAAGTAAATATACTTAGATACAGTAGACAGTTGCCATAACGAAATTTCAGCAGTGCACCTGAAATTATTCTGCACACGTTCATTCAATCCAATTGTTAGGCAAGCTCCAGGTTTACTTTTTGGGAATGAATTGAATACTTCATTGATTCGAATGGTGACACCTACTAGCCCTACTAGCAGTTGTCATCAACACAACTTCCAATCCACAACTGCAACCTACAGAAGTTGTTCCACTTGTGAGTTGCTGCCCATCTCTTCTACCGCAGTATTAGCCACCAGACAGTGCTCTCCTACAGGGATAATACCAACAACACCTCTCCCACAGGCTAGAGCAATCCAAACACCTTTCTGGCCACCACCGACAACGGTTCTCCTATTATAGGTTGCTTACATGGTTTCGTTAAGCTAGCCCGCTGAATTACACCGCCTGTTGTTTCACGTCTTGAATCATCGATCATACGATCCTCCTGTTTTTCGGCTGGTTCATTTTTATCAGGCGGTTCCGCAGTCATTTTTATTGAGCACCCAACTACTCCTTCAGCACAAACCTCTCCTTTCAACGTAAACTTATTTCTATTTTCATTAAGCTCAGGCAATTTTTTTGAAAAAGATGGCAAAGGCATCTCACTTTCTGTTGAGATGAGAGGAACCACTCTGTCGTCAGCGGAACTTTGAGGCACATCAGAGCTGGGAAGATGGTGATTCTCCTCTAGTCCGTCCTCGTCACCGTGGTGCAACTTGCCAAGAATCCTCCAGGTCACAGCATCCGGTGTTAGGCCATTTCTTCTCATCTCCTTCACCAACTGATAGGACAGCTTCTTCAATCCCCCTTGCAGGCAGTGTCTATGAGTACGTTGTAGCACACAACACCAGGAAAAATGCCACAGTCTACCAGCTCATATAAGAAATCGCATGCCTGTTCCAATTTACCCTGTTTGCAGAGACCTCCGAAGATTGCGCTGTACACATAATCATCATGGATCCCAGATGGCCAGACAACATCATCCCAGAAAGCTTTTGCCTTTTCTAGCCGTCCTGCATCACACAACCCTCTGATCACCACAGTATGTGTCACAGAATCAGCAGCGACTTTATTAGCTTTCATCTCCTCGAGCACCTGCATTGCTGTATCAACCTGCTGCATGCCAAATAGTCCCTTGAGGACACAATTGTAAGTGACAACTGTTGGAGAGCACCGACGCCTAGGCATCAAAGTATGCAATACATCAAGAGCTTCCTCATGGTCACCTGCTTCCAGGTATCCGGATATGAGTGTAGTGAAAGTGACGACATCTGGAGCACAGAACTTCCCACTGAGCATATCATCCAAGATCTTCCTGGCCTCGTGTGATCTCCCAGCTTTAGAGAAGCCATGGATGACAGTGTTCATAGTGATGACATCTGGCTTGCATCCTGCCTGCAGCATAGACATGAGCACAGAAAGCTGCTCACTGGGCTTGTCCACGACACGTAGGGCTCCAAGAAATATGTTGTATATCCTAGTTCTAGTCTCTTCATCAACACGACCATCACTAGACTGGGTTTGCAGCATCAGCTCCAGGATATCCTTAGCCTTGACGAGCTCATTCTCCCGACATAGCTGGTCAACAAGTACCTTGTATGTTTCCTCTCTCGGGCGATAACCGAAACTCGCACCGTCCATCACCAGCTGGTGTGCTCTGAGGCGCCCCCAGATTTCTGGCTGGTGCATAGGCCGTGAACAATGCAGTTGTAGGAGACGGTGCTTGGGCACACACCTCTTTTCCTCATGATGTACACAATCCTGGACGCGCCATGGTGTTGCCCGGTTCGGCACAGGGAGTCGATCATCTGTGCATACGCAAACTCGTCATCCACGTGGCATTGCCGCTGCGGCATCTCCTCCGCGATCCGGAAGACGACGTGGAAGAAGCCCTCGGCGCACAGGCACTGCACGAGGTTGGCAAACGCGGCGTTGGTAACCTCCTGGTCCTCTTGGAAGTGACAGCCGTCCGCATCCGGCATGGTCGGCCAGAGATGGTTGTGGACGATGTCCATGGCAGCGTCGACGTCGCGGCTGCGGAGTAAGGCCTTGACAAGGAAGGTTCGCGCGAGCGAGGTGGGGACCAGGCCGCGGCCGGGCATTTCGTCGAGCAGCTTCCGGGCGGCGCTCGGGTCGGGCACGCACGCGTATCCGTCGAGGAGCGCGGCGTACGAGGCGGCGTCGGGCGGCGCGCGCATGCGGAGGAGGAGGCGGTGTGCGAGGAGTACGGGGAGCGGCGGCGGCGGGCAGTCAGCGCGGCATAGGAGGGCGAGGAGGCGGTTGTAGTTGGGGAGGGAGGGGGCGAGTGCAACGTGCTGGAGGAGGCGGAGCGTGAGGAGCGGCGTGCGGGCGCGGAGGAGGCGGCGGAGGAGCGCGTCGAAGCGGGGGCGGGATGCGGCGGCGGAGAGGAGGAGGAGGGAGACGCGGTGGTGCGCCTCGGCGGAGCGGCCGGACGCGCAGAGCGTGTCCACCAGGTCCCCCAGTTCCATTTCCATCGCTGTGAATTGTGAACGATCTCGAATGACCACTCAACTGTCGAATTTGAGGCAGCCGCAACTTTGAGTTTCAGTTAGGAAGCCGCAACGTTCAGTTGAGCACTCAACGGTAACATTATTATTAGTGGTGGTCTTAGTTGCTCAAGCAAAGTCGCGTTCATTTTGAATAATGTATATCATCATCAGAGGGAGCAAAGTGCACATGACAGTAGGCAGTAGCCATTTCTGAAACTTGTTTATTCAAGTATCAATTACAGGAACTGTGTCCATGCTTATTAGTAAGTAGTACACATTTCATTCTGCTGCTGGGTCTTGATCGTTGATCCATTTATTTATTATTATACTATAGGCAGCCACCCTGAAGGAAGGTTCTTTAGACTCTCTCATAAAAATCGTCGCTACGAGTACCATTACTGAAGATACGATTACCCACGTAATAGTTGCCAAATCTAGCTTTAACGGTCGCTTCCTCCAGCTCCAATGTGCCCCCGGGACACAACTCCTCGTCCTCTTCCTCGTCTCGGATGATATTTACCCCGACTTCTTGGGGATATATAATCCTCCGGTTCCAATCAACAACCCGGTAAGCCGGCACGCTAATAGTGAACTGGCCCGTGCTATTCGCATATTCGTAGCGGATTCCATAGTCTCTTAGTGTTACCTCCACTGGAACAGCTGTGATCATAGAGAGAGAAAGAGTTGCCGTGTATTCAAATGTTAGTACAACATAAAATTTGTTACTGTAGATTCTTAGGTCAAGACTGTTGGTGCTTACATTCAAGGTCTGCAGACGCGTTGTTGCTGCAGGTCACTGTGCCATTGGCGATGATGATAGGATCAGAAGGTCCTTGCGCTACGACTGCAACCACGAGGAAACACAGAGTCGCTGCAACCAGAAAAAGGTTCTTGATTGCCATAATGCGCTGAGCTTGGTGTCCAGTACTAGATCAGCTTACAGTTGCTGGTATATCTGGAGTAGGTGTTGGATCAGCCTCTATTTATAGACAGATGGACATACACGTCGTCCTATCAAAATTTATCAACTTTGATGACTTACCATCCATGCATTTCTCTCCCATACCGAAAATTTATACAAACTAGCCAGTTGTACGTGGCCAATCCATCGCCATATCATAGATATGATCAATCGGTTTTCTCAACTTCTTCTCGGTGATAATTGAATAAGGCACAATCGATGGTCTCAGAAGCCAACAAAAATCTGCTGGTACATTTTAGTTTCTAACACTTGATTATTGCCCCATACTGGCTCAGTTAGCATTATTCATTCTGACTAATGCTTTAAGAAAAAGAAAATATAAAAATTGTTCATGAAGAAAACTTAGCAATTCAGTTTCAATTTTCGTGGTCACCACAACTTATAGCGTTTGTGATCTTGAGGCGTTTCCTCATACAATCTCAAGAATCGCATCCTCAACTGATTGAACACTAGTATGTTCTGAAGTGAAATAAGTGTGATTACAGTAGGACACGTCAGCATGCGTAGATTTACGTAAGTCTTCAGTTCGTAAGTCTAGCGTTTCTCAGAAAAAACCTACCGGGATAGATCATAAATGCTACATATATAGTCAAACATGTCCATTTATAATACTACCGGTACATAGGACAAGATTTCATGAATTATATTAATTTTTTGAATGAAAGATTTCATTATATTATTATTGAATACGAGATATTGCACTATTGGGCTCAAAAAGAAAAAAATCGTCAATCTTAGATGTACGGAAGTACCTTTACAATTGTTTTCGAAGTTGAATGTAATTTATGAGGTTCTTTATCCTCAATGCAGGGAACCACAAAATGTTGTGCTAGCACATGTAGTACATAAAAAATGTAAGATGAGGCACGTTTTAAAAAGAAAAAAAGTCAGCACACCACGAAAAATAGGTTCACAATAAAAAAACTAGACGAATAGAGATATCGCCTCGCCTATAGGGCTATCCAATACGTAGAAAATTGGTGCACAAGGATTGAGAAAGAGTTATGCCTGTGCGTATGTTAGGTCTAGAATCACTAGAAAAACTCTTTCCTTGCCGTATGCAACCTGTTTACCGTGTGTTCATTGTCGAGCACAAGGCAGAAACATAGGACACGATAAATTAGGTTCTTTTTTGTGTGCTGGGGATAGGCACACGGTAAATAGTAACTTTATCATGTGACGGATGGTGGATCGACGATAAAGGTGTCCACCATATACTATATATAATACGTGCTTAACGGTTTGCACTACGTGTAAATCTTGAAAAAGAATCTCCAGGGTGAGGTTAACTTGTGTGTAGTCAAAGTTGTACATATATTAGCTAGGCCGTTAAGTTGGTGCATATATAGGTAACCACTTGCACAATTTGATATCGCAATTACATTTAGATGCATTTAGTCGTGCTCTATTCCGTCCTAGAAAGAAAAGAGATGTATTCGCCGGTCTTGGATATTGTACCAATGGGACATAGTACGTACCTCCACAATTTTTCCACGTTGCATGGAACTTACCATGAATCACACAACGATTTGCTAGTACAAAGCATTAGACCCACGTTCCCCAAAAAATGTCAACATGCCATGGAATGATGAGAAAATAGGATTAGAATAAAATCAACACAAAATAATTGTATGCTTTTTTTAGGGGAAAAATGTCTGCTAGACAGTTTGAAGTTGAACGGATAGTGAAAGTGCATCTAGGCCCCTAATTATGGTTTTGAGTGATTGACGTCAATACAATTAAAAAGGACTAATGTTCTAAATGAGCTTGAGCGCGAGTGCATATCTAAAATTCAATTGAGAGCAAAGAAACACAAAAAGGAAGTGGCCATGATCACTCATACGTGCAAGATTTGAAAAATGGATCACTCATGCTCAAGTTCAAGCTATGAAGTCTTTTTATTTATGTCTTGAGTATAGGAAACACCGTACTATCAAGAGGGACACACAAGTGTGAAGTGTGAAAAATGAAAGTGCTCAAAACTCATTCCAAACACAAAATATCATTTGGAGTCGGACATATCCGACTCACTCGGATATTGGACTCGGACTCCGGAGAGCTAGCCAAAGAAATTCCACATAGACTCGGACATATCCGACTCGGTCGGACAGAGAGTCGGACTCCGGAACCGTGGCACACTTTTGAAACCCTAGGAGTCGGACAATCCGACTCGGTCGGATATATCCGACCCCACGAGGGTACTCGGACTTATCCGAGTTATGTCGGATTTAAGACTCGGACTCCGGAGCGAAATCCAATCTTTCGAAACCCTAGCGAGTCGGATGTATCCGACTCACTCGGACATATCCGAGTCGGATCCGAACCAACGGCTCTTTTGAGTGCCCCGGCTATAAAAGTGGACCTCGTCCACTTTTGGCCGGTTGGCACTTCCCACACTCTCAAAAATACTCCCCAACTCACTCAAGCTCTCCTCTTCTTCAAGTTTGATTCCCCACTCCAATCCTTGGTGGATTTGTGAGAAGATTGAGGAGAAGATCGTTGAGCTTCATCTCCAACTCAAGAGCACTTGATTCTTTGCATCGCCGGTACTTGTTGTGTTTGTTACTCTTGGGGATTCATCCCCTAGACGGTTAGGTGTTACCCGGCGAGCTCCCAAGCTTGTGGTTGAGACTCGGGTCGTTTGTATTGCCCCTCCCTTCGTGGAGCTTTGATTTAGTGGTTTTTAAGCCGGCCTTTGTGGCGGCTTGACGAGGTTTAGGGTTGAGAGCAACCCGGTCCTTGGTGGACTCCTCAACGGAGACGTAGGCTTCTTGGTGGAGCTGAACTTCGGTGAAAAATCGTGTGTCTTTGTGTCTCTCTTTATTTCTTGCAAATAGATGTGCTATAGCTTTAGGGTGTTCTTGCTTAAATTCCTAGATTTACTTGCATAGGTGGCTTGCTTGCTTGTCCCCTTGTAGCCTTAGCTTTCTAGTGTCACTAGCTGCTTGCTTGTTGCTTTAATTCCGCGGATTTGTCCATCTTGACTCCCATTCCCCTTTCCGCACGAGGGAGTCGGATTTGTCCTACTCTAGTCGGATATTAGTCCATAGTCGGACTTATCCTACTATAGTCGGACATTTGAGTCGGACAAATCTTTCCTGCGTATTTAATTTGTTAAATTAAGTGATTTTCGGGATTATCGCCTATTCACCCCCCTCTAGGCGACTTTCAATTGGTATCGGAGCAGGTATCTTCGTTGAAGCCTCACCGCTTGAAGATTAAAGATGGCAAATGAAAAAGATGCAACGGCTAGTGGTAGTGGTGAAGCACCACCTAAGGTAACCGATGAAGGAAGGCAAGAAAACTCACCGGGTGATGTCTGGAGAAGGAAGTGGAAAAGAAATTGCCAAGGATGGAAATGTGCCAAGTGCTTTGCCAATAAGCTACAACAAAACACCATACTCCTACAATGACGGAAGAGATGAGCATATTGGACAAGGGTCCGGAAGACTACCATATTTTGATGGTCAATACTTTGATCATTGGAAAACAAAGATGTTGCTACATTTGGACTCAATGCATCAAAATGTGAGAAGTGTAACTCAAAATGGATTCTTGTGGGAATGTAGAAGCAAGCCAACCGCACAAGACTTGTTCAATGTAAGATGCAATGTGGCGGCAGCTAGTGCTCTAGTTTCCGCACTTAGTCCCGCTGAGTATGAGAAGGTAACCGGATTGGAGGATGCCCATCAAATCTGGTTGAAGCTCGAATTGGTTCATGAGAGCATTGATAGTGTGAAGGAGTCTAAGCTAGAAGGGCTTAGAGAAGAGTTCAACTACTTTGTCATGAGGTCGGAAGAAGGGCCAAGGGAAGCCCATGATAGAATGATGAGGATAGTCAACATGAGAAGAGCACTTGGAGAGAAGGTGTTGGACTTAGATGTGAATAGAAGGTTACTACAAGCATTGCAAGCATGGGATGCAAACATAGTGTCCAACATAAGGGACAAAGATGGCTTTAGATACTTTACCACCGATGAAGTGATTGGAAAGGTGCTCTCCCAAAAACAGCAAATTGATCAAGGAAATAGAATCAACGCTTTGCTTAGGGACAAGGAAAAGGCTAGTGGGAGCAAGAATGATTTGGCTCTCAACGCCGAACAAGAAAAGAAAAAGAAAGTGGTTGAGGAGAGTGATGATAACAGTGATGATGAGATGGCTCTCTTCGTGAAAAGATTCAACAAGCTCATGTCAAAAAGAAGCTTTAAGAAGGATGATCAAGACAAAAGCAAATCAAGAAAAGCTAAAAACAAGTGCTACATTTGTGGAGACAAAGGTCACTTCATGGCGGAGTGTCCGGAAAACTACAAGAAAAAGCAAAACAAGAAGGGTGACAAGAAGTACAAGAAGCATAGAAAGTACCGTCGGGGTGAAGCACACATTGGGCAAGAGTGGAACTCCGATGGATCATCTTCCTCCTCCGAGTCGGAATCCGATGAAGAAAAGGGAGGGATTGCCTCACTTGCTATAGGGCTAACACCGACCAACTCCTCCTTGTTTGTAAGCTTGACCGATGATGAAGATGATGGCGGGCACAAGTGCATGATGGCCAAAGGCTCCAAGGAAAAGGAGAACAATGAGAGGCAAGAGGAGCTTCTTGAGAAACAAGAAGAAATGCTTGTTCAAGAGAAGCAAAGGGTGCTTGAACTTGAGAAGCTCCTAGAAATTGAGAGGAAGAAGAATGAGGACTTAGTGAAGTCCCTAAAAATGGTTGAAAATGAAAGTGTGACACTTAAAGTCACAAATGTGTCACTTCAAGAGAAGTGTGATAACTTGCAAAAGGATCACAACTCTCTTAAAGTGCAATTTGAGGAAATTAAGTGTAACACTACTTCCTCTCAATCTTCGTCTTGCCCCCGTCTAGCATTGAGTGTTCTAGGTGTCTCAAGATTGATGTTGAAGCTTGTACAAGAAACATCAAGACCATTGGTGATTTGAAGAAACAAGTGCAAGAGCTTCAAGACCAAGCACAAAAGAAGAAGAAGGTCATTGATGACGCCAAGGCCGAGTATGCAAAGGGTGCATACACCAATGTGAGACGGTCACATGTGAAGGATGGCATTGGGTACAAGCAAGGTGACAAGCATAATGCAAGAATCAACAAGAACGGCACCGAATTCATCAAGTTCACCAAAGAGAGTGGACACCAAAAGAAGCAAGTCAAGACGGAGAAGCAAATCAAGAATACTAACAAATCTTCTCTTATTTGTGATTTGCGTACTAATGTGCCTAACCCCTCTTGTGCTCTCTTTAATGATTTTGATGCGACCTATGTGCTAATGAGAAACAAGTATGGTCGTGTTTATGCGAAATATGTTGGGCCACGCAACAAGACACACAAATCTTGTGTGTGGGTGCCCAAGGCACTTGTTACTAATGTGAGAGGACCCAAACAAATTTGGGTACCTAAAAACAAAGCATAAATTGTTTTGTAGGAATACTCCTCCGGTGGCTCATCATGGGTGGTGGATAGTGGATGCACCAATCATATGACCGGAGACAAGAAAATGTTCGAGTCATTCGAGCCAAGCAAAGAAAGAAATGAATATATCACCTTTGGAGACAACGGAAAAGGCTATGTGTTGGGATATGGTAACATTCCTTTAACTTTTCCGCATTCACTTTCGAAGGTTATGCTTGTGGATAACGTTGACTTCAATTTGTTGTCTATCTCACAACTTTGTGGAATGGGCTACAATTGTTTGTTCAACGACAAGGGTGTGATTGTCTCAAGGAGAAGTGATGGCTCGATTGCTTTTGAGGGTGTGCTCAAAGGGAAGCTTTATGTCGTGGATTTTACCGCGGATAAAGCAAAACTTGACACATGCTTAGTTGCAAAGTCCGACATGGGATGGTTGTGGCATAGACGACTAGCCCATGTCGGTATGAGAAATCTTCACAAACTCCAAAAGGGCGGTCATATCCTTGGACTAACGGATGTTTGCTTTGAGAAAAATAAAATTTGTAGTGCATGCCAAGCCGGAAAACAAGTTGGAGCACCACACCCATCCAAGAACATAGTGACAACTACAAGACCATTGGAGATGCTTCACATGGATCTTTTTGGTCCCATCGCCTACATAAGCATTGGCGGTAACAAATATGGACTTGTTATTGTTGATGATTATTCTCGCTTCACGTGGGTATTCTTTTTATGTGATAAAGGTGAAGTGAAAGATGTACTCAAGACATTCTTGAAAAGAGCACAAAATGAATTTGAAGTGAAGATCAAGGCCATAAGAAGCGACAACGGTACCGAGTTCAAGAACACTCAAGTTGAAGAGTACCTTGATGAAGAGGGCATCAAGCATGAGTTTTCGGCACCCTACACACCGCAACAAAATGGGGTGGCCGAAAGAAAGAACCGCACTCTCATAGAGATGGCAAGAACCATGCTTGATGAATACAAGACCTCCGATCGCTTTTGGGCCGAAGCAATCAACACCGCATGCCATGCCTCAAATCGGTTGTATCTCCATCGACTCTTGAGGAAAACGCCATACGAGCTACTAACCGGTAAAAAGCCTAACATCTCGTACTTTCGAGTTTTTGGGAGCAAATGTTTCTTGCTCAACAAGAAACCCAAGACTTCAAAGTTCTCCCCTAAAGTTGATGAAGGTTTCTTGCTTGGGTATGGGTCAAATTGTCACGCCTATCGTGTCTTTAACAAAACCACCGGTTGCGTTGAAGTTTCACGGGACGTGACGTTTGACGAATCTAACGGCTCTCAAGGGGAGCAAGTTGTTATTAACAATGCAGATGTTGAGGCTCCTAGGGAAGCAATCAAAAGGATGGCACTTGGTGATGTGAGACCGCAAGAACCGCAAAATGATCAAGATCAACCTCCCCCTCAAGTCAAGACCAACCATGCACAAATCATGATCAAGTTGATCAAGATCAAGAGGTTGGCAATGAAGATCATGCTCAAGGACAAGATGATGAACCCATGTCGCATGATCAAGAGGTTGAACAAGACGGCGGTCAAACAAGCTCACATCTACCACACCCAAGAGTGCATCAAAGTGTGCAACGTGATCACCCCGTGGAACAAATTCTTGGTGACATAGAAAAGGGGTAATCACTCGTTCTCGTGTTTGCAATTTTTGTGAACATTACTCTTTTGTCTCTTCTTTGGAGCCATTTAGAGTAGAAGAAGCACTCGAGGACTCGGATTGGGTGATGGCCATGCAAGAGGAATTGAACAACTTCACAAGAAATGAAGTTTGGACATTAGAAGAAAGACCAAGAGGCAAGAATGTTGTGGGCACCAAGTGGGTGTTTCGCAATAAGCAAAATGAAGACGGTGTTGTGACAAGAAACAAAGCAAGATTGGTGGCAAAAGGATATTCACAAGTAGAAGGATTGGATTTTGATGAAACCTATGCCCCCGTGGCTAGGCTTGAGTCAATAAGAATACTACTTGCCTTTGCCACTCACCACAACTTCAAGTTGTATCAAATGGACGTGAAGAGTGCTTTCCTCAACGGACCAATCAAGGAAGAAGTGTACGTGGAGCAACCACCGGGCTTTGAAGACCCCAAGTATCCTAACCACGTGTACAAACTCCATAAGGCGCTCTATGGGCTTAAACAAGCACCAAGAGCATGGTATGAATGCCTTAGGGATTTCCTTTTGAAAAAGGGTTTTGAAATGGGCAAGGCCGATGCAACCCTCTTCACTAAGCGTTTTGATTATGATATATTTGTGTGCCAAATTTATGTCGATGACATAATATTTGGTTCTACTAATCAAACGTTTTGTGATGATTTTAGCAAGATAATGACAAAGAGGTTCGAGATGTCTATGATGGGAGAGTTGACATTCTTTCTAGGATTTCAAGTCAAGCAACTCAAGGAGGGCACCTTCCTATGTCAAGCCAAGTACACTCAAGACATATTGAAGAAGTTTGACATGGACAAGGCAAAGCCCGCCAAGACACCCATGGCTACAAACGGCCATCTCGACCTCACCAAGAAAGACAAGCCGGTTGATCAAAAGGTTTTTCGCTCTATGATCGGCTCTTTGCTTTATCTTTGTGCATCTAGGCCCGATATCATGCTTAGTGTGTGTATGTGTGCACGTTTTCAAGCCGCTCCTATGGAGTGCCACATGGTGGCCGTTAAAAGAATCTTGAGATATCTAGTGCATACACCCAACCTAGGGCTTTGGTACCCCAAGGGTTCAAAGTTCAACCTAATAGGCTATTCCGATGCGGATTATGCCGGGGACAAAGTGGATAGGAAGAGTACCTCCGGGACGTGCCAATTCTTGGGTAGGTCCCTAGTGTCGTGGTCGTCCAAGAAACAAAATTCCGTTGCCCTTTCCACAGCCGAAGCGGAGTATGTGGCAGCCGGTAGTTGTTGTGCACAACTACTATGGATGCGACAAACTCTAAGGGACTATGGTTACAAGTTGAACCGTATTCCACTCCTATGTGACAACGAGAGTGCCATAAAGCTAGCTTACAACCCCGTTGAGCATTCGCGCACAAAGCACATAGACATTAGACATCACTTCTTGAGAGATCATTCTATCAAAGGGGATATTGAAGTGAGTCATGTGAGAACCGATGAACAATTAGCCGATATTTTCACCAAGCCACTAGACGAAACCCGTTTTTGTTACTTAAGGAGTGAGCTAAATATCCTTGACTCTAGTAATGTGGCTTGAAAGCTTGCATATCTGCTGTGACTTAGAGTAATTGTTTTTGAAAAATAAAATTCTTGAAAACTCTTGTATGTTTTGTTCTTCGAAAACATTTGGTTCTTGATCCTTGGATCATACGGATTTGGATGTAATCATTGTTGGAATGATTGATTGTAGCTGGCTACATCCAATGAAGTTTTAGCACATGTCCTTAAGTTTAATTGAGATCAAGAGAGAGAAGAGTGAAGGATCTTTCTGCTCTTGGAGCAAGGCAGTTTAAAAACCGCAGAGTCGGATTTATCCGACCCGGTCGGATTTATCCGACTGTCCCGAGGAGTCGGACTTTGTCCGACGGAGTCGGATATATCCGACTCCACGGGATTTTTACCTATAAGCCCGAATCCAACTTACCCCTTCACCCTATCTCCTCATTCAAACTCCAACCTTTCTCTCTCCTCTCCAACCGGCGGCGCAAGTGCATCTCCGGCGATCTCCCTTCTCCACCGGCGTTTTGGAGAGATTTGTGTGGGAAAGGCTCCTCCTACTCGGACTCTATCCGACTCCATCGTTGGCCTCAAGGTTTTTCCCCTATTCCCATCTTTTCACCTAGGGTTTAAAGTCAACTTCCATGGATTAGGTGTTCTAGTGTTTCCCCTGCCTAGATGTTGCATAGATGTTGTTCCTAGGATGCTATAGATGCTCTAAACGCAATATGGCTAGGAATGTGCGGTAGATCTATGCGGAATAGCGATTTTAGTAAAAATCCTGTTGTAGTCGGACATGTCCGAGTGAGTCGGATATATCCGACTCCCTATGACTAGTCGGATTCTGTCCGACTCGATCGGACATATCCGACTCCAACAGAATTTTCACTAAAGTTTGAAATTGTGCATTACTTCTATCCAAACTCAAATATCTATGCTATCCATCTCATACCATTCCTTGTTTATCTTTTGTCGGCATGGGTCGTTCATCTACCAATCCCCATCCGGAAAAGAGGGCAAAAGTTGCCGGAAAGAAAAGGAGTAGAACCATCCATCTTCCCATTGTTGAACCAAGGGAAAAAGAGGAACCCACCGAGATCCGCAGGGAGATGAGGGATGTGGTGGTCCATCCCGGAGTTGACCGTGTGATGATTGACTATATCAAAGGGGCTGAGGCAGCGGCAACTGAAGCAAGAGAGGTGAACTGGTTTGACATGGAACGGGAGTCTCTAGACAACCGTTTCCGGTCTCACTTTCACACGGATCGGTACATGTGTGCCTACGGGAGCAAGGTGAAGCCCACAGGTGCCAATGCAGTACATAGATTGGGACTACATGTCAAGCGGGCACACAGCTTTGTTTGATGAGGTCATTGCTATGTAACCTGTTTACCGTGTGTTCATTGTCGAGCACAAGGCGAGAAACATAGGACACGATAAATTAGGTTCTTTTTTGTGTGCTGGGGATAGGCACACGGTAAATAGTAACTTTATCATGTGACGAGATGGTGGATCGACGATAAAGGTGTCCACCATATACTATATATAATAAGTGCTTAACGGTTTGCACTACGTGTAAATCTTGAAAAAGAATCTCCAGGGTGAGGTTAACTTGTGTGTAGTCAAAGTTGTACATATATTAGCTAGGCCGTTAAGTTGGTGCATATATAGGTAACCACTTGCACAATTTGATATCGCAATTACATTTAGATGCATTTAGTCGTGCTCTATTCCGTCCTAGAAAGAAAAGAGATGTATTCGCCGGTCTTGGATATTGTACCAATGGGACATAGTACGTACCTCCACAATTTTTCCACGTTGCATGGAACTTACCATGAATCACACAACGATTTGCTAGTACAAAGCATTAGACCCACGTTCCCCAAAAAAATGTCAACATGCCATGGAATGATGAGAAAATAGGATTAGAATAAAATCAACACAAAATAATTGTATGCTTTTTTTAGGGGAAAAATGTCTGCTAGACAGTTTGAAGTTGAACGGATAGTGAAAGTGCATCTAGGCCCCTAATTATGGTTTTGAGTGATTGACGTCAATACAATTAAAAAGGACTAATGTTCTAAATGAGCTTGAGCGCAGTGCATATCTAAAATTCAATTGAGAGCAAAGAAACACAAAAAGGAAGTGGCCATGATCACTCATACGTGCAAGATTTGAAAAATGGATCACTCATGCTCAAGTTCAAGCTATGAAGTCTTTTTATTTATGTCTTGAGTATAGGAAACACCGTACTATCAAGAGGGACACACAAGTGTGAAGTGTGAAAAATGAAAGTGCTCAAAACTCATTCCAAACACAAAATATCATTTGGAGTCGGACATATCCGACTCACTCGGATATTGGACTCGGACTCCGGAGAGCTAGCCAAAGAAATTCCACATAGACTCGGACATATCCGACTCGGTCGGACAGAGAGTCGGACTCCGGAACCGTGGCACACTTTTGAAACCCTAGGAGTCGGACAATCCGACTCGATCGGATATATCCGACCCCACGGGAGTACTCGGACTTATCCGAGTTATGTCGGATTTAAGACTCGGACTCCGAGAGCGAAATCCAATCTTTCGAAACCCTAGCGATCGGATGTATCCGACTCACTCGGACATATCCGAGTCGGATCCGAACCAACGGCTCTTTTGAGTGCCCCGGCTATAAAAGTGGACCTCGTCCACTTTTGGCCGGTTGGCACTTCCCACACTCTCAAAAATACTCCCCAACTCACTCAAGCTCTCCTCTTCTTCAAGTTTGATTCCCCACTCCAATCCTTGGTGGATTTGTGAGAAGATTGAGGAGAAGATCGTTGAGCTTCATCTCCAACTCAAGAGCACTTGATTCTTTGCATCGCCGGTACTTGTTGTGTTTGTTACTCTTGGGGATTCATCCCCTAGACGGTTAGGTGTTACCCGGCGAGCTCCCAAGCTTGTGGTTGAGACTCGGGTCGTTTGTATTGCCCCTCCCTTCGTGGAGCTTTGATTTAGTGGTTTTTAAGCCGGCCTTTGTGGCGGCTTGACGAGGTTTAGGGTTGAGAGCAACCCGGTCCTTGGTGGACTCCTCAACGGAGACGTAGGCTTCTTGGTGGAGCTGAACTTCGGTGAAAAATCGTGTGTCTTTGTGTCTCTCTTTATTTCTTGCAAATAGATGTGCTATAGCTTTAGGGTGTTCTTGCTTAAATTCCTAGATTTACTTGCATAGGTGGCTTGCTTGCTTGTCCCCCTGTAGCCTTAGCTTTCTAGTGTCACTAGCTGCTTGCTTGTTGCTTTAATTCCGCGGATTTGTCCATCTTGACTCCCATTCCCCCTTTCCGCACGAGGGAGTCGGATTTGTCCTACTCTAGTCGGATATTAGTCCATAGTCGGACTTATCCTACTATAGTCGGACATTTGAGTCGGACAAATCTTTCCTGCGTATTTAATTTGTTAAATTAAGTGATTTCCAGGATTATCGCCTATTCACCCCCTCTAGGCGACTTTCGGATAGATTGTGGGCTGGTCTTTGGACTAACAGCAGGCCGTGCTAGAAATGGTCTAACAAGTGAAACACGTCCCAAGTGTCACTCGCCCTTGCGGTTGCATGAAGACCATTTCTATCATTTTTGTAGATAATGGAACAAAAAGGCATAATAGTCCATTTGGTCCTTCAACTATGTGTTAAAGCTCAGTTTCATCTTTCAACTTTCAAAATGTCCAATTTAGTCCCTAAACTTTGGTTAGAAGATCTATTTTGTCCCTGATCCGATGTGGCATCCACGTGGCTCGCCATGTCGGCACGTGGCATGCCACATCAACTTCAGTTTTGGATTTTGAATTTTGAATCGCTATTTCTCTAAAATATGAAAATAATATTTTTTTTAAACATTTCTACTGCATGAAAAAATAGCATACGATCAAGTGATACAAAATATTGTATATTTAGTTTGAAAATCCAAATATTTGGTATCACTTCGACACAGATTGAACATATTTTATAGTATGGATATTTTTATATACCGCTTGATTTTTTTAAAAAAAATGACCCAACCAGATCAAAATGTTGGGATACTATTTTGTTAATGCAATAGAAATAATTAAAAAAATCATATTATCATATTTGAGAGAAAAATTAATTTCAATTCAAAATACAAAACTAAAGTTGACGGGACATGTCATGTGTTGATGTGGCGTGCCACATGGGTAGCCACATAGGATCGGGGACGAAACCGAACCTTCTAACCAAATTCAAGGACTATATTGGACCTTTTGAAAGTTGAAGTACGTGATTGAGCTTTGAGCGATACTTGCGGGACTAAATTTACTATTTCGCCGAACAAAAACGTCCTAAATATCATCTTTACGCTGCAGTTGCATGCAGATCATGTCTGTCATTTTTTTAGATAATGGAACAAAAGCCCGGTTGCATGCATGTAGATCATTCTGACATGTATTTAGTTAATTGAACAAAGGGACGTGAAGGTAACATAGACTTTCATTGTGGTAGATACAATATGATGTAGGATAAGACTTCAAGCCGAGTGTTAGCATTTTCGCATAATGGAATGGCATGGCATATATGGATGGAAGTGCATTTGATATAATTTGAAGTGTCAAATTAGTTAACATAAGACTTTAAATTGAAGTGCATTTGATAGAATTTGATATTTTTGTACTTTAAATTATGATTTGACACATTAATAAGACACATCTATAATTAATTTGATACATGTTTAATAGTATAATCAGATATTCAATATTTATATTGAATCATAATTAATAATTAAACTAGGGTGGGCACATGTTCCTGTGCTCATGCAAATATTTCCCTATTTTTCAGCTTCATAGAACCGCACAACGATTATTTTAGTACACATGGTACCGTACCACAAAACGTTGCACATAAACCTACTGACCATTAAAAATCAATGTGGTTACCAATGAATAGATATGAAGCTGAGCTGCACCATGCTGATACAAGCCAAGGAATTCCTAGCCACTCAAGTAGGGAACAATTCTATGCAGCATAATGTTTTTCTGCCCAAAAGCACTGTTTTTTTTAAAAAAAATGTATGACAAATGGCCAACCAATTGGCACATCATACTATTAGTTGGAAAATATTATAGGTCCAATCGGTTCATCCAAAAGTACAACCAAAACACAAGGAATATTTTTGGGCTCATGTACAACCATGTTTTTGTATTGGTTGAACAATTTGGATTGGACTTATAACACCACTCTATATATAATATGTGACTAACGGTTTACACTACGTGATAAATCATGAAAAAGAATCTCGAGGATGAGCTTAACATGTGTAGTCAAACTGTACATATATTAGGCCGTTAAGTTGGTGCATATATAGGTAACCACTTGCACAATTTGATATCGCAATTACATTTAGATGCATTTAGTCGTGTCCTATTCCGTCCTAGAAAGAAAAGAGATGTATTTGTCGGTCTTGAATGTTGTACCAATGGGGCATAGTACGTACCTCCACAATTTTTCCACGTTGCATGGAACTTTACCATGAGCTATTCATAGAATCACACAATGATTTGTTAGTACATACAGAACCGTACAAAACATTAGACCCACGTTCCCCAAAAAAATGTCAACATGCCGTGGAATGATGGGGAAATAGGATTAGAATAAAATCCACACAAAATAACTCTATGCTTTTTTTAAGGAAAAAAATTGTCTGCTAAACAGTTTGAAGTTGAACGAATAGATTGTGGGCCGATCGTTGGACTAACAGCAGGCCGGGCTAATGTGAATCGGCATAAGTGGTGGGCTGGACTTCCTTGAGTCGGCAGAGGTAGTTGGCCAGATAAACATTGAAGAAGTCCGGGCCCAGGTTGAATTCAAGAAAGTGCGGCCCAGGTTGACCCTCCAAGACTGCGATGTTGCAGTGACAGTGTCTGACATGATCCAGCGTTGCTGTGGCCCGGGTGACGCTTGCGTTGTTGCGTCCGTCCACCGTTCCGCCATTGCCGCAAGCTACATGTCATTCAAGCAGCTTTTCACAGAATCCCAAGCAAGCAGTGGCGTGGAGTACGGAAGATGCACCATCAAGCTGTCTGCCTACGTGTCAGAGAGTTGACGCATTTCCACACCACCATCACGTCAGCCAAACCTTTTCCTTTCTTCTCCACTTCAGTGAATCGTGTAGTACTACAAGCAGCAGTAGAGTGGATGCTTGCATTGTTGGGTTGGTGCGTGCATGGAAATGGAGAGGCGTACGTTTCTGAAATCTGAGTCCTATTCCGTCAGATCATGGGCGCCCGCGAATCCGGGCGTCCCCCGGGAGACACGCATGGAGATCGGCACCAGCACCAGCTGACTCCTTGATTCGATCGTGCCTTTGCGTGTGCGCTTGCCCTAGCTTGCTTTTTCTTCTTCCTCTTCCTCTGCTGCTCCGTGCCTCGAGTCCCGGCTCCCATCGTTACTCGCCTCGGGATACTCGACAAGGTTACCCCCATGGGCCATGGCACCTACACTACTTATTGCAAGATTAGAAATTCCTCTCCCATGGTGCATGCTCGCCATGATGCTTGCATTGTTGGGCTCCTTGCTCATGAGCATCAACTGGCCGGTGAACAATTCATTGGTAATTCATTTTCACAGTGAATGTACCATGGTATATGACTTTTTCACCAAGAAACAAATGCTCGCTGTGAAAACTCACAATCCCGACCTCCTTCTTTAATTGCCGACTTGTTTTTTTTTAAAAAACTCTTAATCCAAAGACAAATTTAAGGTGTATATTCACCATATACATTATTCACTGTTTTGTCTTGATAGATAATGCCCATTAATTGTGTCGACTATCAACAATGTATAACTTCATGTTGATTATGGCCCCTTTTCTATCTCATATTCCTAATGTATAAATCATAAATGTATAAAAATAACTAAAAATAACCAAAGAACTAAATATATAATTCATTTTAGGATTTTTTTGCTAATTAATAAATGCTGTAAACTTTGATCATTAACATATAAATAATAAATATGTTTGTATGTAGAGTAACATCATTGAAAGAATAACATCCTACACTGCAATACCACATACTCTAGTAATAAATTCGTTTTGGTTTGACATACTATCGTATTATCATAGAAATTTGAAGTCAAAGTATGTAGCCTTGGATTAGAAACCAAGCCAACTTTTATTTTGTATTTTTGCTATCGGTTGAGCTTCCATAAATATTCAACAATTTAAGTTATATAGAGCATAGTTTTTTTAGTATAATGTTATATAGTGGCCTCTGTATATGTGTTTTAGGGGACGAAAATGTCAGACGTAAAACAAGGATATACTGATAAATATAGATACATATATTTAAAGCTAAGAGCACGAGATGAACATACAAATATTATTATTTTTTGTTTTCCAATTAGTAAGTTGGATTTTGCTTTTATATTTACGTGTGTGCCGAATCATGTTGATGTGTGGCTCGTTCACCAATCCTTTAATTGCTTGGCATCTTTTGTCCCTCCCTCCGCCATGTAGTTAGTGAACCAATCAGCAATGTAGCGAGCCAAGCCAGTTTTAAGTTCCAATCGACGTCTTAGCCTTTAGCTTGTCCCAAAAGGCCTTGAAGAATCATCCAAACACTAGTCCTGAATGAGATACATTAGGAATTGCATGGAAATAGGTGAACTCTATGCTACACGCCTACTCATACATTGATTGTTGCAAATTAAAAGTTGCTTGTCAAGAGGCATGCAACAAATGGCCCTAGCCTAACGCCAAAAGATCAACAAAGACAGATACAACTTCGTCGAGTGTCCCCAGCATCATGTCAAGAGCCCATGTATGATACATGCATCACCAACCAGGGGCAACCGGCACTACAACATTTACTTTTCCCCCGAGCAATTGTCAACCAGTAGAGATGCGAGCAAGAAATTAGTAGTAAAAACACTATCCGTTAATTAATTGTACATTATTCAGTTTCTCCAAATATTTAGTAACTGGCTGGACTATATAGCGTCTTTTATTTCCATTTAACAGTTTCTCAAACTGCAAATAATACAAATTTACAAATCTTTTCGATAAACCTAAATTAGTAACATATGTGATGAAAAAAAATAGTCACATAAGGGTTGGGAAAAAGATTCTAGAGCAATGTGGAAGTGGAAGATCAGATTACCGAATACATGTCTGTAATAATATATCACAAGAATTATTAACAAGTACAATCACACTCTCAAGGATCTTTTGAATTCAATGTTGCAATTAATAACCAGCCACAATCACACTAGGCCAGCACAACCGGCTAGATAATGGGCTGTCATTGAAATCGTGCAACTGACTCATCCATATTGCAGTTAAAAACCGTCTGCTCCGTAATATACTAGTAGTGTGGTAATGTAAAGTGCATCATCACACTGTTTATTAACTGACCGACCGGTTGATGTGTACCCCTGTTTGCATGCGTCACATGCTCACATTAGCCAATTCTCCGAAAAATACCTTTAAATTTCAGTAATTATCTAGTTTGTACCACCAGGTATAAACATGATTTTGACACAATAAAGGAAAAGCAGGATTCAACGAGCTGCCTTTTCAGATTTTCTAACTGTTGCGTCATATTCGTACACGACATAAACAAAAAAAAGGGGAAAGTGGAAAAGGACACATCTGATTTCATACAAAGGAGAAGAAAAACATTGTGTGCTCTCGAATAGCGTAATTAATTACGGATTCAAGAGCAAATTGAGTAGGCAATTCACCATCTCCGGAATGACGTAACGAACAGCCAAATGGCAAAATATAATCGGTGCTCAGTGATAATTAGCAAATTCAGAGAGCAAAAGCGCCATTAGCTCGCCAAAAAAATTAATGTATCGCTATTGGAAAGAGGAGAGAGAACACGAGCATGATGGATTCAATTGGTAGCACTCAAGAGCGCGAACAGAACTTGCGGCATACCTTGCGGATGGAGGAGCGCTGCAGCTTCCATAGCAAAGTGAGAAAGACCCTGATGGAGAAGGAGACCACGTGCAATACGGCTTCTCCCAGTCCAAATAATCCATGGAGCCGAGAGGAGAATGGATGCATGCACGTGCCCTGCTTCTCCAACGTGGTCCTTGTCACTGACCTTCCTCATCCTCAGAATCCTCAAAAGGATCGGAACGGTGGTGAGGAGGAAGGCGAAGACCTCAGACCTTTTTATACACGGAAGGGAGGGAAGGGGGAGAGGGGTGTGTTGTTGGAGCAGATAGTACTACTAACTGATTCATCAATCTGCTTTGGAGCTGGAGGTAGTAGCAGGGGGATCCGGAGAGCGAAGCTTAACATGCATGGTAACAGCAGGTGAGTGAGGCTGGGCTAGGAGGGTCTTAAATCACATTAGTAGAAGCATGAATATGGTATGGTGGGGCCGGCAACCTTGTCGGGCCAGTTATGCGTCTGACAATGGCAAATCCGTTCCACGCAATTTTATAAATACGATTGCTGATTGCATACGTGGACAGTGTGTCACCTGCGCTGGTCGTTCGTGGCCAAATTGCGTGAATCGCCTTGCCTGCAATGAATAGTCCTAATTCTGTGGCTGTTGGATGGTCAGTTTGCAGGCCACACGACAGCATCAAACCTTGATGAAAGATGACAGTGATCACTCATGATGGTTCCCGGTTAATCTGCCTGCGGCTACCTTATCCCACTGTTGACTGTAATGCTCACTCTCATGGCCCACCAATCAACAATGACTCCGCTGTTTTGCACGGGCTCCGGGTGTCAAGACGTGGACTTGCCGCAAGTGAACAGAGATACAACCCGGGATCATATCATAATCACATCGCAGTGTAGCAGGTGCCGGCGGTGCTGTAGGCAGCCGGCTGCTGGCCGGCCGGAGCAGGCCCTAGCCCTCCCTCCCCTCTCTGAGATGAGTTGATTAGCGCGTGGCAGTCAGAAACATTGTCAACTGATTCAATTCCAAGGCTAAAGCAAGATGCGTCTGTGGAAAGAGACAAAATTATGTCACGGTTTCCTTTCTTCTACAGAATGACTGCGACTTATGTGTAACAACAACCTAAGCCTAGTACTCCTATTCGATGGTTGATGCGTCGGTGTCCAGGTGTGAGCACCCAAGTGCAGCCTATCCAATGCAAAGATTGCTCTCTATCTCCACCGAAGAACAGTCTCTCCTCATCGTTCAACGGCCACAACGCCGTAAAAAAAAACGAGATGCAAAGATTACTAGGCGCGCTGAAACCCTGGTGGATTTCACGAGATACACACGCAAAGATTGAATGACTTGCGTATCCGGTGAAGCAAAGCAAAGAAAGCAGAGGAGGTGGATGGACGTGCGGATTGACGGACGGATGGGATGGAAAGCGAGAGTGGGACGACATGAGACTGGGGCCTTTGAACCTCACAAGAGAAGACAACCAATGGCCAATCCAGCTTGAGTGTAGACCGATTGATCTGATTTGATCTTATCGAATGCGATCCCCGAATTTATGACCGTTTACCTCACGCTGGCCACGGGGGAACCTAACGCTATCAAATCAAATTTATTTGGGTGCGTCTCGCGGACAAAAAGTTACCATGCCTGATGGGTACGTATTGACACGATGGGTTTTGCATTTCTTTCTTACCGCAGAAAAAGAAGATATTTCTCGATAATCGAATCAGTTTCTTGTTTGCAGGAATTCAGTCATTCCGTGGCGCGATTTGCACCACCCTTTTGTTTCTCTACAAAACTGTGGAACTTTCTTTCCTGTTGTATTTGCGCCTGCAGGGACTTTGAACTCCAAATGCAGGGTTGCTGTTTGCATAATCCAGATCAAACTGAGCTCTACCCTCATTCAATGGGCCGCATTCAGGTCAGCTTATAACCTATCTATTGGGCTTCCGGGCTCACCCAGTCCACCACAAGTCCTATATTGGCCCGCTAGGCTAACACCAACTTATAGGCCTAAAAGGCTCTTTTGAAAATCGGGAAGGAAGGCCCATGATATCTCTGAGAGAAGCACAAGTCTTGTCGTGGCCTATTAGTCCGGGTGAGCAGAGGACAGACAAGATAGGGGACCTCGATTCGAATGGCAAGCTTCGCCGGCTCCTCCACGGAATGCACAGTATTATGAATACAGTACCTGGATTTGGACATACTAGTTGCTGTCGACCCTAGAAGCAGAGGAGCCATAGCTCTCATGGCTTCTGGATGCATGGCGGTGCCACTGATGAATCTGAATGGAGCAAGCTAAGAATATGATTCCCTGAAATGATATTCTCATCATGGACGGCCCCGTCACGGGCACGCATGAAAAGACTCGATGGAGGCCAGAAAAAAAAGATGCCTGCACACTGGCTCTCTTCCAATGAAAGATGAGCCACTACTCACGACTCACGAGGAGACAGCAGCGCACAAAGCGTCAGTGGTTTGCCGTAAAAGAAAAAAGAAAGCGTCAGTGGTGAGGACGCCCACCCAGGCTCAACCCCCAAGTGGAGCACTTCTTTTTTGTCTGATCGATCCTTGACAGTCCTTAGGCTTGGAGCCTAGGAGAAGCAGGAGCAAACAAAATGCCAGCTGCGCGCATCAGTTCAGCTGAGATTAATAATCTGAACAGGGCAACCAATAATCTGGAGTAGCAAGCATGTGCATTGATGCCTCTAATTCAGAGGATATGAATCCATCGGCTACCTGTTCTCACTGGTCGTGGTGTGTGCTAGCTATAAACTAGTGCCGACATGGCTCATCTTACGCTTTGCCGATTTCCACGAGCACCGAGCCATTGAGATCGACCGTGATCCGTGCACCAAACGCGGCTTTAGCAAACCACAGACACAAATAAAGCTCCCCTCTGCAGGTCTGTTTCGTCAAAGCGTAACGAATCCATCCAACTTAAAGCTCCTGGCAATCATGAATGTATTCCATGCACATTTGATGGGTCCTGTTCAACCACCAATCGAGGTCAAAAATCGAGCAATTAGCAGTAAAAAAGGTCTATCCAAAGTGAATACAAACTTTCAGCAGTAAAAACAGCACCTCGCTTTCCGATTCCGAGTGTTGATGAGCCTATAAAGAGAGCAGCCTTCCTTAAACAAGCAAGAAGCCAGGCCCAGAGGGGAGCAAGCTCACTGAACCCAGCAGCTAGCGCCCGGATAATTAAATGGCATCCAAGGCCGTCGTCGTCCTTCTCGTGGTCGCTTCGGCGTTCGTGCTCGGGTCGGCGGAATCGAAGCTCGGGACGGAGCTCGGGAAACTCGGCAAGCTTGGGAAGCTCGGGAAGGTCGGGCGGCTGGTGATCACCGGCGTGGTGCCCTGCAACACCGGCAGCCTCATCGACATCGCCACCTCCCCGGCCTTCCCGAGTAAGTACCGATACTGCTAGTAGTGTAGCGTGAGGACTGAATCAACAACAACCTTATTATTGCATTGGCTGACTGCAAATTTCTGATGGAGCAGACGCGGATGTGGAGCTTCGGTGCATGGGGAAGATGGTGGCCGGCGCGACGACCAACACGAACGGGTCGTTCAGCATCGAGGCGGACATGACGAACGCGCTTCTGGCCTTCATCGGCGGGTGCACGCTGGTGGTGGACACGCCGCTCATCAAGTGCAACGCCGACCTCAGGGACGTGGGGACCCTCGTCTCCTACCTGCAGGGCCCGCTCACCAGGCTCATCGGCGACATCTTCCACCTCTTCCCGGCCGGATTCTCCTTCCACGCACACCCTAATAAACGAACCTAATCCAAGATTGTACTACTTCTACTTCTCTCCTCCTGTGATGGTATACATATATAGATGGTGTCAACTCGACCCCTCATGACCTGTTCTCCTTCTCTCGTCTTAATTATCCGTGCCGTGCGTATCTTGTTTGCTGCTGTTGATGAAGTTGCGATCGAGTGTACAGTAGACGTGGTTGAACAATGACTCTGTAGATTGAAGGTCCGTTGATGAAGTGAATGAAGGCCATGGTGTGAATTGCTATGCGTTCTATATATAGGACTGATATATACTGCTGCTATCTGAACCGATTTGTTGAAGGGTATGTGCGCTCGATCGATCTGGCCCTTGGAGTAGACAAATGTGCTCTGATAATTCGAAGCAGTTTCTTAATCTGTACTCCCTCCATTCTAGAAATGTTGACATCTAGGACAACACAAATGAATTAGCACCAAGCTAATTTTGTTGTCTGAAACATCATCAATTTCAGAATAGAGGGGTGACATATGAATGTAAATGATGGATTGTTGATGATACTTAATCTGTAAATGAATGTTCAAATAAAACATCTACCGTAAGTAACTACCCCACATGCCACAAAAAGATGGATGTTTCACAGGTAGCTATGGCTATAGGACACTTTGCCTCCAACATAAGTAAGGAACAAATGTTCGACTATGGTGGGAGAAATACAAAAGCGCATCTACTCGTTGTTTGCTTCCGTGCTAAGAAAAAAACTTGGAAAAGAACTCAAGTAAAAACCCACACTCCCCAGTGATCCAAGCATCAACTTTTCGACTTAGCATTTAGATGACATTTCTCTCTCAAGGTGTGAATCGTGACAGGCGCACTGGTGCATAATGGCTCTTTCTCCCTTTCATCTTTTTCTTTACAAAAAAGGCTAAAGAGGAAATAAATAAAAATCCAAAAAAGTGAATCAGCACTCTCAAAAGTTCAGTGCCTATACCTAACTGCAGCACTGCTTTTCATCATTTCACCCTCACTAGTAATGTTGGCTGCACATATAAAACCTCCCAAAGGTAACAGCAGAATTGAGTTACCAGTATGGCACTCTGGCCGGCGTAATAAGGGAAGGGAAAAGGACAAAACAGTGCCCAAGTATTCACCCTGCACATTTGCTCTGTCACTACACTCATAGTGTGCCTTCCTTTGTCCGTAAGAAATGCAGAAAGCATAAGGAGCATGCGTGGCTCTTTTGATTTCTATTGGATCATCGTCCTAGGTGACAACTAACGAGCTTGTTTCATGGATCCTAAACCGCGCTAGCTGGATGATGCCGATCAAACACTGCCTCCTTGACAGGTTGACCGGTCGTCTTATTTGAAAAAATTATGTAAATATTAAAATAAATACATCATGATTAAATTATCTTCACTGATTAAATAAGTTATAAAATAATAAATAATGTGTGCAATTTTTTTAAAATACGACGAACGGTCAAACGTGATACTCAAAAGTCAAAAAACGTCAAGCTTTTTGAGATGGATGGAATAGGGTTTTCTTCCCACATATATGTCAAATGTGAGATAATCTCTACAATTGATTTTAGCCAAATCAATGGGCTACAAGAGCTGAACTTGCGGGCTAAAAATATGATTTCTTGGAATTCAAATTTCATCCTTCATATTGAGGGACAGCCCAACAACCAATTCACCATGATATGTCACAGATGAGTACTATAGATAGTACACTAGTACTAGAATTCTCATTCCATGATTTTTGCCCAAGGTTATTTGAAAGAGAGTGACTTTTGTGAGTATAGACGCATGTGCCCTCTCATAGTTTAATTATTAATAATTGTAATTTAATATAAATATCGAATATCTGAATATACTATTAGATACATCAAATTAGTTGCAGATTAATGTGTCAAATTAGTTAACCATATGGCTTTTGCCTTCGTGCGCTACCATGTCCAAGGCACAACATCAATAGCCGTAGGCGAGAGCTACCTGGCACTTTTCTCATGGTAGAGGCAAACAAGATGATGATTGGGTCTGCATGTGCGCCTGCAAGTGAATGATTTGGGTTGTCAATTTAGTTTTATTGTCAAGGGATATGTATTACCTCACACCTGATGCTAAGCATTCACCATGTATCCTCACCATCATATATAAGTCTCCGACGATTGCTCGGCCTGGCCGTACACGTGAGACGTCCATGTTAGAACAGGTACAATGCTACACGTCAGCAGTCTTATAGTCGGTCTCATATAATGTCACATAGGATGCGCTAGAATTTAGGAGTATGAGACGGCTTACACGCCATTGTACAAGTGGTAGTTGTCATGCAACTCATAAATATTCCTTTTTCTCATCCATAAAAGATAATATCAATTTCTACAAAACAACTAAAACAACCACATATTATACAAGTGGTCTAATAAAGACCGTCTCGAGATTATGTATCATGCATGAGACGCACTATAAGACCATACCTTTGTATTTGCCCTTAGCCTCATGTCAATCATTTCTCCGGTCTTGCATCATTCAAAGTCTGTAGTTTTATATGTATCCTATACGGCGCATTGATCATTTTTTTTGTCTGTGCACTGCAATAAGGCCGCAAAGTACCCCTACGAAAGGTTGAAATATCAACACATATATAGTGTGGTACGTTGTGTTATATCTTCCCATTGGGTACTGTACTTTAACCAACTTGCAAAGTTCTATGGTATCAGGGATTTTTAGTTCTTATGTGGCTAAAATTTAAAAAATTTTGTTCACATTTTTGGAACAAATTAAATGTACATATATGAACTTATCTTTTGTGAATCAGGAACTGAATTTTACTAGATGTGCAAAACATTTAGTTCTTATATAAAGTGACTAAGAAGTTGCATACTTCTACTCCCTCCGTCTAAAAATGTAAGGATTTGTTGACTTTCAGACTTCATGTTTGACCGTTCGTTTTATTCAAAATATTTACGCAAATACAAAAATAAAGAAGTCATATTTAAAATATGTCTAGAAATAAATTAAATCATAATAAAATAAATAACTTTTTTGAAGATTTTTTGAATAAGACGAGTGATCAAACGTGATCTTTAAAAGTCAACAAATCCTTACATTTTTGGATAGAGATAGTATATCACACCCCATGCAACAAAACAAATGCATGACGGGAACTTTTTTGCAGCTAGAACAGTTTTTCGAATTGGAAGTGGATCATTTTAATTTGTTATATATTCAAGCAGAATATTTATGTGAGGAAAAGGCAATAAGAAATATGGATGGTTGGTTTCATATTCAATGGTACGGTCCGGGAAAAGTGACCAAGAGAAAAATAATGTTAGTCATTTGAGAAGGAGCCAAAACCAGTCCAACAATAGACGTACACAAATTGCATGTGTACGATGCATGTACTATTTTTCTAACAAAAATGTATGCATACTACACAGAGTACCACCAGTACATATGTATTCTTATTCAATGATTCTTTTTCTTCAAACGTGTCCAAATGGACTCATCTATATGCCATAATTTAAAAGTGAAGTATACAACCGAAATTTGGTGGCACATGATTAATTAATTGTGAGTTTATTATGGATCCAAATTAACAATCGCTCAAACATACAAGAAATAAATAAATAAATTAATTACAGCTATACGTTCCTAATTTTCAAAGAAAAATGTAATCGTACATCGTTCACGAAGAAGTAGCCTCAGCTATCTGTGTCCTCTTCCTCTTGGCCTATAAATAGAGACCGAACCATGCATTCACAACTCACCATTCTCCGAGCTACTAGATACTCATCACTGCGCCATGGCCGCAATCAACAAGAGCCTTGTGCTGGTCCCGGTGACTCTTTGCTTCCTTGTCGTGCTCGCTGCAGCGCAAGGCGATACTGTTGTTCTCACTGTCAATGGCGAAGCGAGATGCAAGTACAGCCCCTCTGCGGTCATTAGCAGTAAGCAATTACTTATGGGCAGCAAAAATTACAACCCGTCGTCTGAAGTAATGGAAATCGTCTTGCGTGGCTCAGCAGTGTCAATATATACTTAAACCCATTCAGAAGTTTCAGATTTTAAAGAGAGTCAATAATCATACAATTGCATATTATGCAGATAGTACGTTGCAGCTGATGATCGACGGAAGCATAGTCCCGGACAGCACCGGCACAACAACGAGCACCGGCCAGATCATGATGACGGTGAACTTAACCTCGCCGGAGCAGGTGGAGTCCCTGACGAGCAACCGCAGCCAGGTGCTCGTCGTGGCTCCTCCGGACGCCTGCGGCGCCCCAAGTATACCCGCAGGAAGCGTGGTGGCCGCACACTTGCAAGTCACTGATCCCCCCGCTGATGGTGACACGTCAGCAGCAGAAGTCAGTAATATCATCCCTGAGCTCAAACACGACCTTTCAGCAAAACTCGTCGACCCATTCTCCTGCACTCTTATTGCTCCTACTATTATTGTTGGTGGGTCAAAGTGACGAAACTCGTAGTAGAGTAATACTTATTGAACAAATAAACTCGTGCGTGCTCAAGGGGGACACACTTGGAGTATGAATGTCTTTATGAGACCAGCCGTGTGCAAGTGTGTGCATACTCTAGACATGTCAGTGTATGTGTAATTAAAGTTCTACGAATAATTTGATTGGAAAAAGATAAAAGAAAGAAACTAAAACTTCCACCTGCAAAATTGGACCGAAGCTTATTTGCAAAATTAAAAGAAAAACAAAGCTCGACCACAGCTTCTTATTTAAACGACTCAGAGTTAAGTTGTTTTTAACCTGCAAAACAATCAAACGTACTATTTTCATAAGGTCTCACGTAGGGATGAAAACACATCGGATACGCATGGATATAGCTCATCTCATATTTTGTCCTCGTATTTTTTCTTTCGGATCCGGAATCGGAACGGATAGTGCCGGGGTAACTATTTACCAATCCCATACCCCGTCCTATATTCTTATTTCGGAGTCGGAGTCGGAGGCGGATATTATTATAAGATTCATAATGACAAGAATTACAATATAGAAGTGTAGTTAAAGTGAAATTGAAGATATTAATCACTAATATATAGAAAATAAAATAATTTTATTGACAATTTATATTAAATAAAGATATTTGTGATCATATTTTTTATTTATTATCATGTATATCTAAATAAATTATAACAATTTCGGATTTCGGACGGATAATACTCATTCGATATCCTATTTCGCTTGTTTTTCTCGGACTTGAATTCGGATACGGACGATGTCGGATGCCTATTGATGTATTTCATATTTGGCCATATTTACTTTTTCGATCTTCGGATCTCGGCGGGCGGATATTTTCCCGTCCTGTTTTCACCCCTAGTCTCACGGTATTTCTACATGTCAAATGACCATATTCTGTTCCGCCATTTGCATGCAAACCGAAAATGAAGTATCCACTCACAACTGCTCACTTATCTCTTGAACCTTTCTCTCCTGTAAATAGTGGAGCGTGCTAATTCACCAGAACAAAATATGAGGAACTATATTAAATGCTGCATCTGAATGACCGATTGTTTATTTATTTTATCAAAACCCTCTGTTTCACATTATAAGACGTTTTTGACTTTCATACTTCACGTTTGACCGTTCGTCTTATTCAAAAAATTTGTGCAAATATTATTAATTTGATTATAATTTGTTTTATCGTTAAAGATATTTTGTAAATGACTTATTTATTTATATATTTGCACAAAATTTTTAAATAAGACGAGCGGTCAAACACAATCTCAAAAAGTCAAAAACGTCTTATAATTTGAAACGGAGGGAGTACGATTTTTTTCAGATAAAAAACTTATACGTTTTTTTAGGGAATCAAAGCACTTACACGTGCACATGTCAATCGATTGCTCCTTTGCAAAAATGAAAAAAAAAACGATTGCTGTAAACTACGGCCCGACTCAGGCAACAGTAATATTTGGGCCGGACCCCTGGCAAAAGTACTGGGCTGAGCCCACCCAACATTCCGCCCACTCCCGTATTTAACTCGCACGCACGCATCTCATCCCAAAACCCTAGCACCCGTGCCGCCGCCGCCGACCCTGCTGCCGCCGCAACTACCGCCGCCATGGTAAGCCCGTCTTCCTGGTCCTCGTCGTCGTATCCGGAACCCCGCGTCTAGTAGCTAACACGTCGCCCTCATCCTGTACTGCGCAGGGTATCGACCTCGTCGCCGGCGGCCGCAACAAGAAGACCAAGCGCACGGCGCCCAAATCCGACGATGTCTACCTCAAGCTCCTCGTCAAGGTCAGTAACACCCGCCGGCCTCGGTGCTCTCGACGCTGTTGCCATTTCATCGGCTGATGCTCTGGGATTCTGATCTGGTGCGATTCGCTCCTTGCACGCAGCTCTACCGCTTCCTGGTGCGCCGTACCAAGAGCAACTTCAACGCCGTGATCCTGAAGCGGCTGTTCATGAGCAAGACCAACCGCCCGCCGCTCTCGATGCGCCGTCTCGTCAAGTTCATGGATGGGAAGGTAAAATCTCACTCTCGTGCCATTTTGGGTCAGCATGCGAGGTTGGACATAGGGCTTATTTTGGGATTGCGCGAGTGTAGGGCGACCAGATCGCTGTTATCGTGGGCACCGTTACCGACGACAAGAGGATCCTCGAGATTCCGGCGATGAAGGTGTGCGCGCTCAGGTTCACCGAGACGGCGAGGGCCAGGATCGTCAAAGCCGGTGGCGAGTGCCTCACCTTCGACCAGCTCGCTCTCCGTGCACCGCTCGGACAGAACACGGTACAGATTCACCTTATCTGTGATTGATGCTTTTCCTTTCTGACTGTTGTGTTAATTAGAGCCTAGCAATATAAACCCAACATTGAGTTCTCTGTTTTATTGCTGATGGAGTAGAACTTTGCTTAGCCCCGCTACAGGTATTAATAATAGAAATGGTGCGTTGTCACATGTTTCTTGTTAGTTGTTGCTTGGGCAGTTTGGGCAACAATGTTTAGAATCATTTATGTTTGTTCTTGAGATTGTATTAGATGCATCGGTTACCCTCTTCTTGGTGTTTGCCACAAGCCAAGGAGATAAAACAGGTGCAGAGATTTAGATGGTTGGCTTACCAGCCCATTGCATTTCACTATGGTTGCCCTGGTGTCAAATGGTCCAACCAAAATTAGTTGTCCAAGTCTTTGAATAAAAATATTCAAAGTAAAATGCATGTGTGATTAGTTGTTGCTAGCTGTTTGATATATCTATTTTTGCTATATATTAAAGCATATGGGCTTCCATTATGCATTCGGTTTTCAGAAGAGTTTATGCAAGTTTTGAAGTTGAATGTCGTCCCTTCACACTGAAAGATCTATCCTGTGTAATGATGTTACTCTCTGTTTGACTGATACTGTGATTAATGCTATGATTGTTGACTTGCAGGGTTAGTGTTATATCAACATAGTGTAATAATTAGTGTTGTCTGTCAAATGTGCCAGTATAAAGATAAAAAAATCCGCTCTACTTTGTTTAAAATTTAGGCATCTTTTCTATGCCTATGATGCCTGCATATTTTAGGTGTAGCCGACATGCCTATTGGTTATCTCTTTGATATACTAGAGTAACAGCCAGCATTATTTGGCCTATTGATTATCTCTTTGATATACTAGAGTAACAACCAGCATTATTTGGTTTATGTCATGAACATGTAATTTATGAACAGATTCTGCTGAGGGGTCCTAAGAACGCTAGGGAAGCTGTGAAGCACTTTGGCCTTGCTCCAGGAGTCCCACACAGCCACACCAAACCTTATGTCCGCTCAAAGGGCAGGAAATTTGAGAAGGCAAGAGGAAGGAGGAACAGCAGGGGCTTCAAGGTCTAAGCTGCTGCAACTTTGTACCCCCGGTGTCATGTTGCTGTTGTCAGATAAACATCAGTGTTTGGATGCCATATCATACTGTTTTAGGTGTCAGAATCTTGTGTTATTCTGGAATTTCAGAACCGATGAAATTTTGTTTGATTTTGGTGCACCAGAAGATTTGTGTTGGGCAGTTCAGCGTTCTCTTTTTTCATTATGAAGATGAATGTATCTGTGTTTCAGAAAGTATATTTCACTTGATGGCACTGTTGATGTGAATCTGAGATCGTCAATTCTGTACTGGACCTGAAACAGGAATGCCTCGTTGTTGAGCAGATGTTTGCTCGTTTCGATTCTGCGCCTCTCTCAGCGCTCTCCAACGAGATGACTGATGAAACGGTTTCATGTTGTTTTAACTCCGAAGTGGGAGGCTGAAGGTTTGCAGTCCTCCATAGCGCATACTGTGCGAATGAATAGTGATGAAACAAATATTCAGAACTCTTTTAAAAAAGGGCACACTGTTAGAGTGTTGTATGCATTATGGGAAGTGAGCATCGCGACTTAAATTCATCTATCTTTACATGAAAGGGAGAGAGAGAGAGAGGGAGGGAGAGAGAGAGAGAGATTCTCTTTACAATGAAAGCTAATTCAGAACTCTTTTAAAAAAAAGGCCGCACGATTAGAATATTATATACTGTATGGGAAGCGAGTTCATCGCAATTTATTCATTCATGGAGAAATTCATCTATCTTTACATGAAAGCTAACTGTGGGAAGAGAGAGAGAGAGAGAGAGAGAGAGAGAGAGGAGCACAATGAATCATCTCAAGAACTCCGACAAAACGGGCAGATAAATTAGTCCTCTAGGAATCTAACGACAGATTTGGAACACATGGTTGATATACTGTAATAAGAATGAAACATGGATGTTTTTTTGAAGTACTAGTATATGTTTGTGCCGCAGCTTTATAGGGCAGGGCTTGAAGAAGGTTGATGATCTAGATGGGCACGGTCGTGGTGATGTTGTCAAAGTTCCAGAGGTCCATCCCCGGGTCATTCTGCTGCTGCATGTAGGCAAGCTCATGTGGCGCTGCGGCGATGGGCACGGCGTCGGGGATGACGTAGGAGGATGGGGTTGGCTGGTGGTGGAAGAAGGCCATGCTGCCCATGACGGCGTCGTCGTAGTCCATGGTGCCTGGTGCGGGCATGACGACGATGGCGTCGTCGGGCGGCGGGTCCTCGTTGGGGAAGTTGACCTTGGCCTTGGCTCCCCGGATGCGGCGGGCGGCGCGGTCGTAGGCGCGGGCGGCGGCCTCGGCGGTGGCGAAGGTGCCGAGCCAGACGCGGGCGCCCTTGGCCGGGTCGCGGATCTCCGCCGCCCACTTGCCCCACGGCCGGCGCCGGATGCCGCGGTACATGGTCTTGCGCTCACGCTTCCGAGAAGGCTCTGTTTTTTTTTGGGGGAACAAAATAAGCACATCAGTTAAAGCTTGATGACTTGATGCGATGCTGGTACCAGTTGAGGGTGCTCCATGCTCTGTTGTCGTGCATATATACTTAAATGTATTGTGCGTTGCAGCATATGGCGGCGTTCTTGACGACGCTAGCTAGGTGACGGGTGTTATGCTAAAGTAGTACTAGTAAAAGAAAAAAGAATACGGTACCTGCTTGGTGGTCGGGCACTGGATACGCGGCGAGGTCGTGGTTATCGAAGTCCTCCGGCCACAAGTCGGCGGCGCAGAGGCCACGCTTGCTGCCGCCGGCCGGGCGCTGCGGGATGTACTCGGAGATGATCGCGCCGCCACACATGGTTCGTTGCTGCGGTGGCTGGAATAGAGCCGGGAAGCAGGAAAGGTGGTATACAGGGCTGCTAGGTGCTAGCGCGAGAGAAATGAAGGGAGGAAGCTAGGCTGCTGCTGGTATGTGATGAGGAGCGGAGCCGTGTTTTTATAGAGGCCAAGGAGGCCAGCGGTGGCGGCGCGGTCGAAACGGAACGGATGTGAGGCGGTAGCTTCCTCGGACGGCGCGAAATCCGTGGGATCCCCTCCCAAATCCGGAGCAGTCGCTTTCCCGCGTCATTCCCTCGCTTCAGCCGCGGCTTTCTTTTCTCCCTGCCAATGACGACGCCGCCTGTTATCAAAAAAAAAAAAAAAATGACGACGCCGCCGTGCAAGCAAGCAAGCCACCCGGTCCACTGTTACCATGCATGCACACTTACGGTGCCTTCGCAGATAACAACTCCGAAACAGGTAACAAACCCGGCGAATGGGCTCGGTGACACTAATTTTAACCCCGGCATTTCCATTTTCGATGCTTCATTATGTCACCGCAACCGCAGTAAAAGCAGGACCTGATCTGCCATTTATTCTAGTTTATGTTTGAATAAAAAGATAGCTGATGTGCGGACCACGGTTTTGCAGCGGACGCCTCTGTTTCTCGGTATATAGCGCCTCTGTATGTAAAAGAAAGTTGCTTCCGGCGAAGACACGGCTGTAAAGCGCTGCTGCTGCTACTTGCATTATATGTTGCGTCGTGCTAGCACTGTGCCACGTGCTCGCTAATGACGCCCCTGTTCATCAGATCGTTAATTACGCTACGGTGAACAGCCGCCACGGCGAGGTGAGTTTAAAATCACCCTCACACGTGAGTGATAGGCCGGGGAACCGAGCTTTTCCTAGGTACTAGGTTCATTTCTAGCTGAGAGCGACGCTTGCTTCCGCCACGGATAAGGCCAGAGTCGCCTCTCGCTTTTGGAGCGTGGACAAGTAGTGGTAATCAGCATTATGAAAGCTATCTCATGGAAGGTTCCCGTACGGTTTTCTGTTTGTTATCCCTAATATATCTGCTCCATTTTTACAGACGACACGCATATATACGAGGTCAAGCGCAGTCCATACGACCGTGCCATGTTGAGGTACGTAGTCGTCCAACGATTTTTTCCTCTCGAAAAAACAAGGGTCCTTCACTTTGTTTAAGCATGCCTCAAATTGTACCATAATCATGATGAGCACACATCAAGTCCCTGTACTCTTGAAGCAGAAAAGAAATGCCTACAAGCTCCACCATGCACGCTAATAACCAGTAGTTCACGAAATAAAACATATACTAGCTTATAGTACATGCTACGGAAACGATACGTCGTTATAGATATTGTATACAAATAAAAGGCAATATATAGAAAAATGTTTAGGGAATCCAAAGGAGTCTGTCTGGTCAGCTCCGGGAAGGAAAGGATCATGCGTGCGGCGTGCCCACTGAAATGCTGCGGCCTTCAGCGTGCCATTCTGTTGGCCCGTTCGGACGCCTTTGGTTATGCATGGCCGTTGGTTTCACGCAACTTGCAGTTGCAGGTGTGTATGCATGCACTTGGTACCTGTCAGATGGCAGGGCCCTACAAGATGCGTTTCTTCGGGTGACCAAAAAAATGCCTGCTACTGTATATTATTGCTGGGAAATTGGAATCACCAAGCCTTATTGAGGTTTAGTAGTCTGAATAAATGCAGCAGTGGTACTGCTACAGCTGAAAGTATATCAACATGTCGTTTGTAGCCAGCTAGCTACTCTGAATTTCAGGGGTTTAGTACAGAGACGTTGCTTTCAGCGAAAGCAAATCACGATTCCGTATCCTTGTATAATATATATGGCATATTCCAGCTACCAGCGCCTTGATCAGAAAGGAAACACATATTAAGTCTGAAGAACAAAATGTCCGAGTACAATTCTATGTAAGAGTGTTAAAGTTCAGGTTCCCAAATTCATAAAAGAAAAAGTTCAGGTTCCCATGCGACTTCTTATAGCACAGTACATAAGAATCAACGATTGTTTGACTGTAAGATAAATTCAAAGCATAGCTCCGTGTGGATAACACGCGCCTAATCCCTACTAAATCAAGAAGAAAGGAAAAAGTAAACATGAAAAAAAAGGCCTACTTGTCAAAGATCAGAGACATTTCAAGTCAATAACGGTGCCATGATGACCCGAGACTACAACATTATAGTACTGTCAAATGAACAAACAGAAGCAAGGACCTTTGACGCTTGTTCATATAGGGTATGCTTGGTAAAGCAACGACGAGGCAAACAAAGGAACGCCTTCAGCAGGTCAATTTCCTCGGATTGTATGTGGTTAGCACCAGTCACCAGATGAGTCCCAATCAACGTACAGAAATCAACTACGCTATCTATCTAAAATTACTCATAGGTGCAACTACGACTACTAAACCGGTACTAATATAATCTTTTTGATAGAAAAAAGAGTAGTAACCTACT
>JAUNZO010001976.1:0-45941 GCA_031894775.1 Chloris gayana | reverse complement strand
TGCTCTCATCTGTGGTGATGAATCATGAGGCAGTGAAGGAAATAATTGAGATGCAGGGCATGGCCCAGAGCAAGTTCACATCCCCGTTTCCACCAACTCGTAACGAACACCCTTGTCCTTGCCTATCTCGATTCTGCATACAGCATCAAACAAAAGGGCACAGGCTACCACTACTACTTGTGCATGTCAGGAAAGGCGGAGCAAAACAAAAAGGACGAACAGAGTTTTGCACTGGCAATGAGCCTGAACTTTTTGACAGTTACACATGTCCTTCAGCTCTAATATCCTCCTTTGCCAGCGGTCGAGTCAAGGCAGACGCGCTCTGCATACCACCGTCGGTTCCGGAATCATCGGGCAGTTAACATTTTGATGCTATAACGACAACGATGGAGGTCAAAGTAGACCAAGGGTGTGTTCGTTTCTTGGGGTCTAAACTTTAGAGTCTGTCACGTCGAAAAGAATCTTACTTATTTAGAGAGTACTAAATAAAGTTTAATTATAAAATAAATTACAGGCCCCAAAACTAATTTACGAGACGAATCTAATGATGTTGATTAAGTCGTGATTAGAAAGCGATTCTTGTAGCATCACTTTAGCAAAACATAGATTAATTAAGTTCATTAGATTCATCTCGAAAATTAGCATCAATCCGTCAATAGGGTTTTATCATTAAATTGATCAAATATTACATAAATAATAAGATTCTCTTTGATGTGACAGTGCTTAAATTTCAGAGCCTGGAAACGAACACACCCCAAGAAAAGCAAGAGCTGAAACAGATACTATGTGCCAATGACGTAGAAGACGGTAGCATCTCTCATTCCAGTTCTTTCCCAGCCCAGGCCCTACATACTGGGGTACTCACCGCCATTGTTATTTTTTTTTCATCTTCCTTAAGAACCGCATGATGCCACTTTATTTTTCTTCTTCTGAATTTCCAGTGCAGGTCTAAGAGGTCGGGCAGGCCAGTGCCTAACTATAACGAACAAACAACAATGTCTGCAAGGAAAGCAAAACAGATGACACGAGCATGAATGACCTGATGAGGGATCTACATGTACTTTTATTAGTATCTGGATTTTGCCGTCTCTAGATCTAGACTAGTTGGACACACAAATTAACACGAACCGACCCTTTTACACCCTCGCTGGGTTTCAGTGAGTGGCGAGTTGAGCATGTTGGTGGCACCAACCTGTGTCTTTCTGATAGGCTTGTTACACTTGCTCTTAAATGAGAAGTTTGGTCATAGTTGTTCACGAATAACAAGCATGAATCATCTATCATTCTTTTAAACTTTAGGAAAATGCATAGTTTACCTTATAGATTAATTAGGCATTTTTAAACAAGCATGAAAATTAATTGTTTAACATGGTTTTGCCAGTAATTTTTTTCGTTCTTCAGTAATAAAACATGGTTTTACCAGTAATTTTTTGGGAGACTATTTTATCAGTGATCGTCATGATTTACGTAGTAAGCAAAGGTGCAGTTCAATCATTCTCATGTACTACTAGTGTTATTTCAGGCTTACTAGCTAGGAACCCATATAGGTAGCTAGTTTGGGCAAAGCGAAGTCTAAATCCGTAATGATTGCCGACATTGTTGCCCTCATTTTCAGGTGTTGGTTCTCGCTTCGTGCCGTTGCTGGTGGACAAGTTTTGTTGCGAGCTCTGACTCGGGAACCTGGCTCTTTTCCTCGATCCGGCCGGTCCCTGCAAGTTTGGCATGAGTAGTATAGACGGAGTGGAGTCGCCAAGCCCATCACCTCAACCTGATTTCTGGTGCCTAATTTAATGGGAAGTTTTTCAGTCCACAATACTTACAAGTAGTTTTGAAAAAATACTTGCAAGTAGTTTGATCCAATGGTAGAGATTTGAGATCGAAAATATATAACTACTTGCAGGTATTTTACCATGTTGAGGGTATTATCGTCAAAGCGATAGATTTATTATGATTAATTTTTATTTTCATGATAATATAAATGAAAATCAGTAATGTAATTAATTTTTGATGTTAATAATGTGTTCAATATTATTCTTACAATAAAGTTGTGGTTCATATATCTAAATTATATTTTATGAAAAAAATATAAATCCGTTAGTGATTAGTAAAATTACAATAATACCCTTAAACTACTTACAAGTATTTTTTAAAAACTACTTGTAAGTATTGTGGATCGAAAAACTTCCATGACAAAAAGTGGGCGAAACTGACTTCTGGAGGAAGAATGAAAAGGGACGAAAGGGTCCGGACGATTCGTCAAAGGACTCATTTTATTTGCAACGTCTGTCCGTTTAAATTTCGTCCTGCTCGATCTCCTGCAAAGAAATGTCATGTATTGAAATGAACAGCGCACTAACCAATTTATCGTACTCCTAGGCACGAAGGTGGATAGAGAGCCTCTCTCAAGAAATGAAGTCCACCTTCCTCAAGAGACGTGGCCCCTTCAAAACTCTCACATCCTGGCTGGATCACTGCTTTGAACGATGTTATGCGTAAAGATGATTGCACAGGATGCTGTGGTTACTACGGATAAAATAGAACAGTAGGCGGGGCGGTTTGTTGCTGCCTCTGCTGTGTTGGGGAGTCCCCTTCACCTTTCACTGTCCAGTCCACCATTGTTTAGCCTAACCTACGACTCTTTAACAATGGTATGACCTTGTGTCCAAGGTACTAGGTGTATCTCTTAATGGGAATAAAGACATCTTTACTTGGAGCCTAAGCGGCAATGGTATGTTCTCGGTCAAATCTATGTACAAAACGATTATACAAAGCGGTATTATACCTCTCAAGTGTCCAATTTGGAAAATTAAAGTTCCTCTCAAGATCAAAATCTTTCTTTGGTACCTAATTAGAGGGGTCACTCTAACAAAGGATAACTTGGCAAAAAGAAATTGGCATGGCTCTCTTAGTTGCTGCTACTGTAGTTCATTAGAGAGTATTCAACACCTCTTCTTTGATTGTCGATTTGCCCATTTTGTTTGGCTCACCCTTTACTATACATTTGGCATTCAACCTCCCACATCTATTGAAGATTTATTTCATAATTGGATCAATCGTTTTCATAACGATGATAAAAATCAAGTGCTAGTGGGTGTATCAGCTCTTTTATGGAGTACGTGGTTGAATAGGAATGACATGGTTTTTAACAAGACCAAAACAAACACTCTTTTGCAGATTATTTTTAGGATGACATATTGGACGCGTACATGGTCTATATTGCATAAGGAGGAGGAGGCGAAAGAAATAAAGCTTGGGTGCCAAAAGCTGGAGATCATCATCATGAAGATCTTCGCAAAGTTTGGCTGGAAGTCTTCTAATCGAATCGAAGCCTAGCTCTTTCAACTCGTGCCTTATGGTTCATTATAGTTCAGTCCTAGCAGTGAGTGTGTGGTTGTTTCATCTGTTTCCTGCGTGTTACGGAGTTGTTTTCAATCTGAATTTTTGGTGTGAGTCTAAAAACTCTTGTTGTAAACTGTTGCTGTGTATACCTCTTTTGGGGTGTAGAGGCAGCAACAATGTACCGTTATCTAAAAAACCTAGGACTCGCAGGACATATCTTACAGAACCTTCACACGGATGACGATGCCTAATTACTACTAGTACGCTCATGGTTGTCAATAATTGATCTCACTCGATGGACGACGTTACCAACGCTGTAACTTTGCTTGGATCTTCAGAGTTCCAGTGTGCTGTCTGACCTTGAGGGCTCTCAACCGTCCCGGTGACCTCGATCTGCGCACACCCAGCCAACTCCAAAGCGAAAACTAGAGTACGCAACGCACAACTGAAGACACCGCGCTAGCTACTCGATCGTGCACCACCACGTGTACTTGCACGAGAGCATGCAGTCACGACTATATACACTGACCGCCGAACTGACGGCACGTGTGTGTATCACCGGCGGCCGGTGCACCGGCTTATGATTCCCGTGAGCGCGCCATGGATGGATGGATGCATCGTGGCTGCCGACGAACGGCATTGCGGCCGGTTGGTTGGTTGGTTGGTTGGTTAATCGCGCAATGGCGCTTGGCTTCGCTCGATCATCAACTGGAATTGAAAAAATGAACGAGCCCAATCTTCTCCATCATGCGCCGATTCAATACATGGCATGTGTTATGTGTAAGTAGGTAACCCCGTATATATGACGCGTGCATTCCCCCTAATAACACGCCAAATGTTTAGTCGACCACGAACGCACCTGATCGATCTGAGGTACAGGCCAAACGATTCAATATTGTCAAACTGACACAAATCGTACTCAACCGTGTGTAACTGTCAAATGACCGTGCCGCTCCTGCTTCGCTCGTCTCATCAATTTGTGCCACGACGCGAAGGAAAATTTGACGGTCCATCTTCATCAGACGAGAGCTCTCTCTTTTTTACTCATGGAAGCCGGCCTCAAGTGGACCACACGCAATGAGCAGAGAGTGCTGTGGAGAGTCGTCAATGATTTAACGTCCATGTGACATGTTGCCCGTGGAAATGTACATTTTCGTGCGTGGTGCGTGGATCCAAACGGCGACAAACAAAGCCAGAGAAAAGTCCTGCACGAGATGGATCAGGTGTATATGGGAAGCTTCACTTCACCATCACCAGTTGGCGATTGTAGGAGCGTGCAGCAGCTAGTATCTAGGACAAGAGCTGCCTGAATTATGAATTTATGATGGAGTGTGTCGGTGATGCTTGTGAATATAATGCCACCAATGGATCATCATCTCATACGACTGCACTGCACAAGACGATTACAACATGAGCATGGAAACGACACGTACGTATACCGGGTGGCCGCCGTCTGTACAACGAAACACGATCCTGGGCCTGGGCATATAATACTGTTACACGCATGGAGTACAACAAGTGTGAGTACCCATGATGTGTGCATTTCCTGAACACGCCAATATAATTAGTGGGCCACTTGGTGTGATCTGACGCTAGTACAGGCGCAACCGTTCAATATATCTTGTCCAACTCACGCAAACTAACCCTACTCAAAGTAACTGTCAAATAAATGAAACGTGATAGTAGCTCGTCTCGTCAGTTTGTGCCACACGACGGACGGACCGGAGGAAAATTAATTGGCCATGGATCCTCAGCAGAGATGGGTAGCTGTCGCTGTTTACCCCTGATACAACAATATTGACAAAGAGAAGACTCGCTCGTCTGTTTGGAATACTACTTTTCTACTTTGGCCCTGCACTGGCTCACTCGTGGAAGCCTGAAGTGAGCAGGCAATCAGCAGAGAGTGCTATAGCAAGTCCTGAATGATTCTATCCATGTGACATACAGTATATTGCTCGAGGACGAACCGGGGAAATGATAGCTTTGGGATCAAGAGGAGACCACTACTGTTGCTGGGAAAGTGCACTTTGGCAACTCACATGCTCGGTTCATCAAATTAAAAGGAAAAGAAAAAAAAAAACAGCAGATATGGAGTTGCTAAAGATATACTAGTACTAGTATGTAGCAAGGCCATTGGTGGGCGCCACGACTAGTTGATGGTAGTCAAATTAAAGTGGCAATGGCAGGGCCTGGAAAATTGGGGCAAATCGAGGGGTGCTGCTCGAAACATCAGTCTCGACTCCCTCCTCAAATAGCAGCTGTCTCCGCCACCTCCGCTTGTGGCTCCACGCAAAGCCAGTCTCCAGACCACCCACCACCACCAGGAGGAGGAGATGACGGGCGGCTCCTCGTCGGAGCTGATCTACCGCGGCGGCTACGATGCCACCAAGGCCGCCGGGTCGTCGTCGTACTCGGGCAACAAGCAGGCGCATAGTAAGACGGCGCGGCTGCCGTGGCTGCGGTACGTGATGGGCGAGCAGCGGCTGGCCTTCGCCTTGGTGGGCATGGCCGTCGCCTCGGTCCTGTTCCTCCTCCTCGACCACCACCACCAGCAGCCACCGGCGGTGGGCCGTCAGTTGTCATCGTCGTCGCGGATGGCGGCGGCGTTGGAGGCCCACCACCACCGGCAGCGTCCAGGCTTGTTGGGCCGGGTTCCGCTGGGCCTGAAGCGGAAGGGCCTGCGCGTGTTGGTGACCGGCGGCGCGGGGTTCGTGGGCAGCCACCTGGTGGACCGTCTTGTGGCGAGGGGGGACAGCGTGATGGTGGTGGACAACCTGTTCACGGGGCGCAAGGAGAACGTGGCGCACCACGTCGGCAACCCGGCGTTCGAGATGATCCGGCACGACGTGGTGGAGCCCATCCTGCTGGAGGTGGACCAGATCTACCACCTGGCGTGCCCGGCGTCGCCCGTGCACTACAAGCACAACCCGGTGAAGACGATCAAGACCAACGTGGTGGGCACGCTCAACATGCTGGGGCTGGCCAAGCGGGTGGGCGCCCGGTTCCTGCTCACCAGCACCAGCGAGGTCTATGGCGACCCGCTGCAGCACCCGCAGCTCGAGACCTACTGGGGCAACGTCAACCCCATCGGCGTTCGGAGCTGCTACGACGAGGGCAAGCGCACAGCCGAGACGCTCACCATGGACTACCACCGCGGAGCAAACCTCGAGGTTTATTATCTTTTTTTCTCTCGATCTCTCTCTCTCTCTCTCTCTCTCTCTCCCCTCTCCTCTCTTCTCTCGGAGCCTATTAGCTCTGAGAAAGTAATAATAAGCTACCTACTTACTTACTTAGAGAGAGCAATTAAGTCTCATCTGTCGTCGCTAATTAATTAATAATCTATATGCAGGTGAGGATTGCTCGGATCTTCAACACCTACGGTCCCCGCATGTGCATCGACGACGGCCGCGTCGTCAGCAACTTCGTCGCCCAGGTAATTACTGCGAGAAAGTGCACGGACATGACATGATTTGTCTCAACTCCAGAGATGTTAACCTCTCCCAGGTGGAGTAATTAATAATGTTTGATGGGTGCAGGCGCTGAGGAAGGAGCCTCTCACGGTGTACGGCGACGGCAAGCAGACCCGGAGCTTCCAGTACGTCTCCGATCTGGTGAGCTCTCCCTTTCGTCGTCACGATCCCCATCCAAAAGCAAAAAAATTAATTTTAGCTTTGCAACAAGGTCGCTGCACCGGTTGTTGATCGTTTGTACCTGCTGTTTGGTTAATTCGCATGTGCATTGAAGCTTTCGATGCCGATTTGCGCTCCCAACGGCACGCAAGCATGACCAACCTTTTTTGTGCTGGTTGATGGAAGCATATGTTACTTCTGGTCTTGTGGAACCTGGACTACCCAACCCAACCTCAAAAGAAGTTGGCCTGCTCCTGATGAATGCAATGCAAGCCTACTAGTCTGGTCCCTGTTGCCATGCTTCAACTGAAAGCAACTACAAATTCAGATACAGAGGATACGAAATACACTAGTACCAGAGGTTGCAGCATCGTCGTTGGGAGATCTGGACCACGTAGCTTGCTAGTCCCGGTTGCTGCTTGCTTTCCGGACTGTTTGGTGGTCGTCGATACCGACACTGCAGCTTCAAGATAGCCATCAACCTTAATTTTCTTCTTCAGAATCAGAGCTGTGAATCATCCGTCACTGTTCAATCACTAAATCATGAAGCTGAGTAGATCGAGTCATAGTTACTGAATTCCGGTGGTTACTAATAACTGGATCGACTGTGTGGTGGTTGCAGGTTGAGGGCCTGATGAAGCTGATGGAAGGGGAGCACGTGGGGCCCTTCAACCTGGGCAACCCGGGCGAGTTCACGATGCTGGAGCTGGCCAAGGTGGTGCAGGACACCATCGACCCCAACGCGCGCATCGAGTTCCGGCAGAACACCGCCGACGACCCGCACAAGCGCAAGCCGGACATCAGCCGCGCCAAGGACCTGCTCGGCTGGGAGCCCAAGATCTCGCTCCACGAAGGATTGCCGCTCATGGTCCAGGACTTCCGCAACCGCATCTTCGGCGACCAACAAAATACCGAAAACAACTGATCCATCCTTGATTCCTTGGGGGTGGGTGATCATGTCATGTCAGCCGATATACGGATGGATCGGAATTACTCAAGGACGGGGGAGAATTACTCCTTGGGGGTGTGTAGGATAGTAGTTCATTAGCTCTGCTATTTAAGCATCAATCATACAGATCGGATCGACAGATACATGCATGGTACAGCTAGTAGTGCCTGCCTGATGATGCTTCTGCCGTTGCAACAACCGATGACGAACCACACGCCGGCAGCAGGAGGTCGAGGGCTTCATGAAGATGACTGTCCGTGTCCTCCATGATGTTATTAATTTCCGCTCTCTGTCTCTTTTTTTTGTAGTAAGTGTTAATATTCTTTGTTCCGTTCGTTATTCTGGGCTTCTTGGAAGAGTTGTCAGTTAAGAACTTACCTCCTGGTCAGTTTCCACAATACTGTACATGGATGGTGACTCTGCGCTGCAACAACTCCTGTGGATGCCGATACACTCATGTCTCGTAACTATGCCTGCACGAATTTGGTCATCGCCTGGTTTATCCGGCAAATTCAAGCGAGTAATTCCTGCTGCATCAAAATTAAACCAACCTTCTTTTTTTGCTGAACCAAATTCACAAAGTGTTCACAAAACACCGTGTAAAAAATAGTGTTCACAAAACACACTCTTGCAACTCTATTTTTTCTGGTGCGATCCTTAAAAACCAGAGCACGTCAGTTCTAAAAAGGGATAATTGCAAAACAAGTCCTGTTTCATACTCTAATTCTGAAAATGGTTCTGTCTTGCATTTCGTTGTAAAACCGGTCATGTTTCGTAGCAAAATGGGTCATGTTTTGCTATAAACCGGACTGGTTTTGCAACGAAATGCAAAACAAAACCATTTTCAGAATTAGAAACCAAAACATGACATGTTTTGCAATTGCCCCTTCTAAAAAATACTAGTATATTTTGGGTGTAATTCCTGCTACATCAAATTAAACCAACCTTCTTTTTTTTTTTGTTTTATTGTGGAACCGAATTAACAAAACACCGTGTCAAAAATAAAGTGTTCACAAAACACATTCCTGGAAATCTATTTTTTTGGTTCGATCCTTAAAAACCTGAGCACATCAGTTCTAAAAAATCTCTATCTCTGTTTCTTATTATTTCTTCATTGGTCTTTTACTTTCCGTTTGGTGTCCGCCTCTATGTAAGTTACTGTTTGGTGTCGTCTCCACGTCCGATGCAATCTGTAATCAGCCATCTGATGTCCCCCTTCACGTAAGCTAGCGATCGTGATACAAGGACTTCTACTGCCATAATGAGCCACAATCGAGCTAATCAACCAACCGATGTCTCCTCAGATGGGCCACAATCAAGTTACCGATATCACAAGCGCACGCTCACCCCACCAGACCGCCACCGTGTGCCCAACCTCTACCTCAACTTTAAACTTAGAATCCTTATCTAAGACACGCCCACTTTTACCGGTACTACCATATTTTTCAGTGTAATTCTATATCGCTATTCAAAGGAAACCGAAAGCCCAACCGCCCGCCAAAAGGAAACAGAGAAGCCCAACCAATCACGACCTGTATCATCTGAACGAATCGGCCCAAGAGATCCTAAGCAGGCCGATATCTTCTTTTCCGAGGCCTAGCCCATCCAGCCAAACTAACCCTCGGCCCAACAGACCAGTCGGACGAGTGGAAAAGCCCACGTGAGCTATATATACATATACCTCCCAAACCGGATCGCTCCTCTCTCTCGTTTCCGGAAACCCTAGCCGCCACACAGACTGCTCGCTCGAGCACCAGCTGAGAAGGGAGGAACAGATGGCGCGCGGCGCGGCGACGGCGACGAAGGGCGGCGCGGCCGGCGGGAAGAAGAAGGGGTCGGTCACGTTCGTGATCGACTGCACCAAGCCCGTGGAGGACAAGATCATGGACATCGCCTCGCTCGAGAAGTTCCTGCAGGAGCGCATCAAGGTCGCCGGTGGCAAGGCCGGGAACCTCGGCGACTCCGTCACCGTCTCCCGCGAGAAGACCAAGGTCACCGTCACCTCCGACGGCCCCTTCTCGAAGAGGTATGTACGCCTTTGTGCTCCCGTATCCTTGCGCGCTTTTACTTGCAGTTCATGTATATCCTGATGCAGTTAGTAGTGTAACCCTTCCTCAGGACGAGGATATCTGTGCGTAGATCTGAGGATTTGTTATTATATGACAGTGCAAAATCAGCTACTAGCTTCTCTATATATTCTAGATATGTACTAGGATTCGCCCATTTTGTAATTTTGAAAACATGATGGATTCATTTTTATGTTGGAACTGTACCTGTTCTAGATATTTCTGTATCGGTCAATTAGTCAGTTGTGAACCTCAAACAATTCTGGTTATATTTTGTTGTGAACCAAAACAGTTCTAGTTATGTTTTGACAATGTTGTTCAGCCAACAAACAGTAGTTATCATGATTAAATTGAAAATTGTTGTCTAACAGATGTTTCATATGATGTGATCACATTACTGAGCTTGTAGTTGTTTAGAGAATGGCATATGCACATAGATTTTATCTGAACCTGGGATTCTTGATTCGGCAATCAGTTTATCAATGTCTTCTGTAGATTGTTTTGACATCTGTAGAGTGCATTGCTAATGGGCCTTATTTAGACACTCAGTCTGATTATCATTCTGTTTGTTATATCAGGTACCTGAAGTACTTGACCAAGAAGTACTTGAAGAAGCACAATGTGCGGGATTGGCTTCGCGTCATTGCAGCCAACAAGGACCGCAATGTCTATGAGCTCCGTTACTTCAACATTGCTGAGAACGAGGGCGAGGAGGAAGATTAGACTGCATCACACTTATATTGTAGTTTTGAGCTTGTTGGTTTGATACTTGATCGGAGTACCCTTAGTTGTTCGCACCTACCTTATGTTTATGCTGCGCTGAACTTTGGATGGTTAATTTGAAGATGTCAAGTCGGCTCAACATCTGAGTTTCTACTGCCTGTCTAGGCACAAGTTATGATGTGAACCGAGAAAAATGTAATATGGCAGATTTCGTGCATTTTTTTTCTCCTGATTGGTCCCTGATGTGGTGTTTCTATTGCTGCTTCTATATGAGCTGTTTACTGGTGATATACTCTCGTTTGCCCCTGTCTCAGCTCGTCTAATTATGTTCGCCGCGTGTAGCTGTGCTGTCATGAAGAGTGGGACCTTCAACGTGGCCATCTGGAAGTTGAATTATAATTTTGTCCGAACAGTTAATTTCGAATTTGATATTTGTAATTTCCTCTAAAGCCATTCTCAGTTGCATCTTTCATTTCACATTTTCCCAACGTGACTCGTTAGCTTCCTACTCTTGGATAATAAATGATTGCATAGTTGTACCAATAGGGATTCATTTTATTTTGTATATGGAAGGAAAAGAGTCTCAATGCACATTTCATTCTTCTTTCATCAACTTAGAAAGAGTGTCACTACCCTTTTATCCTAAGACCATTCTCAGTAGCTTCCTTTCATTTCATGTTTTCCAAATATGACAGATCAGTTTTCTAGTTTTCTTTTGTACAATGAAAATGCATCTCTCGAGTGTATTATTTTATTGCACTGTTTCATAGACAAAACAAAGCATTGCATGTTTGTATAGGTGTACCAATGAGGATTTTTTTTTTTGCATATCAAAAGAATAGAGTCTCGAGTGGACCTTTTATTCTCCTTTATCAAGCTTGAAAAGAGTGTCACTACCTTTTCATCATAATAAAAGACTTCACTCCTCTTTCATATTAAATACCATGTCATATCATCTTTTTTTTGCTTATGTGTCATCTAATAAAAGTCAAATGAAAGACCACTGAGAATGGCCTAATGAAAGGCTTTCCTCCTCTTTCATATTAAATATGATGGCACGTCATCCTTTTTCACGATGTGTCATCTAATAAATGCTAAATAAAAGGTCCACTCGAGAATGGGCTAACCGCAAGATTTTATCTGACGGATAGGAATTTAGGAAGTTTTGATTACAAACAAACTCGGACAAGATCTTAAAGGTGCAATAAGCATCTCGAATTATGTTGTGTGGAACCATTTTGAGCAACTTTTTTTAGTATTGTGAACCTGGAAGTATAAAGGGGAGAACTGCAATGTCATAGGAGCTGAAGGATAAAAATAAGCAGCCCTGTGAGCAGCTACAAATCTAAGTGACGACATCGGATCATTATATAAGTCTCACATTATACATATAAAAAGTGAGTGGATCATTAAATAAATAAATTCCACTATTACAAACAAACAACTAGAAAGCTGGAAAATAAGCAATATTCATAATGCTCGAAGTCCTCCCGAGGCTTCCACAAACAGCAATCCTTTGTTAGCTCTGAAAACCAGCATATGATATACCTTCAAAATTAAAAGCTACACCAGCAATGGTTAGAAACAGGTAGAAAACGTTGGACTATATTTAATTTGTTTTTTAAATATGCACAGGACATGAAAAATCAAAGCAATTTGATTTGCTTCGTTCTATTACAAGTTGCATCATCATTCTCATTAGTCGTTAGGTTACTTCAAGTTAGAACAAATCCTACTTGTGCTCCTAAAAGTCCTCTAGTTCCCACAAATTCAGGGAAATATTCCCAATTTTCCATATGGACATTTTGTCGCAAACAATGCTTCAATGTGAGGTAAGCTGCTGGACCTGACCTTGTGACAAGGATTTGCACGATCTTGGTTTCACGTTTTACTTGATATGGGAGGTCCTGTTCCACAATCCTCAAATACTTAGAGCATCTCCAACAGCCTAGTCAAAGGGTTAATTTTTTCTAAATATAGCCTTTTTTCCTCAAAATACTACTCCAACAGTCTAGCTAAACGTAAAGAAAAATAGAACCTGCTCCATCCCTTATATCTCAGCAGCCACCCTTGGCTAGCCGGGCTCGCTCGCGATCGCCCGCAAACCCCGCTGCTTCCCGCGTAGGATTTCCCTTCCCGCACCTTTCTCCCGCGCCGGGCTAGGCGGAGGGCTCCTCCCTGTACGCCTATGAAACGAGAATCATGGCCAAGCTTGCTCGCGTCCTCGGCAAAGCCAACATCGGAGACATCTCAGTTGCCGACGTGCCCCTCCCTCCTTTCGGCGACGAGGGCCACTGTCATCTGGATGCAGTGCACGCTGTTCCGGCGTCGCACGACAAGGCAGTGCGAGCCGCTCTACCACCCAGCCAAATCCCGTTCCTTGTCCTTCCTCCCCTTGTAGCGCAGGCTATGCTAGTTCAGCTTCAAGAACTGCTGCTCCAACAAGTGGTGCATGTACGTGTACGGCAGCGATGAGGCCGACGGCGTTCTCGTGTGGGAGACATATTCACCTTCGGTACGCATAGCAAGGTCTCTCTATCCCCCTCGGCTTTGGCTGCAGCGTGCTCTTTGCCGGCAGCCTCATCGACACCTCCGGCATCATGAGCCTGAGCCAAGGCCCTTCGGCATCATGAGCCTGAGCCAAGGCACCTTATCACCGATTCGCAACTCCACATAACCAAATTCTCCTATCGCCTCACGCCATTCTCTGAGCGCAAGATGAACCCGTTGATGTTCGACACAATGGCCGACTTGAACAAGTACAAGACTACAGGGTCGGTTCAAACCATGACGATACAAACAAACCCAGTGAAAATGCCTACTACTAGGTGCCACCTGTGGGCCTCTCGCGCTGTGGTCGAAGGATGGCACCGGCGGCACCGAAGGATGTGCAGGCCGTCGTTGTTGATGGACGAAGTCTCTCTCTCTCTCTCTCATGCGTGTGTGTGCCAGCCACCGAAGGTAGAGGCGATGGGAGATTGAAGACTCGGTCAGAGATACAATCTCATCCGATCAAAATTAATTGCAGCAGGCAAGCGAGACTCGTACACGCACAAGGAGGAAATAAAAAAAGGCTCACCGATGACGTGGCTAGATTGGAAATAGATTTGGAGTTGGTTTTGGTTAGTCTTTTGGTTTCCATCACTTTTTTTTGTGGTTTTTATTTTACAGGCTAGCGAAAAACCGGAAATTTAGAATTTGTTTTAGCTAGACTGGTGGAGATGCTCTTAGGAATATCAAGACCAAACACTAGTTTTGCAAAGAAAAACAATATACCTTAACAGCAATTATTCCAATTACACCAGACCATCAGAAATAGGAGTTCCATGATGCATTTGTCATTTGCAACCTGAAATGATCAATCTAGTAAGTTCAGGTATTGTTCCTTCAAATGAAGGAATACTAGATTTCTTCAGCAGAAAGCGAATAGAGTTCGGATCATTGCAGATTCTCTACATTTTATTCTGTCTGTAAAAATGATGAAAGGATCTTAAGGTAGCAACTAGGTAACATTTTAAGACTAGCAAGTAAAATCTATGGAAGCTGAATATCTAACCCTAGAAAAACATGACCTACACAAATAACAGATCACGAAACTACACTTGTAAGTCCCAATATCTATTCACATATCTGAAAATCTTATCTGCTCTTATTATTACAAATACATTTTCAGAAGGAAACTTCAGCATATATGGATAATTGGTGGTAGCGCCGTTTTGACTGGCCCATAGAGTATTAACTTCACTTTCGTAACCAATCTTTTGGTGGCAATTATAAGTTCTAGCTTACAAAGTAAATGTACTTAGATACAGTAGACAGTTGCCATAACGAAATTTCAGCAGTGCACTTGAAATTATTCTGCACACGTTCATTCAATCCAATTGTTAGGCAAGCTCCAGGTTTATTTTTTGGGAATGAATTGAATACTTCATTGATTCGAATGGTGACACCTACTAGCCCTACTAGCAGTTGTCATCAACACAACTTCCAATCCACAACTGCAACCTACAGAAGTTGTTCCACTTGTGAGTTGCTGCCCACCTCTTCTACAGCAGGATTAGCCACCAGACAGTGCTCTCCTTCAGGGATAATACCAACAACACCTCTCCCACAGGCTAGAGCAATCCAAAAACCTTTCTGGCCACTACTGACAACGGTTCTCCTATTATAGGTTGCTTACATGGTTTCATTACGCTAGCCCGCTGAATTACACCTCCTGTTGTTTCACGTCTTGAATCATCGATCATACGATCCTCCTGTTTTTCGGCTGGTTCATTTTTATCAGGCGGTTCCTCAGTCATTTTTGTTGAGTACCCAACTACTCTTTCAGCACAAACCTCTCCTTTCAACGTAAACTTATTTCTATTTTCATTAAGCTCAGGCAATTTTTTTGAAGAAGATGGCAAAGGCATCTGACTTTCTGTTGAGATGAGAGGAACCACTCTGTCGTCAGCGGAACTTTGAGCCACATCAGAGCTGGGAAGATGGTGATTCTCCTCTAGTCCGTCCTCGTCACCGTGGTGCAACTTGCCAAGAATCCTCCAGGTCACAGCATCCGGTGTTAGGCCATTTCTTCTCATCTCCTTCACCAACTGATAGGACAGCTTCTTCAATCCCCCCTTGCAGGCAGTGTCTATGAGTATGTTGTAGCACACAACACCAGGAAAAATGCCACAGTCTACCAGCTCATATAAGAAATCGCATGCCTGTTCCAGTTTACCCTGTTTGCAGAGACCTCCGAAGATTGCGCTGTACACATAATCATCATGGATCCCAGATGGCCAGACAATATCATCCCAGAAAGCTTTTGCCTTTTCTAGCCGTCCTGCATCACACAACCCTCTGATCACCACAGTATGCGTCACAGAATCAGCAGCGACATTATTAGCTTTCATCTCCTCGAGCACCTGCATTGCTGTATCAACCTGCTGCATGCCAAATAGTCCCTTGAGGACACAATTGTAAGTGACAACTGTTGGAGAGCACCGGCGCCTAGGCATCAAAGTATGCAATACATCAAGAGCTTCCTCATGGTCACCTGCTTCCAGGTATCCGGATATGAGTGTAGTGAAAGCGACGACATCTGGAGCACAGAACTTGCCACTGAGCATATCATCCAAGATCTTCCTGGCCTCGTGTGATCTCCCAGCTTTAGAGAAGCCATGGATAACAGTGTTCATAGTGATGACATCTGGCTTGCATCCTTCCTGCAGCATAGACATGAGCACAGAAAGCTGCTCACTGGGGTTGTCCACGACACGCAGGGCTCCAAGAAATATGTTGTATATCCTAGTTCTAGTCTCTTCATCAACACCACCATCACTAGACTGGGTTTGCAGCATCAGGTCCAGGACATCCTTGGCCTTGACAAGCTCTTTCTCCCGACAGAGCTGGTCAACAAGTACCTTGTATGTTTCCTCTCTCGGGCGATAACCGAAACTCGCACCTTCCATCACCAGCTGGTGTGCTCTGAGGCGCCCCCAGGTTTCTGGCTGGTGCATAGGCCGTGAACAATGCAGTTGTAGGAGACGGTGCTTGGGCACACACCCCTTTTCCTCATGATGTACACAATCCTGGACGCGCCATGGTGTTGCCCGGTTCGGCACAGGGAGTCGATCATCTGTGCATACGCAAACTCGTCATCCACGTGGCATTGCCGCTGCGGCATCTCCTCCGCGATCCGGAAGACGACGTGGAAGAAGCCCTCGGTGCACAGGCTCTGCACGAGGTTGGCAAACGCGGCGTTGGTAACCTCCTGGTCTTCTTGGAAGTGACAGCCGTCCGCATCCGGCATGGTCGGCCAGAGATGGTTGTGGACGAGGTCCATGGCAGCGTCGACGTCGCGGCTGCGGAGTAAGGCCTTGACAAGGAAGGTTCGCGCGAGCGAGGTGGGGACCAGGCCGCGGCCGGGCATTTCGTCGAGCAGCTTCCGGGCGGCGCTCGGGTCGGGCACGCGCGCGTATCCGTCGAGGAGCGCGGCGTACGAGGCGGCGTCGGGCGGCGCGCGCATGCGGAGGAGGAGGCGGTGCGCGAGGAGGACGGGGAGCGGCGGCGGCGGGCAGTCGGCGCGGCATAGGAGGGCGAGGAGGCGGTTGTAGTTGGGGAGGGAGGGGGCGAGTGCAACGTGCTGGAGGAGGCGGAGCGTGAGGAGCGGCGTGCGGGCGCGGAGGAGGCGGCGGAGGAGCGCGTCGAAGCGGGGGTGGGATGCGGCGCCGGAGAGCAGGAGGAGGGAGACGCGGTGGTGTGCCTCGGCGGAGCGGCCGGACGCGCAGAGCGTGTCCACCAGGTCCCCCAGTTCCATTTCCATCGCTGTGAATTGTGATCGATCTCGAATGACCACTCAACTGTCGAATTTGAGGCAGCCGCAACTTTGAGTTTCAGTTGAGGAAGCCGCAACGTTTTTAGTGGAGCACTCAACGGTAAGATTATTATTAGTGGTGGTCCTAGTTGCTCAAGCAAGTCGCGTTCATTTTGAATAATGAATATCATCATCAGAGGGAGCAAAGTGCACATGACAGTAGGCAGTAGCCGTTTCTGAAACTTGTTTATTCAAGTATCAATTACAGGAACTGTGTCCATGCTTATTAGTAGTACATTTCATTCTGCTGCTGGGTCTTGATCGCTGATCCATTTATTTATTATTAGATACTAGGCAGCCACCCTGAAGGAAGGTTCTTTAGACTCTCTCATAAAAATCCTCGCTACGAGTACCATTGCTGAAGATACGATTACCCACGTAATAGTTGCCAAATCTAGCTTTAACGGTCGCTTCCTCCAGCTCCAATGTGCCCCCGGGACACAACTCCTCGTCCTCTTCCTCGTCTCCGATGATATTTACCCCGACTTCTTGAGGATATATAATCCTCCGGTTCCAATCAACAACCCGGTAAGCCGGCACACTAATAGTGAACTGCCCCGTGCTGTTCGCAAATTCGTAGCGGATTCCATAGTCTCTTAGTGTTACCTCCACTGGAACAGCTGTGATCATAGAGAGAGAAAGAGTTGCCGTGTATTCAAATGTTAGTACAACATAAAATTTGTTAGATTCTTAGGTCAAGACTGTTGGTGCTTACATTCAAGGTCTGCCGACGCGTTGTTGCTGCAGGTCACTGTGCCATTGGCGATGATGATAGGATCAGAAGGTCCTTGCGCTAAGACTGCAACCACGAGGAAACACAGAGTCGCTGCAACCAGAAAAAGGTTCTTGATTGCCATAATGCGCTGAGCTTGGTGTCCAGTACTAGATCAGGTTACAGTTGCTGGTATATCTGGAGTAGGTGTTGGATCAGCCTCTATTTATAGACAGATGGACATACACGTCGTCCTATCAAAATTTATCAACTTTGATGACTTACCATCCATGCATTTCTCTCCCATACCGAAAATTTATACAAACTAGCCAGTTGTACGTGGCCAATCCATCGCCATATCATGGATATGATCAATCGGTTTTCTCAACTTCTTCTCGGTGATAATTGAATAAGGCACAATCGATGGTCTCAGAAGCCAACAAAAATCTGCTGGTACATTTTAGTTTCTAACACTTGATTATTGCCCCATACTGGCTCAGTTAGCATTATTCATTCTGACTAATGCTTTAAAAAAAAAGAAAATATAAAAATTGTTCATGAAGAAAACTTAGCAATTCAGTTTCAATTTTCGTGGTCACCACAACTTATAGCGTTTGTGATCTTGAGGCGTTTCCTCATACAATCTCAAGAATCGCATCCTCAACTGATTGAACACTAGTATGTTCTGAAGTGAAATAAGTGTGATTACAGTAGGACACGTCAGCATGCGTAGATTTACGTAAGTCTTCAGTTCGTAAGTCTAGCGTTTCTCAGAAAAAACCTACCGGGATGGATCATAAATGCTACATGTATAGTCAAACATGTCCATTTATAATACTACCGGTACATAGGACAAGATTTCATGCATTATATTAATTTTTTGAATGAAAGATTTCATTATATTATTATTGAATACGAGATATTGCACTATTGGGCTCAAAAAGAAAAAAATCGTCAATCTTAGATGTACGGAAGTACCTTTACAATTGTTTTCGAAGTTGAATGTAATTTACGAGGTTCTTTATTCTCAATGCAGGGAACCACAAAATGTTGTGCTAGCACATGTAGTACATAAAAAATGTAAGATGAGGCACGTTTTAAAAAAGAAAAAAAAAGTCAGCACGCCACGAAAAATAGGTTCACAATAAAAAAACTAGACGAATAGAGATATCGCCTGCCTATAGGGCCATCCAATACGTAGAAAATTGGTGCACAAGGATTGAGAAAGAGTTACGCCTGTGCGTATGTTAGGTCTAGAATCACTAGAAAAACTCTTTCCTTGCCGTATGCAACCTGTTTACCGTGTGTTCATTGTCGAGCACAAGCGCAGAAACATAGGACACGATAAATTAGGTTCTTTTTTGTGTGCTCGGGATAGGCACACGGTAAATAGTAACTTTATCATGTGACAGATGGTGGACTGACGATAAAGGTGTCCACCATATACTATATATAATACTCCATCCGTTTCAAATTATAAGACGTTTTTGACTTTCCGAGATTGTGTTTGACCGCTCGTCTTATTCAAAAATTTTGTGCAAATATACAAATAAATAAGTCATTTACAAAATATCTTTAACGATAAAACAAATCATAATCAAATTAATAACATTTGCACAAATTTTTTGAATAAGACGAACGGTCAAACGTGAAGTATGAAAGTCAAAAACGTCTTATAATTTGAAACAGAGGGAGTACATGCTTAACGGTTTGCACTACGTGTAAATCTTGAAAAAGAATCTCCGGGGTGAGGTTAACTTGTGTGTAGTCAAAGTTGTACATATATTAGCTAGGCCGTTAAGTTGGTGCATATATAGGTAACCACTTGCACAATTTGATATCGCAATTACATTTAGATGCATTTAGTCGTGCCCTATTCCGTCCTAGAAAGAAAAGAGATGTATTCGCCGGTCTTGGATGTTGTACCAATGGGACATAGTACGTACCTCCACAATTTTTCCACGTTGCATGGAACTTACCATGAATCACACAACGATTTGCTAGTACAAAACATTAGACCCACGTTCCCCAAAAAAATGTCAACATGCCATGGAATGATGAGAAAATAGGATTAGAATAAAATCAACACAAAATAATTGTATGCTTTTTTAGGGGAAAAATGTCTGCTAGACAGTTTGAAGTTGAACGGATAGATTGTGGGCTGGTCTTTGGACTAACAGCAGGCCGTGCTAGAAATGGTCTAACAAGTGAAACACGTCCCAAGTGTCACTGCCCTTGCAGTTGCATGAAGACCATTTCTATCATTTTTGTAGATAATGGAACAAAAAGGCATAATAGTCCATTTGGTCCTTCAACTATGTGTTAAAGCTCAGTTTCGTCTTTCAACTTTTAAAATGTCCAATTTAGTCCCTAAACTTTGGTTAGAAGATCTATTTTGTCCCTGATCCGATGTGGCATCCACGTGGCTCGCCATGTCAGCACGTGGCATGCCACATCAACTTCAGTTTTGGATTTTGAATTTTGAATCGCTATTTCTCTAAAATATGAAAATAAGATTTTTTTTTTTAACATTTCTACTGCATGAAAAAATAGCATACGATCAAGTGATACAAAATATTGTATATTTAGTTTGAAAATCCAAATATTTGGTATCACTTTGACACAGATTGAACATATTTTATAGTATGGATATTTTATATACCGCTTGATTTTTTTTTAAAAAAATGACCCAACCAGATCAAAATGTTGGGATACTATTTTGTTAATGCAATAGAAATAATTAAAAAAATCATATTATCATATTTGAGAGAAAAATTAATTTCAATTCAAAATACAAAACTAAAGTTGACGGGACATGTCATGTGTTGATGTGTCGTGCCACATGGGTAGCCACATAGGATCGGGGACGAAACTGAACCTTCTAACCAAATTCAAGGACTATATTGGACCTTTTGAAAGTTGAAGGACGTGATTGAGATTTGAGCGATACTTGCGGGACTAAATTTACTATTTCGCCGAACAAAAACGTCCTAAATATCATCTTTGCGCTGCAGATTGCATGCAGATCATGTCTGTCATTTTTTTTAGATAATGGAACAAAAGCCCGGTTGCATGCATGTAGATCATTCGACATGTATTTAGTTAATTGAACAAAGGGACGTGAAGGTAACATAGACTTTCATTGTGGTAGATACAATATGATGTAGGATAAGACTTCAAGCCGAGTGTTAGCATTTTCGCATAATGGAATGGCATGGCATATATGGATGGAAGTGCATTTGATATAATTTGAAGTGTCAAATTAGTTAACATAAGACTTTAAATTGAAGTGCATTTGATAGAATTTGATATTTTTGTACTTTAAATTATGATTTGACACATTAATAAGACACATCTATAATTAATTTGATACATGTTTAATAGTATAATCAGATATTCAATATTTATATTGAATCATAATTAATAATTAAACTATGGTGGGCACATGTCCCCGTGCTCATGCAAATATTTCCCTATTTTTCAGCTTCATAGAACCGCACAACGATTATTTTAGTACACATGGTACCGTACCACAAAACGTTGCACATAAACCTACTGACCATTAAAAATCAATGTGGTTACCAATGAATAGATATGAAGCTGAGCTGCACCATGCTGATAGAAGCCAAGGAATTCCTAGCCACTCAAGTAGGGAACAATTCTATGCAGCATAATGTTTTTCTGCCCAAAAGCACTGTTTTTTTTAAAAAAAAATGTATGACAAATGGCCAACCAATTGGCACATCATACTATTAGTTGGAAAATATTATAGGTCCAATCGGTTCATCCAAAAGTACAACCAAAACACAAGGAATATTTTTGGGCTCATGTACAACCATGTTTTTGTATTGGTTGAACAATTTGGATTGGACTTATAACACTACTCTATATATAATATGTGACTAACGGTTTACACTACGTGATAAATCATGAAAAAGAATCTCGAGGATGAGCTTAACATGTGTGTAGTCAAACTGTACATATATTAGGCCGTTAAGTTGGTGCATATATAGGTAACCACTTGCACAATTTGATATCGCAATTACATTTAGATGCATTTAGTCGTGTCCTATTCCGTCCTAGAAAGAAAATAGATGTATTTGCCGGTCTTGGATGTTGTACCAATGGGGCATAGTACGTACCTCCACAATTTTTCCACGTTGCATGGAACTTTACCATGAGCTATTCATAGAATCACACAATGATTTGTTAGTACATACAGAACCGTACAAAACATTAGACCCACGTTCCCCAAAAAAATGTCAACATGCCGTGGAATGATGGGGAAATAGGATTAGAATAAAATCCACACAAAATAACTCTATGCTTTTTTTAAGGAAAAAAATTGTCTGCTAAACAGTTTGAAGTTGAACGAATAGATTGTGGGCCGATCGTTGGACTAACAGCAGGCCGGGCTAATGTGAATCGGCATAAGTGGTGGGCTGGACTTCCTTGAGTCGGCAGAGGTAGTTGGCCAGATAAACATTGAAGAAGTCCGGGCCCAGGTTGAATTCAAGAAAGTGCGGCCCAGGTTGACCCTCCAAGACTGCGATGTTGCAGTGACAGTGTCTGACATGATCCAGCGTTGCTGTGGCCCGGGTGACGCTTGCGTTGTTGCGTCCGTCCACCGTTCCGCCATTGCCGCAAGCTACATGTCATTCAAGCAGCTTTTCACAGAATACCAAGCAAGCAGTGGCGTGGAGTACGGAAGATGCACCATCAAGCTGCCTGCCTACGTGTCAGAGAGTTGACGCATTTCCACACCACCATCACGTCAGCCAAACCTTTTCCTTTCTTCTCCACTTCAGTGAATCGTGTACTAGTACTACTAGCAGCAGTAGAGTGGATGCTTGCATTGTTGGGTTGGTGCATGCATGGAAATGGAGAGGCGTACGTTTCTGAAATCTGAGTCCTATTGCGTTGCATTGGTGAAAGAAAGAGCAACTGTAAATTCCGTCAGATCATGGGCGCCCGCGAATCCGGGCGTCCCCCGGGAGACACGCATGGAGATCGGCACCAGCACCAGCTGACTCCTTTGATTCGATCGTGCCTTTGCGTGTGCGCTTGCCCTAGCTTGCCTTTTCTTCTTCCCTCTGCTGCTCCGTGCCTCGAGTCCCGGCTCCCATCGTTACTCGCCTCGGGATACTCGACAACGTTACCCCCCATGGGCCATGGCACCTACACTACTTATTGCAAGATTAGAAATTCCTCTCCCATGGTGCATGCTCGCCATGATGCTTGCATTGTTGGGCTCCTTACTCATGAGCATCAACTGGCCGGTGAACAATTCATTGGTAATGCATTTTCACAGTGAATGTACTACCATGGTATATGACTTTTTAACCAAAAAACAAATGCTCGCTGTGAAAACTCATAATCCCGATCTCCTTCTTTAATTGCCGATCTGTTTTCTTTTATTCTTAGTCTAAAGATAAATTTAAGGTGTATGTTCACCATATACACTATTCACTGTTTTGTCTTGATAGATAATGTCCACTATCAAATATCCACAATGTATAACTTCATGTTGATTATGGCCCCCTTTTATATCTCATATTCCTAATGTATAAATCATAAATGTATAAAAATAACTAAAATTCCAAAACCAAAGAACTAAATGTATAATTTATTTTAGGATTTTTTGCTAATTAATAAATGCTGTAAAGTTTGATCATTAACATATACTCGTACTATCTCTCGTCCCATTGAAAGTGTCATTCTCGCTTCCCAAGAAGTCAAACATTTTCAACTTTGATCAAAAATATATGAAAAATTATAAATATTTATTGGATATAATTAGTATCATTAGATAGATAATTGAATCTACTTTCATAATCAACTTATTTAGAGATACAAATATTACTAGTAATATTTTCTACAAATGTAGTCAAAGTTTAAAAAGTTTGACTGGCACGAAAACCATAGCGACACTTTCAATGGGACGGAAGGAGTAAATAATAAATATGTTTGTATGTAGAGTAACATCATTGAAAGAAGAGAAATACATCCTACGCTGCAATACCATATACTCTAGTAATAAATTCGTTTTGGTTTGACATACTATCATATTATCATAGAAATTTGAAGTCAAAGTATGTAGCCTTGGATTAGAAACCAAGCCAACTTTTATTTTGTATCTTTGCTATCAGTTGAGCTTCCATAAATATTCAACAATTTAAGTTTTATAGAGCATAGTTTTTTAGTATAATGTTATATAGTGGCCTCTATAAATGTGTTTTAGGGGACGACAATATCAGACGTAAAACAAGGATATACTGATAAATATAGATACATATGTTTAAAGCTAAGAGCACGAAATGAACATACAAATATTAATTTTTTTAATAAAGAAACAGGCGGTTTCCAATTAGTAATTTGGATTTTGCTTTTATATTTACGTGTGTGCCGAATCATGTTCATGTGTGGCTCGTTCACCAATCCTTTAATTGCTTGGCATCTTTTGTCCCTCCCTCCGCCATGTAGTTAGTGAACCAATCAGCAATGTAGCGAGCCAAGCCAGTTTTAAGTTCCGATCGACGTCTTAGCCTTTAGCTTGTCCCAAAAGGCCTTGAAGAATCATCCAAACACTAGTCCTGAATGAGATACGTTAGCAATTGCATGGAAATGGGTGAACTCTATGCTACACGCCTACTCATACACTGATTGTTGCAAATTAAAAGTTACTTGTCAAGAGGCATGCAACAAATGGCCCTAGCCTAACGCCAAAAGATCAACAAAGACAGATACAACTTCGTCGAGTGTCCCCAGCATCATGTCAAGAGCCCATGTATGATCCATGCATCACCAACCAGGGGCAACCGGCACTACAACATTTACTTTTCCCCGAGCAATTGTCAACCAGTAGAGATGCGAGCAAGAAATGAGTAGTAAAAACACTATCCGTTAATTAATTGTACATTATTCAGTTTCTCCAAATATTTAGTAACTGGCTGGACTATATATCATCTTTTATTTCCATTTAACAGTTTCTCAAACTGCAAATAATACAAATTTACAAATCTTTTCGATAAACCTAAATTAGTAACATATGTGATGAAAAAAAATAGTCACATAAGGGTTGGGAAAAAGATTCTAGAGCAATGTGGAAGTGGAAGATCAGATTACCGAATACATGTCTGTAATAATATATCACAAGAATTATTAACAAGTACAATCACACTCTCAAGGATCTTTTGAATTCAATGTTGCAATTAATAACCAGCCACAATCACACTAGGCCAGCACAACCGGCTAGATAATGTCTGTCATTGAAATCGTGCAACTGACTCATCCATATTGCAGTTAAAAACCGTCTGCTCCGTAATATACTAGTAGTGTGGTAATGTAAAGTGCATCATCACACTGTTTATTAACTGGCCGACCGGTTGATGTGTACCTCTGTTTGCATGCGTCACATGCTCACGTTAGCCAATTCTCCGAAAAATACCTTTAAATTTCAGTAATTATCTAGTTTGTACCACCAGGTATAAACATGATTTTGACACAATAAAGGAAAAGCAGGATTCAACGAGCTGCTTTTTCAGATTTTCTAACTGTTGCGTCATATTCGTACACGACATAAACAAAAAAAAGGGGAAAGTGGAAAAGGACACATCTGATTTCATACAAAGGAGAAGAAAAACATTGTGTGCTCTCGAATAGCATAATTAATTACGGATTCAAGAGCAAATTGAGTAGGCAATTCACCATCTCCGGAATGACGTAACGAACAGCCAAATTGCAAAATATAATCGGTGCTCAGTGATAATTAGCAAATTCAGAGAGCAAAAGCGCCATTAGCTCGCCAAAAAAAATAATGTATCGCCATTGGAAAGAGGAGAGAGAACACGGGCATGATGGATTCAATTGGTAGCACTCAAGAGCGCGAACAGAACTTGCGGCATACCTTGCGGATGGAGGAGCGCTGCAGCTTCCATAGCAAAGTGAGAAAGACCCTGATGGAGAAGGAGACCACGTGCAATACGGCTTCTCCCAGTCCAAATAATCCATGGAGCCGAGAGGAGAATGGATGCATGCACGTGCCCTGCTTCTCCAACGTGGTCCTTGTCACTGACCTTCCTCATCCTCAGAATCCTCAAAAGGATCGGAACGGTGGTGAGGAGGAAGGCGAAGACCTCAGACCTTTTTATACACGGAAGGGAGGGAAGGGGGAGAGGGGTGTGTTGTTGGAGCAGATAGTACTACTAACTGATTCATCAATCTGCTTTGGAGCTGGAGGTAGTAGCAGGGGGATCCGGAGAGCGAAGCTTAACATGCATGGTAACAGCAGGTGAGTGAGGCTGGGCTAGGAGGGTCTTAAATCACATTAGTAGAAGCATGAATATGGTATGGTGGGGCCGGCAACCTTGTCGGGCCAGTTATGCGTCTGAGAATGGCAAATCCCTTCCACGCAAATACGATTGCTGATTGCATACGTGGACAGTGTGTCACCTGCGCTGGTCGTTCGTGGCCGAATTGCGTGAATCGCCTTGCCTGCAATGAATAGTCCTAATTCTGTGGCTGTTGGATGGTCAGTTTGCAGGCCACACGACAGCATCAAACCTTGATGAAAGATGACAGTGATCACTCATGATGGTTCCCGGTTAATCTGCCTGCGGCTACCTTATCCCACTGTTGACTGTAATGCTCACTCTCATGGCCCACCAATCAACAATGACTCCGCTGTTTTGCACGGGCTCCGGGTGTCAAGACGTGGACTTGCCGCAAGTGAACAGAGATACAACCCGGGATCATATCATAATCACATCGCAGTGTAGCAGGTGCCGGCGGTGCTGTAGGCAGCCGGCTGCTGGCCGGCCGGAGCAGGCCTGCGTAGGGTACCTAGCCCTCTTCCTCTCTGTGAGATGAGTTGATTAGCGCGTGGCAGTCAGAAACATTGTCAAGTGATTCAACTCCAAGGCCCAAGCAAGATGCGTCTGTGGAGAGAGACAAAATTATGTCACGGTTTCCTTTCTTCTACAGAATGACTGCGACTTATGTGTAACAACAACCTAAGCCTAGCACTCCTATTCGATGGTTGATGCGTCGGTGTCCAGGTGTGAGCACCAAAGTGCAGCCTATGCAACGCAAACATTGCTCTCTATCTCCACGGAAGAACAGCGATGCCGTGTCTCTCCTGATCGTTGAACGGCCACAGCGCCGTAAAAAAAAATTGAATTTCACGAGATGCAAAGATTACTAGGCGCGCTGAAACCCTGGTGGATTTCACGAGATACACACGCAAAGATTGAATGACTTGCGTATCCGGCGAAGCAAAGCAAAGAAAGCAGAGGAGGTGGATGGACGTGCGGATTGACGGACGGATGGGATGGAAAGCGAGAGTGGGACGACATGAGACTGGGGCCTTTGAACCTCACAAGAGAAGACAACCGATGGCCAAGGCCAATCCAGCTTGAGTGCAGACCGATTGATCTGATTTGATCTTATCGAATGCGATCCCCGAATTTATGACCGTTTACCTCACGCTGGCCACGGGGGAACCTAACGCTATCAAATCAAATTTATTTGGGTGCGTCTCGCGGACAAGTTACGATGCCTGATGGGTACGTATTGACACGATGGGTTTTGCATTTCTTTCTTACCGCAGAAAAAGAAGATATTTCTCGATAATCGATTCAGTTTCTTGTTTGCAGCAATGGTCATTCCGTGGCGCCATTTGCACCACCTTTTTTTTCTTTACAAAACTGTGGAACTTTCTTTCCTGTTGTATTTGCACCTGCAGGGACTTTGAACTCCAAATGCAGGGTTGCTGTTCTGTTTGAATAATCCAGATCAAACTGAGCTCTACGCTCATTCAATGGGCCGCATTCAGGTCAGCTTATAACCTATCTATTGGGCTGACGGGCTCACCCAGTCCACCACAACCAAATGTCATCCAAGGATAGACTAATGAGCCCGTCAGCCCAAGTCCTATAATGGCCCGTTAGGCTAACACCAAATTATAGGCCTAAAAGGCTCTTTTGGAAATCGGGAAGGAAGGCCCATGATATCTCTGAGAGAAGCCCAGTCTTGTCGTGGCCTATTAGTCCGGGTGAGCAGAGGACAGACAAGATAGGGGACCTCGATTCGGATGGCAAGCTTCGCCGGCTCCTCCACGGAATGCACAGTATTATGAATACAGTACCTGGATTTGGACATACTAGTTGCTGTCGAGTGTCGACCCTAGAAGCAGAGGAGCCATAGCTCTCATGGCTTCTGGATGCATGGCGGTGCCACTGATGAATCTGAATGGAGCAAGCTAAGAATACGATTCCCTGAAATGATCTTGTAGGCAAGCGCCCCACAGTCCTCATCATGGACGGCCCCGTCACGGGCACGCATGAAAAGACTCAATGGAGGCCAGAAAAAAAAGATGCCTGCACACTGGCTCTCTTCCAATGAAAGATGAGCCACAACTCACGAGTAGACAGCAGCGCACAAAGCGTCAGTGGTTTGCCGTAAAAGAAAAAAGAAAGCGTCAGTGGTGAGGACGCCCACCCAGGCTCAACCCCCAAGTGGAGCACTTCTTTGTTTGTCTGATCGATCCTTGACAGTCCTTAGGCTTGGAGCCCAGGAGCAGCAGGAACAAACAAAATGCCAGCTGCGCGCATCAGTTCAGCTGAGATTAGTAATCTGAACAGGGCAACCAATAAACAGTTAGTTTTCTCATAGCAGGTAGCAAGCATGTGCATTGATGCCTCTAATTCACAGGATATGAATCCATCGGCTACCTGTTCTCACTGGTCGTGGTGTGTGCTAGCTGCCTAGCTATAAACAACTGCCGACATGGTTCATCTTGCGCTTTGCCGATTTCCACGAGCACCGAGCCATTGAGATCGACCGTGATCCGTGCACCAAACGCGGCTTTAGCAAACCACAGACACAAATAAAGCTCCCCTCTGCAGGTCTGTTTCGTCAAAGCGTAACGAATCCATCCAACTTAAAGCTCCTGGCAATCATGAATGTATTCCATGCACATTTGATGGGTCCTGTTCAACCACCAATCGAGGTCAAAAAATCGAGCAATTAGCTATATATACAAACTTTCAGCAGTAAAAACAGCACATCGCTTTCCGATTCCGAGTGTTGATGAGCCTATAAAGAGAGCAGCCTTCCTTAAACAAGCACGAAGCCAGGCCCAGAGGGGAGCAAGCTCACTGAACCCAGCAGCTAGCGCCCGGATAATTAAATGGCATCCAAGGCCGTCGTCGTCCTTGTCGTGGTCGCTTCGGCGTTCGTGCTCGGGTCGGCGGAATCGACGAAGCTCGGGACGGAGCTCGGGAAACTCGGCAAGCTTGGGAAGCTCGGGAAGGTCGGGCGGCTGGTGATCACCGGCGTGGTGCCCTGCAACACCGGCAGCCTCATCGACATCGCCACCTCCCCGGCGTTCCCGAGTAAGTACCGATACTGCTAGTAGTGTAGCGTGAGGGCTGAATCAACAACAACCTTATTATTGCATTGGCTGACTGCAAATTTCTGATGATGGAGCAGACGCGGATGTGGAGCTTCGGTGCATGGGGAAGATGGTGGCCGGCGCGACGACCAACACGAACGGGTCGTTCAGCATCGAGGCGGACATGACGAACGCGCTGCTGGCCTTCATCGGCGGGTGCACGCTGGTGGTGGACACGCCGCTCATCAAGTGCAACGCCGACCTCAGGGACCTGGGGACCCTCGTCTCCTACCTGCAGGGCCCGCTCACCAGGCTCATCGGCGACATCTTCCACCTCTTCCCGGCCGGATTCTCCTTCCACGCACACCCTAATAAACGAACCTAATCCAACATTGTACTACTTCTACTTCTCTCCTCCTGTGATGGTATACATATGTTATAGATGGTGTCAACTCGACCCCTCATGACCTGTTCTCCTTCTCTCGTCTTAATTATCCGTGCCGTGCGTATCTTGTTTGCTGCTGTTGATGAAGTTGCGATCGAGTGTACAGTAGACGTGGTTGAACAATGACTCTGTAGATTGAAGGTCCGTTGATGAAGTGAATGAAGGCCATGGTGTGAATTGCTATGCGTTCTATATATAGGACTGATATATACTGCTGCTATCTGAACCGATTTGTTGAAGGGTATGTGCGCTCGATCCATCTGGCCCTTGGAGTAGACAAATGTGCTCTGATAATTCGAAGCAGTTTCTTAATCTGTACTACCTCCATTCTAGAAATATTGACATTTAGGACAGCACAAATGAATTAGCATCAAGCTAATTTTGTTGTCTGAAACATCATCAATTTCAGAATAGAGGGGTGATATATGAATGTAAATGATGGATTGTTGATGATACTTCATCTGTAAATGAATGTTCAAATAAAACATCTACCGTAAGTAACTACCCCACATGCCACAAAAAGATGGATGTTTCAGAGGTAGCTATAGGACACTTTGCCTCCAACATAAGTAAGGAACAAATGTTCGACTATGGTGGGAGAAATACAAAAGCGCATCTACTCATTGTTTGCTTCCGTGCTAAGAAAAAAACTTGTAAAAGAACTCAAGTAAAAACCCACACTCCCCAGTGATCCAAGCATCAACTTTTCGAGTTAGCATTTAGATGACATTTCTCTCTCAAGGTGCGAATCGTGACAGGCGCACTGGTGCATAATGACTCTTTCTTCCGATCCTCTCTTCTTTTTCTTTACAAAAAAGGCTAAAGAGGAAATAAATAAAAATCCAAAAAAGTGAATCAGCACTCTCAAAAGTTCAGTGCCTATACCTAACTGCAGCACTGTTTTTCATCATTTCACCCTCACTAGTAATGTTGGCTGCAAGTATAAAACCTCCCAAAGGTAACAGCAGAATTGAGTTACCAGTATGGCACTCTGTCCGGCGTAATAAGGGAAGGGAAAAGGACAGAAACAGTGCCCAAGTATTCACCCTGCACATTTGCTCTGTCACTACACTCACAGTGTGCCTTCCTTTGTCCGTAAGAAATGCAGAAAACATAAGGAGCATGCGTGGCTCTTTTGATTTCTATTGGATCATCGTCCTAGGTGACAACTAACGAGCTTGTTTCATGGATCCTAAACCGCGCTAGCTGGATGATGCCGATCGAACACCGCCTCCTTGACAGGTTGACCGGTCGTCTTATTTGGAAAAAATTATGTAAATATTAAAATAAATACATCATGATTAAATTATCTTCACTGATTAAATAAGTTATAAAATAATAAATAATGTGTGTAATTTTTTAAATAAGACGAACGGTCAAATGTGATACTCAAAAGTCAAAAGCGTCAAGCTTTTTAAGATGGATGGAATAGGGTTTTTTTCCCACATATATGTCAAATGTGAGATAACCTCTACAATTAATTTCAGCCAAATCAGTGGGCTACAAGAGCTGAAATTGCGGGCTGAAAATATGATCTGTTGGACTTCAAATTTCATCCTCCAGATTGAGGGACAGCCCAACAACCAATTCACCATGGTATGTCACAGATGCGGCAGTGCATGAATACTATAGATAGTACACTAGTACTAGAATTCTCATTCCATGATTTTTGCCCAAAGTTATTTGAAAGAGAGTGACTTTTATGAGTATAGACGCATGTGCCCTCTCATAGTTTAATTATTAATAATTATGATTTAATATAAATATCAAATATTTGAATATACTATTAGATATGTCAAATTAGTTGTAGATTAATGTGTCAAATTTAGTTAACCATATGGCTTTTGCCTTCGTGCGCTACCATGTCCAAGGCACAACAGCAATAGCCGTAGGCGAGAGCTACCTGGCACTTTTCTCATGGTAGAGTCAAACAAGATGATGATTGGGTCTGCATGTGCGCCTGCAAGTGAATGTTTTGGGTTGTCAATTAGTTTTATTGTCAAGGGATATGTATTACCTCACACCTGATGCTAAGCATTCACCATGTATCCTCACCACCATATATAAGTCTCCGACGATTGCTCGGCCTGGCCGTACACGTGAGACGTCCATGTTAGATACAACGCTACACGTTAGCAGTTTTATAATCCATCTCATGCAATGTCACATATGATTTTTGATGATGTGGAAGAGAGAGAGGGAGATGAGAGGAAGATGTGGTTGTTTCGCTGAAGCAACCAGCTCATACGCTAGAATTTAGAGTATGAGACGGCTTGTACACTATTGTACAAGTGGTATTTGTCATGCAACTCATAAATATTCCATTTTCTCATCCATAAAAGGAAATATCAATTTATACAAGACAACTAAAACAACCACATATTGTACAAGTGGTCTAATAAACCGTCTCGAGATTGCGTGTCATGTATGATACGGACTATAAGATCACACATTTGTACTTACACCTTTGTACTTACTCTTAGCCTCATGTCAATCATTTCTCCGGTCTTGCATCATTCAAAGTCAGTAGTTTTATATGTATCCTATACGGCGCATTGATCATTTTTTTTTGTCTGTGCACTGCAATTAGGCCGCAAAGTACCCCTACGAAAGGTTGAAATATCAACACATATATAGTGTGGTACGTTGTGTTATATCTTCCCATTGGGTACTGTACTTTAACCAACTTGCAAAGTTCCAGGGATTTTTAATTCTTATGTGGCTAAAATTTAAAAAATCTCGGTCACATTTTTGGAACAAATTAAATGTACATATATAGAACTATCTTTTGTGAATCAAGAACTGAATTTTACTAAATGTGCAAAACATTTAGTTCTTATATAAAGTGACTAAGAAGTTGCATACTTCTATATCACACCCCATGCAACAAAACAAACGCATGACGGGAACTTTTTTGCAGCTAGAACAGTTTTTCGAATTGGAAGTGGATCATTTTAATTTGTTATATATTCAAGCAGAATATTTATGTGAGGAAAAGGCAATACTAGTAACAAATATGGATGGTTGGTTTCATATTCAATGGTACGGTCCGGGAAAAGTGACCAAGAGAAAAATAATGTTAGTCATTTGAGAAGGAGACAAAACCAGTCCAACAATAGACGTACACAAATTGCATGTGTACGATGCATGTACTATTTTTCTAACAAAAATGTATGCATACTACACAGAGTACCACCAGTACATGTACTCTTATTCAATGATTCTTTTTCTTCAAACGTGTCGAAATGGACTCATCTATATGCCATAATTTAAAAGTGAAGTATACGACCGAAATTTGGTGGCACATGATTAATTAATTGTGAGTTTATTATGGATCCAAATTAACAATCGCTCAAACATATACAAGAAATTAATTAATTAATTAAGCTATACGTTCCTAATTTTTTTAAAAATGTAGTCGTACTCGTTCACGAAGAAATAAAAAGGTTTTTGTTAATGCAAGAGAAAAGAAGGTTTGCAACAAGTAGCCTCAGCTATCTGTGTCCTCTTGGTCTATAAATGGAGACCGAACCATGCATTCAAAACTCACCATTCTCCGAGCTACTAGATACTCTCATCACTACGCCATGGCCGCAATCAACAAGAGCCTTGTGCTGGTCCCGGTGACTCTTTGCTTCCTTGTCGTGCTCGCTGCAGCGCAAGGCGATACTGTTGTTCTCACTGTCAATGGCGAAGCGAGATGCAAGTACAACCCCTCTACGGTCATTAGCAGTAAGCAATTACTTATGGTCACCAAAAATTACAACCCGTCGTCTGAAGTAATGGAAATCGTCTTGCATGGCTCAGCAGTATCAATATATACTTAAACCCATTCAGAAGTTTCAGATATTTAAAGAGAGTCAATAATCATACAATTGCATATTATGCAGATAGTACGTTGCAGCTGATGATCGACGGAAGCATAGTCCCGGACAGCACCGGCACAACAACGAGCACCGGCCAGATCATGATGACGGTGAACTTAACCTCGCCGGAGCAGGTGGAGTCCCTGACGAGCAACCGCAGCCAGGTGCTCGTCGTGGCTCCTCCGGACGCCTGCGGCGCCCCAAGTATACCCGCAGGAAGCGTGGTGGCCGCACACTTGCAAGTCACTGATCCCCCGCTGATGATGACACGTCAGCAGCAGAAGTCACTAATATCATCCCTGAGCTCAAACACGACCTTTCAGCAAAACTCGTCGGCCTATTCTCCTGCACTCTTATTGCTACTATTCTTGGTGGTGGGTCAAAGTGACGAAACTCGTAGTAGAGTAATATTGAACAAATAAACTCGTGCGTGCTCAAGGCGAGTATGAATGTCTTTATGAGACCAGCCGTGTGCAAGTGTAGTCTATATATGTCAGTGTATGTGTAATTAAGGTTTTACGAATAATTCTCCAATACCCACTCATTGATGGATCTCAGCTTGGGTTTCCAAAAGTTTCACTATTATATATAGAAAGGATACGGTACATGGATGTGTGTTCAGTATATATAGTTGGCCAAATTTGGGAAAAGCACATTAGTTAGAGAATGCAACAATACATACTTATGTAAAATTTCAAATTGTCATATGCCATGTGTACCGAGATAAAAAATTTAGAAAAATCATTTTCCTATGTTATAGTGTCTCGTAGCTAATTACCACATTTCGATAGTGTCCGCTACCTAATATGACTTTTTTTCAGTTGTCCCCGAGCTAATTCCACAAAGTTGCGATGTCCCGCAACAAATTTAGCGTATATAGCTTGGCAAATTTGATTGGAAAAATAATAATAAAAGAAACTAAGTTTTTTTTAAAAAAAAACACACTTCCCCATAAATTTGATTGAAAAAGATAAAAGAAAGAAACTAAAACTTCCACCTGCAAAATTGGACCGAAGCTTATTTGTAAAATTAAAAGAGAAACAAAGCTCGACCACAGCTTCTTATTTAAAGGACTCAGAGTTAAGTTGTTTTTAGCCTGCAAAGCAATCAAACGTACTATTTTCATAAGGTCTCACGGTATGTCTACATGTCAAATGACCAAATATGGCTGTTGCGCCATTAGAGCGTCCCTAATGATTGCCTCTTATTTAACTCTTACAATTGTTTATTGAAAAAAAGGAGAGAGAGAAGACAACTAACTCTTTCTCAAGAGGCAGCCTCTAAAAAAATGAGAGACTTGAACATGGACCCCATTCCTCTTTAATTCTTTATAAGAAAGCTAATTATTACCTCTTAGCCATATCTACCATTGATAACGCTCTAAGTATACAAACTGAAAATGATGTATCAACTCGCAACTGCTCACTTATCTCTTGAACCTTTCTCTCCTGTAAACAGTGGAGCGTCCGAGCGTGCTAATTCACCAGAACAAAATATGAGGAACTGTATTAAATGCTGCATCTGAATGAACGATTATTTATTTATTTTATCAAAAAAGAATAAGCGAAAACACTTTATACCTTGCAAAAAAAACACTTTATATGATTTTTTTGTGATAAAAAGCTTACACGTTTTTTTCAGGGGAATCAAAACACTTACACGTGCATATGTCAATCAATTTACTCCTTTGCAAAAAAGAAAAAAACAAACGATTGCTGTTAACTACGGCCCGACTCAGGCAACAGTAATATTTGGGCCGGACCCCTGGGAAAAGTACTGGGCTGAGCCCACCCAACATTCCGCCCACTCCCGTATTTAACTCGCACGGACGCATCTCATCCCAAAACCCTAGCACCCGTGCCACCGCCGACCCTGCTGCCGCCGCAACTACCGCCGCCATGGTAAGCCCGTCTTCCTGGTCCTCGTCGTCGTATCCGGAACCCCGCGTCTAGTAGCTAACACGTCGTCCTCATCCTGTACTGCGCAGGGTATCGACCTCGTCGCCGGCGGCCGAAACAAGAAGACCAAGCGTACGGCGCCCAAATCCGACGATGTCTACCTCAAGCTCCTCGTCAAGGTCAGTAACACCCGCCGGACCCGGTGCTCTCGACGCTGTTGCCATTTCATCGGCTGATGCTCTGGGATTCTGATCTGGTGCGATTCGCTCCTTGAACGCAGCTCTACCGCTTCCTGGTGCGCCGTACCAAGAGCAACTTCAACGCCGTGATCCTGAAGCGGCTGTTCATGAGCAAGACCAACCGCCCGCCGCTCTCGATGCGCCGTCTCGTCAAGTTCATGGATGGGAAGGTAAAATCTCACTCGTGCCATTTTGGGTCAGGATGCGAGGTTGGACATAGGGCTTATTTTGGGATTGTGCGAGTGCAGGGCGACCAGATCGCTGTTATCGTGGGCACCGTTACCGACGACAAGAGGATCCTCGAGATTCCGGCGATGAAGGTGTGCGCGCTCAGGTTCACCGAGACGGCGAGGGCCAGGATCGTCAAAGCCGGTGGCGAGTGCCTCACCTTCGACCAGCTCGCTCTCCGTGCACCGCTCGGACAGAACACGGTACAGATTCACCTTATCTGTGATTGATGCTTTTCCTTTCTGACTGTCGTGTTAATTAGAGCCTAGCAATATAAACCCAATATTGAGTTATCTGTTTTATTGCTGATGGAGTAGAACTTTGCTTAGCCCCGCTAGAGGTATTAATAATAGAAATGGTGCGTTGTCACATGTTTCTTGTTAGTTGTTGCTTGGGCAGTTTGGGCAACAATGTTTAGAATCATTTATGTTTGTTCTTGAGATTGTATTAGATGCATCGGTTACCCTCTTCTTGGTGTTTTCCACAAGCCAAGGAGATAAAACAGGTGCAGAGATTTAGATGGTTGGCTTACCAGCCCATTGCATTTCACTATGGTTGCCCTGGTGTCAAATGGTCCAACCAAAATTAGTTGTCCAAGTCTTTGAATAAAAATATTCAAAGTAAAATACATGTGTGATTAGTTGTTGCTAGCTGTTTGACATATCTATTTTTGCTATATATTAAAGCATATGGGCTTCCATTATGCATTCGGAGTTTATGCAAGTTTTAAAGTTGAATGTTGTCCCTTCACACTGAAAGATCTATCCTGTGTAATGATGTTACTCTGTGTTTGACTGATACTGTGATTAATGCTATGATTGTTGACTTGCAGGGTTAGTGTTATATCAATATAGTGTAATAATTAGTGTTGTCTGACAAATGTGCCAGTATAAAGATAAAAAAAAAATCCGCTCTACTTTGTTTAAAATTTAGGCATCTTTTCTATGCCTATGATGCCTGCATATTTTAGGTGTAGCCTACATGCCTATTGGTTATCTCTTTTTGATATACTACTAGAGTAACAGCTAGCATTATTTGGCCTATTGATTACTATCTCTTTGATATACTAGAGTAACAACCAGCATTATTTGGTTTATGACATGCTCATGTAATTTATGAACAGATTCTGCTGAGGGGTCCTAAGAACGCTAGGGAAGCTGTGAAGCACTTTGGCCCTGCTCCAGGAGTCCCACACAGCCACACCAAACCTTATGTCCGCTCAAAGGGCAGGAAATTTGAGAAGGCAAGAGGAAGGAGGAACAGCAGGGGCTTCAAGGTCTAAGCTGCTGCAACTTTGTACCCCCGGTGTCATGTTGCTGTTGTCAGATAAACATCAGTGTTTGGATGCCATATCATACTGTTTTAGGTGTTATTCTGGAATTTCAGAACCGATGAAATTTTGTTTGATTTTGGTGCACCAGAAGATTTGTGTTGGGCAGTTCAGCGTTCTCTTTTTTCATTATAAAGATGAATGTATCTGTGATTTCACTTGTTGCCACTGTTGATGTGAATCTGAGATCGTCAATTCTGTACTGGACCTGAAACAGGAATGCCTCTGGGCAGATGTTTGCTCGTTTCGATTCTGCGCCTCTCAGCGCTCTCCAACGAGATGACTGATGAAACGGTTTCATGTTGTTTTAACTCCGAAGTGGGAGGCTGAAGGTTTGCGGTCCTCCATAGTGCATACTGTGCGAATGAATAGTGATGAAACAAATATTCAGAACTCTTTTAAAAAAAGGGCACACTATTAGAATGTTGTATGCATTTGCGATTTATTCATACATACAGAAATTCATAATTCAGAACTCTATTTTTTAAAAAAAGGCCACACGATTACAGTATATTGTATGGGAAGCGAGTTCATCGCAATTTATTCATTCATGGAGAAATTCATCTATCTTTACATGAAAGCTAATTGTGGGAAGAGAGAGAGAGAGAGAGAGAGAGAGAGGAGCACAATGAATCATCTCAAATACTCCGACACAACGGGCAGATAAATTAGTCCTCTAGGAATCTAACGACAGATTTGGAACACATGGTTGGTACAGTAATAAGAATGAAACATGGATCTTTTTTTTGAAGTAGTATATGTTTGTGCCGCAGCTTTATAGGGTAGGGCTTGAAGAAGGTTGATGATCTAGATGGGCACGGGCGTGGTGATGTTGTCAAAGTTCCAGAGGTCCATCCCCGGGTCATTCTGCTGCTGCATGTAGGAAAGCTCATGTGGCGCTGCGGCGATGGGCACGGCGTCGGGGATGACGTAGGAGGATGGGGTTGGCTGGTGGTGGAAGAAGGCCATGCTGCCCATGACGGCGTCGTAGTCCATGGTGCCTGGTGCGGGCATGACGATGGCATCGGCGTGGTCGTCGGGCGGCGGGTCCTCGTTGGGGAAGTTGACCTTGGCCTTGGCTCCCCGGATGCGGCGGGCGGCGCGGTCGTAGGCGCGGGCGGCGGCCTCGGCGGTGGCGAAGGTGCCGAGCCAGACGCGGGCGCCCTTGGCCGGGTCGCGGATCTCCGCCGCCCACTTGCCCCACGGCCGGCGCCGGATGCCGCGGTACATGGTCTTGCGCTCACGTTTCCGAGAAGGCTCTGTTTTTTTTTTTTTTGGAACAAAATAAGCACATCAGTTACTTATTAGCTTTGATGCGATGCTGGTACTAGTTGAGTGTGCTCCATGCTCTGTTGTCGTGCATCTACTTAAATGTTTCGTGCGTTGCAGCATATGGCGGCGTTCTTGACGCTAGCTAGGGGACGGACGATGCTATGGTAAAGTAGTACTACTTACTAGTAAAAGGAAAAAAATACAGTACCTGCTTGGTGGTCGGGCACTGGATATGCGGCGAGGTCGTGGTGGTCGAAGTCCTCCGGCCACAAGTCGGCGGCGCAGAGGCCACGCTTGCTGCCGCCGGCCGGGCGCTGCGGGATGTACTCGGAGATGATCGCGCCGCCACACATGGTTCGTTGCTGCGGTGGCTGGAATAGAGACGAGAAGCAGGAAAGGTGGTGGCCGGGTTGTACAGGACTGTTAGCACGAGAGAATTGAAGGGAAGCTTAGGCTGCTGCTGGTATGTGATGAGGAGCGGAGCCGTGTGCCGCGTGTGTTTTTATAGAGGCGAGAGGCCAAGGAGGCCAGCGGCGGCGGCGCGGGCGAAACGGAACGGATGTGAGGCGGTAGCTTCCTCGGACGGCGCGAAATCCGTGGGATCCCCTCCCAAATCCGGAGCAGTCGCTTTCCCGCGTCATTCCCTCGCTTCAGCCGCGGCTTTCTTTCTCCCTGCCAAATTGCCAATGACGACGCCGCCGTGCAAGCAAGCAAGCCACCCGGTTCACTGTTACCATGCATGCACACTTACGGTGCCTTCGCAGATAACAACTCCGGAACACGTAACAATCCGGCAAATGGGCTCGGTGACACTAATTTTAACCCGGGCATTTCCATTTTCGATGCTTCATTATGTCACCGCAACCGCAGTAAAAGCAGGACTTGATCTGCCATATATTCTAGTTTACGTTTGAATGTTTGAATAAAAAGATAGCTGATGTGCGGACCACGGTTTTGCAGCGGACGCCTCTGTTTCTCGGTACATAGCCTCTGTATGTAAAAGAAGGTTGCTTCCGGCGAAGACACGGCTGTAAAGCGCCGCTGCTGCTACTTGCATTACGTTGCGTCGTGCTAGCACTGTGCCACGTGCTCGCTAGTGACGCCCCCGTTCATCAGATCGTTAATTACGCTACGGTGAACAGCCGCCACGGCGAGGTGAGTTTAAAATCACCCTCACACGTGAGTGATAGGCCGGGGAACCGAGCTTTTCCTAGGTACTAGGTTCATTTCTAGCTGAGAGCGACGCTTGCTTCCGCCACGGATAAGGCCAGAGTCGCCTCTCGCTTTTGGAGCGTGCACAAGTAATGGTAATAAGCATTATGAAAGCTATCTCATGGAAGGTTCCCGTACGGTTTTCTGTTTGTTATCCGTAATATATCTGCTCCATTTTTACAGACGACACGCATATATACAAGGTCAAGCGCAGTCCATACGACCGTGCCATGTTGAGGTACGTAGTCGTCCAACTATTTTTCCTCGCGAAAAAACAAGGGTCCTTCACTTTGTTTAAGCATGCCTCAAATTGTACCATAATCATGATGATCACACATCAAGTCCCTGTACTCTTGAAGCAGAAAAGAAATGCCTACAAGCTCCACCATGCACGCTAATAACCAGTAGTTCACGAAATAAAACATATAGGAGTACTAGCTTATAGTACATGCTACGGAAACGATACGTCGTTATAGATATTGTATACAAATAAAAGGCAATATATAGAAAAATGTTTAGGGAATCCAAAGGAGTCTGTCTGGTCAGCTCCGGGAAGGAAAGGATCATGCGTGCGGCGTGCCCACTGAAATGCTGCGGCCTTCAGCGTGCCATTCTGTTGGCCCGTTCGGACGCCTTTGGTTATGCATGGCCGTTGGTTTCACGCAACTTGCAGTTGCAGGTGTGTATGCATGCACTTGGTACCTGTCAGATGGCAGGGCCCTACAAAATGCGTTTCTTCGGGTGACCAAAAAAATGCCTGCTACTGTATATTATTGCTGGGAAATTGGAATCACCAAGCCTTATTGAGGTTTAGTAGTCTGAATAAATGCAGCAGTGGTACTGCTACAGCTGAAAGTATATCAACATGTCGTTTGTAGCCAGCTAGCTACTCTGAATTTCAGGGGGTTTAGTACAGAGACGTTGCTTTCAGCGAAAGCAAATCACGATTCCGTATCCTTGTATAATATATATGGCATATTCCAGCTACCAGCGCCTTGATCAGAAAGGAAACACATTTAAGTCTGAAGAACAAAATGTCCTTAGTACAATTCAATAATGTAAGAGTGTTAAAGTTCAGGTTCCCAAATTCATAAAAAAAAAGTTCAGGTTCCCATGCGACTTCTTATAGCACAGTACATAAGAATCAACGATTGTTTGATTGTAAGATAAATTCAAAGCATAGCTCCGTGTGGATAACACGCGCCTAATCCCTACTAAATCAAGAAGAAAGGAAAAAGTAAACATGAAAAAAAAGGCCTACTTGTCAAAGATCAGAGACATTTGAAGTCAATAATGGTGCCATGATGACCCGAGACTACAACATTATAGTACTGTCAAATGAACAAACAGAAGCAAGGACCTTTGACGCTTGTTCATATGGGGCATGCTTGGTAAAGCAACGACGCAGCAAACAAAGGAACGCCTTCAGCAGGTCAATTTCCTCGGATCGAATGTGGTTAGCACCAGTCACCAGATGAGTCCCAATCAACGTACAGAAATCAACTACGCTATCTATCTAAAATTACTCATAGGTGCAACTACGACTACTAAACCGGTACTAATATAATATTTTTTATGATAGAAAAAAAGAATAGTAACCTACTCCCTCCGTCCACAAATATAGTGCATATTAGCTCATTGTGCAAAGACCAAGGAGAAAACTGCTCCTCTTAATTGTACATACAGTTCCAATTAAACTCTTCATTTTAGTGGCTTAATAGTCGTGCTAATTAATTACGCATGCAAATCTCACATTGTGGTCCCATCATGCAGCCAATCACCTCCCCCGCCTCACCTCCCGCATGCCCATCTTTTGCATGTATGCCTATTTAATTCTAATTAAGTCTCATGGTTGCACAGAAAAACAAGGATCCGAACATAATACGCACTATATTTATGGAAAATTTGTTGTCCCTTATACGCACTATATTTGTGGACGGAGGGAGTACTTTTTTGGGGCTATTGTGTTCTTGCCCTTAGTTTCAACTTCAATTGTGATTTTACCCCCTGGTTTTCAAACTTTATGATTTTACCCCTGTGTTTTGAAAACGAAAAGTTTATCTACCCTTGGTTTTCAACGCCGTTAGGTCAAAGCAAGTTTGTTGATTTAAAAAATAAAATTAACTTTTGGAAAATAGGGAAAGGACGAGAACTACCCTCTGTTACTTTCTTCCCTTGTCCATGACCTAAGCCAATAGCAACAGATACAATCGACAGATTTTCTATTGACCTAACCTAATGGCGGCGGTGGCGACGATTCGTTGAGGCCGGCGGCGGCGGGTGCTAGATCTAGCGGCGCGGGGTGCCTGCGAGCTGCGTGCGGCCACGGCGTGCGGAGGCGCGCGTGGCTACGGCGTGCGGAGGGCGCGGCGCGTGGGTGCGGCGTAGCTGCGCGCGGCACGGGAAGCGGCGCGCGCGCGGCGCAGCGAGAGGCGCGGCGTGCGGCACGGTCCGCCGCGGCGCGCGGCGTGCGGAGAGGCGCGGCGCGCGGCACAAGCTCGGGCGCGACGCGCGCGGCGAGCGGGAGTGCGTGCGCGCGTAGGAGCGCGCGGCTAGCGGGAGGGCGCGACACGAGCGTGCGACGTGCGTAGGGCGTGACGCAAGCGGGGAGCAGAGCAGCGGCTTGCGGACGCCGCACGGCGCGGGAGCGGTGCTTAGAGCAGGAGCAAGGTAAGTCTTGAAGATGGAGACAACCTCTACAAGTGCAAGGTAAATTGAAGTTTCATTTCATGAATATTTCGCTTCACTTCATGTATAGATTGATTAGGTTGTTGTGATGATTTGTGGGGTCTCGTTGTGTGGATTTGTAGGTCCAATCAAAAATTGGAAGTTATTATTAACGTTGGTTCATATTTCGCTTTGCTGGATGATGAACCAAAGCGCTACTATCAAAGAACTACATTGCCATCATTTGTTGTTGAAAGACATAACTGTGTGCTACTAAATTTGATAGACTATATAGCTGCGAAATGCAATTGGGGTTCCGGACAATACATAACCTTGTGGCGTTCTTTGGGTGATGATGTTGCTATTGAGATTAAATCGATGAACAACTTCTAGAGTGGTTTGATCTTAATGTTGAGAGTGGAGTTGTGTGTGTTGATGTTGAAATCAAAGATTTCAGTGGGGCATTGCAATGTTCTCCAACTAAACGTAGATGCCACCCAAAAGTGAGAAAAAGAATGAGTGAAAAACCTAGTACCCCACCATTAAATATCAATCCTATTGCTTGTCCCTCTCAGTCTACACGAGATGAGACACTCCCAAATGAGCCATCCACAAATAAGAGAGCCACAGATGAAACAGCTACAAATAAGAGAGCCACAAAGTCTAAAAAGGCTGCTATGCTTGCCACAAAACTCAAGAAAACACAAGATGATGAGAGTGACACCGAATCACTTAGAGCATTAAGTGATAGAAGATATGATTCGACTTGACTGCATCATCCGACTCGAGGAGGATGATTCTCGACTTTGACTTTGATCCAGCACAAAGAAATATTTGATGAGGATGATGTGGATGATATTCGAGTGTTTTCATATGATGAAGATGATCCATGTATTAATGTGGGTGTGGTATTCTCAGATCCTACGGAGTGTAAATCAGCAGTATTGCACCATGCCATTCTTCATGACCATGCTTTTGAAACTTTGAAGATAGATTCAACAAGATTTACAGCCATAAGCAAGAAGGCGAGAAGAAGGTTGCCCATGGCGTTTTCATGCATCTACGGGCAAGAAGTACCTTGGTTGCAAGGTAAAACTTGTTCTGTTTTTTTTTCTTATATTGACATAGGTAGGATACTCATAAATTGTTCATTGCTACAGGTTAAGAAGAGTGGACCACTCGCACATATGTGGTTCAACTAACCAAGGTGTGGTGATACAATGGCATCAAATAAATGGGTTGCTGATAGGGTCATGTTGATTTGTTGAGGGATAACCCCGCAATGAAGCCTAAGGAGCTGCAACTTGAGCTGAAAAAAAAGTTCAAGTTTGAAGTCCCATATGATAGGGTTGTTAGAGGCAAGGAAAGGGCACTTGACAAGATAAATGGGAAGTGGGATGACAGCTATGATTTGTTGCCTACCTATCAACTTGAGCTTCTAAGATGCTGATTCCCGATAGTGTTGTTGAGCTAGATACTGAAATCCATGGTGGTAATGTGTGTTTTCGACGGTTCTTTGTAGCTCTCAAACCATGCATTGATGGGTTTCTAGATGGGTGCAGACCCTATATTGCTATGGACGAGTACTCACTTGACAGGAAGGTCAAGAGGTCAATTGGCATCAGCTGTCGCTGTGGATGGTCGTAACATGCTATTTCCAGTGGCTTATGGAGTTATAGAGACGGAGTCCAAGGACAGCTGGATATGGTTTATCCAGTAACTTGAAGACTTGCTATTGGTACTCCTACAGGTTTGATCTAAGCAATTTAATCTTCTAATTTACTCTTGTTGTCCTACTATTAAGTTACTAAAATGGTACTATTTTGATGCACAGGGCTGGTTATCGGTACGAGATGCTTGCAAAGGACTCGAAGAGGTCTGTGCATGAAGTCTATCCAGGTGTGGAGCATAGGGAGTGCATGAGGCACTTATGGAAGAACATGAAGAAGCATTACTATGGTCCACTTTTCTCTCAGAATATGTGGGCTGCTGCTAAAAGCTTCACACTTGAGAAGTTTAACTATCACATGGGAAAGATAGAAGAAAAGGCTCCCGGACGCTCGTGGCTGGTTGGATGATCACCATCCATTTATATGGACAAGAAGCAAATTCTCTCGAAGTATCTAAGGTAGATTACATCAATAACAACCTCTCTGAATGTTTCAATAGTTGGATCTCAAAAACCAAAGATCAACGAGATAGTGAGACATGCTTGATAAGATAAGGACAATGCTAATAACTAAGTTTGTGGAAAGAAGCAAGATTGCTAGAAACATGGCGGTGCACAATAATTCCTTCTATTATTCAAGAGTTAAATACAAAAAGTAAGAAGATAAAGGATCATGAGGTCTTAATAGTTGGAGGTGTCAATCTGCTGAAGTAACTCGTGTCCACAATTAGGCATGCAATCAACTTGGATCAAAAGACATGCACCCGTAGGGTATGGCAGGTGACCGGTTTACCGTGTAACCATGCTTTAGCATTTATTGCCAAGCTTAGTAGAGAGGTTCGGATGGAGCAATTTGTTCATGAATACTACTCTCTTGAAAAATTGAGAAAGGCCTATGGAGGCATTTTCAATCCAATGACATCCAAACATCAGTGGCCACGTGTTATAGGCTACAAAATCTACAAGCCTAAATTGAGAAGAAAACCTGGAAGACCAAGGGTTTCTAGGATCAAAGCGTCCGATGAAGCTGGTTCTAAGAAGAAGAGGCAATGTTCTGAATGCCATGAATTAGGACATACAGCTAAGTATTGTCAAGGAGGACCCACTGCTAAAGAAAAGAGGAGGAGGCTCTCATCTTCTAATGCATCAGCAGTGGGTAGCAATGATGCAAGTGCTGCTGAAACATCAAAGTAAGTGTGCTGAAATCAATCATTTCTTGGATTTATACAATTCCTTACCATATCAACTAACTCAAGTTTATTCTTGTTATATAAAGTGCAAGTGCTACTTCAAGTGCAAGTGCTGCTGGAAGAGGAAGAGGAAGAGGAATGGCAAGAGGAGGAAGAGGAAGAGGGAACCTAGCTGCATGGTTCGGAGTTGAATGATCATGTGTTACTCTTGTTGGACTTGTAATATTGAGGCTTTTGTTGGACTTGTTGTCTCTTTTGAACTTGTTATGATGCTTTTGATGGAACTTGCACAATGTCAGTGCATGTTGTCAAAATATTGATGCAATTTGCTTAAAATTGCTGCTGAAATGTTGTTGAAATGGTGAGAAAATGTTATCACAATGGTGCTGAAATGTTGTTGTAATTTTGTCCAAATAATATTGTAATCTGGTCTAAATTTGAAATTCAAAATTTAATAGTATTTCAAATATATATAAATTATTTGGTTCTAATTTCTGTTACAAAACTATTCGCTGAGTTAAATTGTCACAAATCTGAAAATAAGGGTAAAATCACAAGATAGAAAGAAAGTAAGGGTATAATCACACGGGCAATTCTGTCTTTTTACGTTGCAGTTAACCCCGTCAACAGCCCATAACGGAGCCAGGGGTAAACTCCACGTTCGTTTCCGAAACACAGGGGTAAAATCACAAAGTTTGAAAACCAGGGGCAAAATCACAATTGGAGTTGAAACTGAGGGCAAGAACACAATAGCCCC